>JAGFNQ010000256.1:129434-502378 GCA_024364735.1 Boesenbergia rotunda | reverse complement strand
TTAACATCGTATAAATTTTGATCTAAATATTTTCAATGTCTAATCTTGAATTCAACCCATGAATTCTTATTTGACTTTAAGCAAGTTTAGTAAATAGTGGGTATATCTACTTCAATCACGATCAATTTACAAATGATTTCATCTTGATATTACTATTAAGGCAACCCCAACTTGTATATCACCATTCACAACTTTGAGATTCTTTTCCATTCAGTTCCGTTCTTTTTCTTTTCTTTTCCTTCCTCGTAAGGATTTTTTTTCCATCAATGATTCCACTCCTTCCCCGATCCATGCCTCCGAGTAAACACAGCATGAGTGGATAAAATTTTATTCATGAATGAATCAGCGGATGGATTTATAAATCCATTCCTCTGTTATTTTATGTCAATTAGACGAAAAGGATATAATATCCATCTTCTTATCTGAAATAAACAAAGGAAAGTTTTTCGCGCAGAAAATTTTCAATTTTCCTTAGTTTTCGAATCCGCTCTCTCGAGTAAGCATCAAAATCTGACGGAACGCCTCTTTCCATCCTTCCACTTCACGTTGTTGTCTTTAACAACGCATGCTTGCACTGCGCCGTCACCTTTGCCACTTCCAGATATTGAGGTGGAGCTTGACGGTGCATTCGTCGCTCAGCGCGAGGCGGTAGTCTCCTTCTTCATGTTGACCTTCGTCTCCATCTCCACCTCCACTGCACCTCGCTGCAGTTCCTCCACAGGCCCAATGTCGTCCCGACGTCCAGCATTTGGCCGGAGATGGAAGTAGGAGCGAAGGGAGGGATCGCGCGCCCAACGCCCTAGATGAATGTGCAGAAGGATCCGTCGCCGAGGTTGATGCCGCTGGAGAGGATGGCGGGTGGCGCCGGTTGCTTGGGCCTTGGTGGGCAAGGAGGCCGAGGGGTCTCCGAGGCGCGCAGTGGGCTTTGGAGAGAGGAGATTAAATGATGTCGACCATCACCGCTGCTTCTCCTGAATTCCTTAATGACACCTCTTCTATCAGCGAGTAGGGCTGTAATCGAATCGAGCCAAGTCAAATATTTGAGAGTTTGAATTTGGTTCGTTTATCATCGTGCCGAGCTTGAACTTAATTTATCGAATATAGTGATGGCTCGCGAGCATATTCGAGCTTAATCGAGCCCTAAACGAACTTATCAAATATAAATTATTAATTAAATTATTCATCAATTTATTGAAAAAATAAATTATATATTCTAAAAAAATATAAAATATTTACTAAAATCTATGATTTTATTCATACAAATAAATTTTATTGGATATTTTATATTTATTAAATGTAAAAGTGTCAAAATTATATATTTAATATTAAATATTAATTTTATATTTTACGAACTAGCTCACGAGCTTATTAACGAGTCTGTTCACGAGCTAACAAGCCGAATACTGCTGAGTTTGAGTTTGGTTCGTTAATAGTAACGAGTTTTATTAAACGAGCTCGAACGAGCTTCTATCGAATCGAGCTCCAAATAGTTCACGAGCGGCTTGATTCATTTACAGCCCTACCAGCAAGTGAGAACAACAACAAGGAAGGAGGTCAACACACAAATAAAGAGAAACGAAGAAGAGGAAGTAGAAGAGGAGGAGGAGGAGGAGGAGGAGGAGGAAAGGCCAGTTGCATCCTAATTTCCCAAGTAGAGGAAAAGGAAGTAGAAACAGAGGAGTAAAATTAGGATTAAATATAAATGAGAAGAAAAAATATGCATGAATAATTTAAAAATAAAAGGAAGAGTTTAATAAAGTTATAATTAAAAATACAAAGATAAAAAATAAATTAGAAATGCTATAAAAGGATGATTGATGCTTAAATTTCATACTAGCTTAAAAAAGAAATTTTACATATAATGGAGAATTTAATTGATATATTAAAAATTATAAGGATTAAATTATAAAAATTTTAGTGAATGAAGCTAAGTCTTAACAAATGAAGTTAAGTGGTGAAAATTTTAACGAGTGAAGTTAAGTTTTAGTGAGTGATGTCAGATCTGATGAATGAAGTTGGATAATAAAAAATTTTAATAAGTGAAACTAAGTCGTAGGAAATGATAATTCTAGATAATAAGAAATTTTGGAGGAGTAAATTATAAATAAATTTAATCAAAAGATTTTCTGTCGACCGGATGTTATTGACTGGACTATCGAATTTAGATAAACAATATCCATCTTCTTATCTGAAATAACCAAAGTAAGGGGGCGTATGGTTTGCTCCATTTTCTATTTTCATTTTTCAAAAAATCGTATTTTTTCATTTTCTGGAAAATGACTTTATTTCATTTTCTAGTTTTTCAGAAAACGTTATATCTTTTTCTGGAAAACAAGGCTGAAAAATGCAAACCAAATACGTATTCCAGAAAATCATATTTTCTATAAAAAATAAAAATGAAAAACAAACGTACCAAGCCCACTAAAATTTTCCGTGCGGATTTCCTTAATTTTCGAATCCGCTCGCTCGAGTAAACAAGTACATAAGCGCCAGCAACTCGTCAATCGATCCGGTCCTGCAGCCCCAGCAGATCGTCAACGAGATCGGCGTCATCACCGCCCACTCCCTCCCTCCCACGGGCGGAGCCTATTAAGGCCCAGTGTGGGCAGCTGCCCACACTGGGCCCTACAAGAAAATTTTATTAGTAATAAAATATTAAAAAAAGAGAAAAATTTAGTAGTAATAAAATATTTAAAAAAAGGAAGAAAAAGGTGATCACGGCATTGACGGCAACAAATTAAAAAAAAAGGAAAATAAATAAATATTAACATGTCTCGTGAGTCGTGACATGCAGATTAAAAAACAAATAAAATCAGATTAAAAAGAAACAAAATTTCGTTTGCCACTCAGACGAAGGACGTTGCCCTCGCCGACTCGCCGACTTCCCTATCGCCGGATCACGCTCGTCGCCTCGCGCCCTCGCCGCCCTGACACTCCATGGGAATCAAATTTTTCAATCTTTATACTTAATACTCTACAAGATCGCATAAAAGCGAAACGGCTAAAGGTAACCACCTAACCCTAATTCCTAAATCCTTATTTGTTTTTTTCTGTCAATTAATTTAGTTTACATGTAACTCATGATTATTTTTTATTTTTTTTCATTAGGAAATCATTTTATCGACAATGCATAGATTTTTTAAAAGAAAACATTCAGAATTAGATGAACAAAATATTGAAGAGGACAAAGATGTTAGAGTTGAAGAATTTGATTTTTCACAATTACCGGCAGATCCTGGACTAAGAATTCCAATTTGTGATTATAATGCTAATATTAGAGATCAAGTTCGAAGAATATATTTGCAAAGGGGTCCATGTCAACCTTCAGGATATGAATTCCCAAAACGAAAATTTGGAGTAAGTCAATTTAGACGGTTCAATCCTTCTTGGTTTAAGGAATTTGGTGATTGGTTGGAGTATAGTATAGAAAAAGATGCTGCATATTGCTTGTATTGCTATCTCTTCAAGACAACAAAGGGAAAACAAGCAGGAGGAGAAACTTTTGTTAGAGAAGGCTTTACAAATTGGAAGAGTAAAGATAGGTTACATATTCATGTTGGACAACATGATAGTGAACATCATAAAGCTCGAATGAATTGTGAAGCTTTGATGAATCAAGATGAGCACATTCAATCAATTCTGCATAAACAGTCAAAGCAAATGCGGAATAATTATCGTATCCGTCTCAATGCTTCAATTGATTGTATCAGAGTTTTGTTGCAACAAGGAAATTCATTTCGAGGTCACGATGAAACTGAAGGTTCTCTTAATCCTGGAAACTTTCTTATTCAATTAGAGTTTTTAGGTGCTCATAATAAAGAGATTAATGATGTGATATTGAAAATGCTCCTAAAAATTGCAAGTTAATATCACCTGATATTCAGAAGGATATAGTGAGTGCTTGTGCAACTGAAACAATTAATATTATTATCAGAGATATTGGTGATTCATTGTTCTCTATTTTAGTTGATGAATCTCGTGATGTGTCAGCAAAGGAGCAAATGTCAGTTGTTTTGCGTTATGTGGATAGCAGTGGGCATGTAAATGAGCGTTTTATCGGAATTGAACATGTTACTAGTACTACAGCACTCTCACTTAAAGTTGCCATTGATAAGATGTTTTCTAAATATAATTTGAGTATGTCTAAGTTGAGAGGACAAGGTTACGATGGAGCAAGTAATATGCAAGGTAAATTTAATGGTCTAAAAACACTTATTTTAAAGGAGAACCCATGTGCATTTTACATTCATTGTTTTGCCCATCAACTTCAACTAGCTCTTATTGCCGTGTCAAAGAAAAATCTTCCGATTTCTAATTTCTTTCGTGTTGTTGGTGATGTGATAAATGTTGTTGGATCATCCTGCAAACGGTCTGATCTTCTTAAGGAGAAACATTCAGATTTTATTATTGAGGCATTAGAGAGGGATGAAATTTCTACTGGTCGGGGACTCAATCAAGAAACTTCCCTTCAACGTGCTGGGGATACACGTTGGGGGTCACATTATAATTCTTTGATCAGATTGATTTCTATGTTCTCTGCTGTCAGTGATGTACTTGAAATGATTTCAGAAGATAATTTCAGTTCTCCTGATCAAAAAACTGAGGCTTTTAATTTATTGGAGTCAATACTTTCATTTGATTTTGCATTCAATCTACACTTGATGAAACACGTCTTAGGGATTTCAAATGAATTGTCAATGGCATTACAAAAAAAAGATCAGGATATTGTGAATGCAATGGATTTGGTACAAGTATGCAAACACCGACTTCAGAAAATGAGAGATGATGGTTGGGATTCATTTTTAGAAAAGGTTCATTGTTTTTGTCAACAACATTACATTGATGTTCTCAAAATGGATGATATGTTCACACGTTGGGCACCACGTGGTCGTCCCCATCGTAATCCACCAGAATTGACAAATTTACATCACTATCGTGTTGATTTGTTCTATGGTGTTATTGATATGCAACTTCAAGAGTTAAATGATCGTTTCTCAGAGGCAGGTATGGAGTTACTTCGTTGTGTAGCTTCTTTGTGTCCACAAAATTCATTTTCAGCTTTTGATAAGAAAAAATTGATACAACTAGCTGAGTTTTATCCACAAGATTTCTCTAGGTTTGATCTCCTTGTACTTGATGATCAACTTGATACTTATATATGTGATATGCATTCTAACAAAACATTTCAAGAATTGAAAAGCCTGGGTGATCTTTCAGAGAAGTTAGTTATGTCAAAGAAAAATTTGGTGTACCCGTTGGTTTATAAGCTTTTGACATTGGCATTAATTCTACCGGTTGCGACTGCGACAGTAGAGAGGGTATTTTCTGCCATGAGAATTGTGAAGGACAGGTTGCGTAATCGAATGAGTGATGATTGGATGAATGATAGTCTCATTGTTTACGTAGAAAAAGATATATTTCTATCAGTTGATAATGAAGCTATTGTACAAATGTTTCAAAATATGAAGACTCGAAAAGAACAATTGTAAGGTAATTATTTTGTGATACTTTATGATTATAAAATTTTATATCTTTTTCATAAATTATATTATATTGTTAATTGCCTACACTGAATTAATATTTTAGCTCCGCCCCTGCTCCCTCCGCCTCTGTGTTCCGCCGTGAGCTTCTCCCATTTGTGTCGCCCCTACTGACCTTCTTAGTCCTGACCAGGTCAACCTTGCTCATCAATGCCTACCACTAATTCGCCTACAAGGCTGCTCCCAAAAGGATCGACCTAAACTACGCCCTATTCGAGCCCAACGCCGGTGTGGTGGACCCCGATTCTGGGTTCCGGTACCAGAACATGCTCCACGCGCAGGTGGACGCGGTGCGTGCTGCAATTGCCCCGGCCGGGGGAAGCAAGGGGGTGGAGGTGGTGGTGTCCGAAACCGGGTGGCCGAGCCCCAGAGACCCGAACGTGGCCGGGGCAACGGCAGAGAACATGAGGCGGTACAACGGGAACCTGATACGGCTGGTGGCGGCGGGGAAGAGCACCTCGTCATGCCCCGCGGCACCGCTCTAGGTCTATGTCTTCATTCTCTTCAACGAGAACCTCAAGCCCTGCCCTTCCATCGAGTGGCACTATGGCCTCTTCAAACCCGACGGCACGCCTGTCTACGATCTCTCGTCTCCTGCGAACTCATCTGCCTCCTCCGCAGATGGAATGACGAAATCGGCTCCGGCCCTAGTTGCCTCCTCCACTGGCTTCTAAACCATCTCCGCATCAACGGTACGGAAAAATTCTAATTCTTCGCATTATTATTTTATTGATGATTATAAATTTTAATATAATTTACTTTAATTTAAATTTTGACTTGGGGGATGAAGCAACTAATTAATATGCAAATGTTAGCTTCGTTGGTGCCGGCCAAAGTCGTGGTTTTTCTCAAACTTAATGTTAAATCCTTATGAGAAACTTATTTTGCATATTATATAACTTCATGTTAATTTTTGCAAATTAAAACTTCCCCCATTTTCATGCCATTTAACTGTCGTTATTTATGTTGCCTTATACTTCATATATTTAGATTTGACCTTAATTTTTCTTAAAGTACTATCCTTATAGAGAATGATAATACTTGATGTTAGATACTTTTACTAATAGATGTTGTTACAAACTGATGTAGGGCAATGAATATTCTTGTACCCATCATGTGTGGTATTTTTTTTGTTGTATATTTACTTCATATGTTCTAGTTTTATGATGATGACTATGGTAACCTTGTATGTTCTAGTTTTTTTAATGTTGTTGTGTCATTTGGTTATGTTTTAGGAAGAAATTAAGAAAAAATTGTTATCTCTCTCTCTCTTAACACTTTAACTTATAGTGTTAAAAAAATATTAGATGGACAATCCCCATTGGCCCTCAGAATCCATTTAAATTCTGCATTGTAGTTTAAATGACAGTTTCAGAAATCGATTCAAAAACAGTTCAGGCCCGAAGAATGAGGCCTCTTACAGAAACAGTTCGGACCTTATGCCATGAGTGTAGGTTGCTATTTCTTTTAATTCCAATATCAGAAAAATCCCTTCAGATTTTTCTGCAACACATGATACGTCTCAGCATTTCTAAGGAAAAGTAGAGAATCCATATCACCACCTAACTTCTTCAGATCTCCAACAGAAAGTTTCAGAAACCAGCTTATTTTTGGAATTCCAATTTTTTTTTCAGACCCAGTGTCAGAACTTGATGTCAGGTAATCTCAGCTTGTCTCACGAAGGATTCAACTTAGCAAGGGGTAATATTTGATACTATGCTAATAGAAGTTTAACTTGAGGTTGTTGCTGGTGAAAAATTCCATAATGAATTGCCACAGGGACTTCAAATGAATTCTGGAACTTGAAAATTCTGTCTCTGGCAGTAGATTTTTTTCCTCTCTTTTTTTTCGCTGCTATATCAGATATAGTTGCTGAATCCTACATCTCTCAAACTCAATTTTCTCACTCATGCGACCGGAGCTTGACTGTAACTTCTAGTTCAGTAACTTAACCTTACTAATTCGAAATTCCAGTTCATGCATTTTCAGAAATCAAGCATCAGTTAGAAGATTAGTTTCTGAAGGCTTGCAACCTCAGTTGAATCCATAGGCCCTTCTTCCCTTCCCAATTCTCTTCTTCAAGTCATCCTTCCTCGTATATCTTCATCATTCTTCTCTATTTTTTATAAACCATTACACTCTCTGATTTCAGCACTGAAATGAGGCTACAAAGAAAATATCACACTTTACATCCATCTTACTTACATGCTCAGATCATGATCAGATGTTGAAGAGGTTGGAACATCAAATAGTAGTGGGAAATCAAGTGCTCCACTTGGAATCTTACTGATCAGAAGTTTATAATCAGAACTTGGCACACAAGAAGCAGAGATTGATACACCAAGTGCAGAGCTCTTTTCTACCCATTCCACAAAGCTGTCAACTCTATCTTTAACTAGTTTTTGGCAACATCCAGAGAAAACCACACATGGATGCAACTCTCTCATCAGCTAAGATAATCTTGTTAGAGCAAACCACAGATATTCATTACTCATCAACCAACTCAAAAACAAATTCAGTTTCTGAAATTTCCCACAGCTCCTTCCTATAATATATCAGATTTGCTGATTTGTTATTCAGCTTCTCCATTAACCTGATTTAGAACTCAACACTTGGAAATGATTCCAAATTGAAAAATTCCAACCAAACTGTGATATAAGAGATCTCTATGAAAATTCTACCTCATAGACTGCTCAACATCATTAAATTTCCAACAATACCCTTGAATTGATTCCACAATTTCATAATTCCAATCAATTTGTAATAAGACCACCTCGATGTATTCAAACATATGCATCTCTTCCCCCACACTTAGAATTCTCAATTCTGGACATCCTAACTCATCAAGAAAATCAAACAAAACTCTCAATGGAATGAAAGCAAAGCAAGGTCAAAAGACAGTTTTATTGAGTGGGTTATTGAACTAGAATTTGGAAGGAAAGAATTTAAAGGACAGGAAAAGAAATATTCTTCATCGTGTTTATGCACACATATGCTATTGTGTTTTAAAAAAAAACGAAGTAAGTTGTAGAGTTCATTATATCACATAAAAAGATAATAAGAAAAAAAATAATTATTGCGGTTGGGTAACGTCAAATCTCGGGCGATCGGTCTAGGTTCGATCCTACGGAAGTTTTCCACTGGCTGTCAGGGTAAATCGAGAAACGTTTGCGGCGGGTGGTCCAAAAGCTCAGCGTTCCAAGGTTCGCGTCTCATTTGGAGGAAATTTTTTTTGCAAAATACGTCGTAGCTGGAGATCGAACCATGGATGTTTGGGATGACAACTAGTCAGATAATCGTTCTTCCGCTGTACCATAGTCTCGGAAGCAAAAAAAATAATAATAATAATAAGGAATAGCCATGTAGTAGTCCTCACTAGATACTTTTTGACAATCAATCTTAATTAGTCAAAATAGAATCCACCACCAGACTAACCAATAGCATGCAAGGTATTATTAAGAACTTGATGGTTATTTAAAAAACATTTACAAATCTCAAGGTATTATTAAGAAACACATATGGAGAATTTTATTCAAAATCAAATGCTATGTAACCCAAACAAATGCAACGTATGAAAGTAAACTATGGAAGAAAAGTGTTAAATGTAATGAAAAGTATAAAGTAAAAAAAAAAAAGAGCAAAGATCGGATTTCTCTTTATTCCATGTAACTGTAGGAGATTAAGAAGTAAGATTCACACTGGTAGTATGGTAGTCCTTCTTGGTGGTTGGAGACATATCAGATGCAAAATTCACTATGGAAGTGGACTGCTAAAAATTGACTTGAACACCTCTCCTCCTACGATGTGCTATTGAAAAATTCTTCTTAGAAGCCGGAGGCGGTTTAGTTGGAGTTCCCACTCTAGAAACTTGATTTTTGTTGGACCTGCTAGGTTAAGAAAAGAGAGCACCTTCCGCATGCACGTGGGATAAGAAACAAATCAAAAAACATATATCCTTGTATATAATGTATCAAGACATAGGACATGCATCACATACAATAAAATCAACCTTAGATACCTTTTGAGATTTTTTAAAAAATTAAGAGAAATATTCACCTTGTCGTGAGGAAAAGTACCTGAAGGTTCAAGAATAGTAGCTGTGACCTTCTCATGGTCAGGTAATGACTCTAACTCTAGCTTAGACCCTAATAAATGTACAAAACTTAGCTAGAGATTATCGGGGACTAATCCACCGACGGATTGAGGTGTCATCCATCTTAAGGACACGCCATGGAATAGGAGTAAGCAATCTCGGAACCACATTAAACGGGTTGTCTCTTCTTGTTAGTTTTTAGTTAATTATATTTTCGCTTGCGCACACTAACATTGTAGGAAGAGAACCAAGTGATTAGAGGGCAATGCTTATTCACCCCCTCTAGATAGGCCTCTGATCTCCAACAATTGGTATTAAAGTGCAAGGTCGTCCTTCAACGGACTAACCACCAAGAAGAGCAATTTTCATCAAAATGACCGACTCACACATTCAGCCACCAAAATTTGAAGAAGAAATTGTTGGAGCAATCTATGGTCCGTGGGACCAGATGTCTTGATGTTTGAGCAAAGAGTTTAAGTTAGGTTTACCCTTGTGTTTGATATGTGTATTTGAGTGTGCAGGTTCTGCAGGATATACATAGACTCAGCTTGATGACTTTGGGTCCGGTGAACGATGGAGGAGCATCCGAGGGACCGTGGACAAGGCAGCAACGATGAGCCGAGGGAAGCACACTTCGAGGCATATGCGAAGGATGTCATCAGGAGATAAGCCGTAGGCTTGTATGCATCCGAGGGACGAGAGCCAAAGTCGAAGAAGGCTTGAAGACAACAGGTCAAGGCTGCAAGAAGATTCAAGAGAGTCATGAGGGTTCGAGTGCGAGTGAAATGCACTCGGGAAGTAAAACCCTAGGTTTAGGGTTGGTCAGTCAACTGGTGTGGGATCAGTCGACTGGTAGAGGTCACTGAAAGATCAGTCGATTGATCTTCTATGCAATCAACTGGTGTCGGTTGAGAATTCGAATGTTGGGCTGTAACGTTTGAATTTGGCTGGATCAGTCAACTGGTGTTGTAACCAGTCAACTAGTAACAGTTAGTTCAGCCACGAGCTCTATTTAAGGGAGCTCGGTTTGGCTAGCTAGGGTTGACAAAATTGGTCTTGGTTAAAGGCCAATTAATAGTCTAAGTGCTCAGGAGTTGTTACGAGATTGTGGCGAGGTTTCTCCACCTACAAGAAGCGACATGAGCTAGCTAGAGGTTTTCTGGGGACTCATCCACCAACGGATCGGGATCATTCACCTTACGGGCTGTCGTGGAGTACCCACAAGAAGCGACACGAGCTAGCCAGAGGTTTTCTAGGTACTCATCCACCGATGGATCGAGATCGTCCACCTTACGGACTGTCGTGGAGTAGGAATTTTATTTCCGAACCACATTAAAGGTTTGGTGTTAGCGTTTGTTCTTTGTTAGTTTAGTTTAATTGTATTTCCACATTGTGCAACTAACTGTGTAGCAAGAACAAGCAATTGAGGCGAAAAGCTATCCCTGTTCCCCTCTAGCCTGTCCGATCAATCCCAACATAATTCTCTTGGTGGAAGAAAAGAATGGGGATATTTTTCAATACCGATTTTGATATAATATTAATTATGAAAAATAATTTTAAAGTGCCTAGGGATCAAAACAATACACCACTTGAAAAGATAAGATAGAGCAAGAAGCAAAAAAATGATCATTTAGCAAATTCAAAGGCAAGGTGGTAAAGTCGTGGAAACACTTTTTATTCCATATTTTGGACCTTAGCTCCATGGAACAATATGCTACTGCTGAAACATAGAAGAATTGAAATTTTAGATGAAAACACTATGTATGGATGATATGAACTGCCTAAACAAGAATTCTTAAACGGTGAACAACCAGAGTCTATTACTCGCTACATCAAACAATTTCCATTAATGAACCCATGGAAATCCACCGGAAAATAAATGCATCATCTTCTAATTGTGCTTCCTCAACAAGAGATAACGAGGATCGAAAATTACACAAGTGCTAAGGATTTATGGGAAAGGCTAGTAGAGCTTCACGAAGGCATATCGGAAACAAAGTTGGCAAAAAAAGATCTTCTTTGAACTCAACTCAACAATACCAAGCTTGAAAATGGAGGAAATGTATCTTCACTTCATGCTAAATTTAAAGAAATATTAAGTGGATTAACAAGTGTAGGTGAGCAACTCTTTAACCGTGATATCATGATGAAAGCTATCAACGCTTTCCAAAGAACATCAAATTGGATCTCAATTGTTGACTCATTTTACATCTCCAAGGATCTAGAGAAGTGCTCTCTAGATGAATTCTTCTCAACTATGAAGTTCCATGAAACTCGGATTGAAAGATTGGGTGGAGAAGTCTACAAACAAAAAGGAATAGCCGTTGCGGCAAACAAGGGAAAGGGCAAGAAGAAGAAGGGTTCATCCTCATCATCCTCCGATTCAGAAGAATCAAGCGTCTCAATAGATAGCGATGAAGAGGGATATATGGTAAGAAAAATGAGAAGGGCTTTTAAACATTTTTCATCTAACAAATCTCATGATAAAAAAAACTCAAGACGCAAAAGTAAAACAAGAAAGATCATATGATATAATTGTTAAGGAAAATGACACATAAGGGATAAATGTCCTCCCTTAAAGAAAAAGGAAGGAAAGAAGAAGGAAGAAAAGAAGAAATCAAGAGAAAAGGGGAAGAAAGTCAAAAACTTTCAAGCAACATGAGAAAGTCAAAAACATTCAAGCAACATGGGATGACTCATCATCATCAAAAGAAGAAGAAAATCATGTATCCCATTTTGCCTTAATGGGAATTGAAGACATAGCCTCCCCGTAATTTGAAATTGAAGAAGGAAAGAGCTTAAGTGAAGATGAAGGGAGCTCAAGTGAAGAGGGAGGTCAAATATCGGTTTCGGACATCTCGGTAAGTGAGGTATACAATGTACCCACTACGACCTTAGTTAAAATTATTTCTAGCACCAATGATGATTTATTTAAGGCTAGAAAGAAAATTTAATGTTTGAAAAATGGGATTTGCATGCTTAATGAAAAATTAGAATCCATGGATAATGACATGCATGTTTCTTCTTCATCTAGTTCAAATGTTTATGTTTAGAAAAGGAAAATAGGAAATTAAGGAAAATGATAGATTACCTCTCAAAAGCCCTAGAAAAATTTAAAATTAGCTTCTAAACATGATCATTGGAAGCGCCAAAGGCTAAATTTCAAGAAAAGGAATTAGGATAGATGAATCAAACAATGAAAAATCGTATCATTGTTTACTTGCTAGGGGTCAACCGAAAACTAAAACCCTAGATGGAAAATGGATTTCTAAGGAGTATTTGGTTAACCCAATTAGGAAACATTTCTATTGGATGTCAAAATCAATCCTCAAGAGCTAGAGGATTTAGGGACAAGTTAACCGTGTGAGCTAAAATTTAATTTTTGAAAAATTGGTTGACTTGAGACCTTAAGGGGAGTACTTAGCCAAATAAAATTCATAATCAAATGGGCTAAGTAGGGATTACCTTTATTACATATCACAATGACTTGATTTATGCCTTTATGCATGTGAGATGTTAAGATAATACAAATAATTCACTTGTGTTTATGGTATTTTGATGAGTTATTAGATGTATCATTTTAGTAATAATAGACCAACTATGGGAAAAACAAATGTTTAATTAATGAACATCTTGTCCATAGATCATAGTTGAACATTTTAAATATTTTGAAAACAACTTTATGTTTATTTACTGAGGTATAAATTTGAAAAACATATGAATCCAAAATAAAGGCTTAAACTTGATATAAAATTTAATGTTTTTTATGTTTTTGAGTTTTGGTCAAAAATTCAAAAAACCTTTAACTTTTCATGAAAACATATTTTTCCTTATTGAAGAATAAGTCAAGAAATATGTTTGTAAAATTTCATGTTTTTTCGAATTTTCTAAAATTTTATATGCATTTATGAAATTCAGCTCAGAAAGTTAAAATTCGGATCAGATTTGTGCCAGTCAACTAGTGCAGATGACCAGTCAACTTGGTCTTAGTGTTTCTTAGTGTGAGAAACATTCTGGGGGCTATTTCGAGGGGATCAGTCGACTACATCAGGGTGTCAGTCGACTGGTCGCATGGTTTTTCAGATTCTATTTTTTTCAGAGTTTGAACTTGATCAAAATTGATCACACTTGATGCCATAATATGTATGATTGTTTGGTATAATATTTTTGATGGTGTCAAAGGGGGAGAATATAAGAGTTTAAGTTAGAAACTTATTTCTTCATGTGTTTGTGCAAAATTTAAAAATCATGTGATAGAGCATAGATTAAGGGGGAACTTGGATGTTTTTATGCTTCATGTTACTATGTTGTTAATTTTCAAATTGTTATTTATGCCCAACTTAAACATATTGTCACACATAAAAAAGGGGAGATTGTTGATGCAATAGACCCAAGTTTAATCGGTACGATCATAGGTTTTGATGTGTGTGTATCAATAAGTTTAAGTTAGGATTTCATATTGGTTTGATGTGTGTTTGAGTCATGCAGGACTTGGTGGAGCACACATGAGGATCTTGGCGCGGGCAAGTGTGGGAGATCTCATCTTGATGCTCGGGTCCTTGAGTCGGTGAAGAATGATGCATCCAAGGGACCGCCGGACAAGGAGCAACGGAATGGAGCCAAGGAAAGCGAATTTTAAGGCATACGCAAAGGATAGCATGGGGACGAGCCTCAGGCTCATATGCATTCGAGGGACGAGAGCCAAAGGAAGAGGCCTTCAAAGGACGACTCCGGAGAGGATGAGTATGAGTGTGTATTGAGAGTAGTCAACTGGTAGGGAAACCAATCGACTAATTTTTCTATGAGTTTCAAACAATAGGGACCAGCCGACTGGCCTGGATGGCAGTCGACTGCTATTTGAAATATAGTCGTTGGCTGGTCGTTGGCTGCGCATCAATCGACTGGGGTTGAGACCAATCGACTGGTGTTGGGGTTGAGCTGTTTTGTCAACAGATCTTTCCTCTACTTAAGAGAAACTTTGAGGCTTGAGAAGGGTTAGATGTTCTGTTGAAAACCTTCTTGATCAAGTGCTCAAAACTCCAATGCTTAATCTCTCCCCCCTATCCTTAAGCTTAATCTTGTAAAGGGAAGAGAGATCCTTGTGAGAGGTTGTTCTCTACCGAAAAGGAGAAAGCTTAGTCGGAGATTGCTGGGGACTAATCCACCAACGG
Organism: Boesenbergia rotunda; assembly: GCA_024364735.1. Taxonomy (NCBI): domain Eukaryota; kingdom Viridiplantae; phylum Streptophyta; class Magnoliopsida; order Zingiberales; family Zingiberaceae; genus Boesenbergia; species Boesenbergia rotunda. Next base: position 487,574 of record JAGFNQ010000256.1, on the reverse strand, counting down.
ATTGAGGGGTCGTCCACTTCAAGGACACGCCGTGGAGTAGGAGCGAGCAATCTCCAAACCACATTAAACGGTTTGTGTCTTCTTGTTAGTGTTTTAATTAATTGTATTTCCGCTTGCGCACACTAACGTTGTAGGAAGAGAATTGAGCAATCAGAGGGCAACGCCTATTCATCGCCCTCTAGACTGGCCTCCGATCTCCAACAATTCACAGTCCATGAAGTACTCTTTCGTAGCTCCTCGTATCTCAAATGTACCAAGCCCATCGACTTTTTTTTCGTGTCATTCTTCATGCTCGGCTATGTTTTTTATCGTCTCCAATGCTCCTTAGCCATCAAGTCCCTATATATTCTCCTAAGTCCTTACGCGCATAGACATACTGATTATACCTACAAGGTCTAACTTAATCTATGTTGAACTCACGTCAAAATTGTGGCTAAACCACTTAGGGCTTACAGAATAGTCTTTACTCAGTGTTTAATGAGGGATGGTGTTCCTATATAAGGAGACAATGGTCTTGAGCAAAGCAGAAGTGAAAAGAAGCTCAAGCAAAGAAACTTCATTCACTTTGTTCCCCGTCTTTTGTCTTTGCCATGCAGCCGCTGGGCAAATCTACATGTGATAGCAATCGAGTACTATCTTAGTTCGTCGTAATCCACCTCTACTTGGTGGTGATCATAGTCTGCCGATGTATCTTAGGAAACAGATAACCCACATAATCTTGAAATACAATCGGCGGTAGGGCGAATATGTTTTAAGGAAACTAAGAAGACATCAGCTCATCCCTAGGACACTTCTTCCCGACTACTGATGGCTTCACTGATCAGCAAACTAACAGACTTATCATGAATACCTATCAAGCTGGACCTCGTATTTCTATTTTAGAGGATGCTTCCAACTTGGCTGCATCTATGGAGCAAATGAACATAGACTTATTATAGTCGAACACACAGTTGCCCCAAAGAATAGCATCTGACTGTGACAGATTTTGTACCACAGTTCGTACTGAAAACTCCAACGATTATGTTGGATTTCTTGAGGCTGATCTAGTGTTACTAGACAAGATCAGAGCACCTACAATCCAAAGTTTTCAAAAGGCTTGTCTTCTTTACATAGATCACCCTTTGCAGCTTTCTGGTAAGGGTATGAAGGTCCATTTTGGTGTCAACTCAAAATTCACAGACTATGCTAGGCCGGACAAAACTAAGTATCGTGGTGGATGCTCCTCAGAACTTATGCAAGAATTTGGATATCTACGTCCAAGTTGTTCAAGCATCATCAAAGAATTCTGGAAGGAACTCTGAATGGCGACCTGTGCGAAAGAGGCTTGGCCACTCGAATACCTTTACTATTCGTCTGCACACCCCCACTATGACAAAAGGTATTGGAGCCATTTACTCCTCTGAGATGTACCACAAAGACCCTTTAGGCAACATGCAGAAGCTTGTTTTCAGTAGACCCGACGCTGTTGTGCTCGAGTCAATATTTGTGCCAGGAACTACAGTTGATGCTTATTTCGTTATTGACATCTAATTTCCAATAGAATGCAATCACTTTAGTATCTCCAGCTCAATTTGATGAGGACAAGCATATTGCATATCAAAAGCACCAACACTGAGAGTTTGATGTTGGAGATGTTGTGTGGACAATCTTTATTAAGGATCGTTTTATCAAAAGCACTGAGTTTTTATGCTCTCATTTTTAATATGATTTCAACCAGAAGTACACATGTGCTTCCATGTTCTTCACTCCTTTTGTTGACAAATAGTCTATTATACATAATAATGTATGTGTAGTACGTATAGTTTGATCGCAAAATTATGATTCCTTTACATGAAGAGCTTCCATAGTCAAAGGAAGGCTCTTTCTCCTTTTGTTAATATTTGGAACAAAACTTCATTTTTAAAATGTAAACTCGAAACAAAAAAAGTTCCATATATTAGAATTTACTTCCCAAGTAGTTGCAACAACCATACAAACTTCAAACAGAACTGAGTAGAACAGCCATTTATTGCTCCCAACACTTTAATGGAGATCACAAACTTACTAAATTTTGTGCCATCAATAAACCATAGACTTGGTAGCTAAAATTGCTTGCTTCTTGGATTGGAACACAGCAAGGAGTTTGTCTCTTGGAGGCAAGCATTCCATCACCACATCAGATCCTACGAATCCCTCAATCCATCTGCATAAGTTGGGGAACTCCTCGCCATTGATCAAGCTTATGCCAGCCACTTCCTGAAGCACACCAACCCACAGAGCAAAGAAACTGGCTGAAATGTCAACCAGCCCAATCGATTCTCCTCCGAAAAACCTCCTCTCCCCAAGTTCATCGTCAAGGGTCCTCAGGCTTGCTCTTGCTTGCTCCATAAACATCTGCTGCGTCTCCCCTTCTGTCCAGCACGACATCCAACAAGCACCTACGCACTGCATGCAAGCAAAAGTTACGGATTATTACAAAAGCCGATCATTTTTCTCATCTAAACAGATCGTAACAAGCGAGACCTTATCGTCTATGAACTTTGACCAGAATCTGGCCATGCCCCTCTCATGGGGAGCCTTGGGCAGGATCGGGTTGTTTGTCCAAGTTTCATCTATGTACTCGAGGATGATCAGTGACTCAGGGATGGCTTTGCCGTTGTGGAGGAGGACAGGGATCTTCTTGTGGATCGGGTTGGATGCGAGGAGCAAAGGGCTCTTGTTGGCGAGGTCTTCCTCCACCTTCTCGTGTGGTACCCCCTTCAGCTTCAGAGCAAGCTCCACTCTGAAGCTCCAGGGGCTTGCCCAGAACCTTAACACCTTCACTTGCTCAGCCTCAGCCATGCCAATTGATTGCTAACTTGCCGGCTCTCTACTCTCCAAGAAGCCATTTATATACACAGCATACCTAGCAGTTCATTGATTACTTCTTCTCCAAGAAGCTTCAGATATATATATATATATATATATATATAGACTGGAGGATTAAGCACAATCAATTGTCAATTCAATTCCTTCCCCTGTAAGGTTTTGAAAGAAGAGAATTGGTCAACACAATTATAATATCAAAAAAAAATTGAAAGAAAACAAATGCTTAGAAATTTTACTGAGAAAACTATATATTTGACAACATGAGCACTTTAGGTGTACGCTCTCAAATATGTACCTAAAAAATTGATGAAAGGCAGCAGATAAATTGAATCTGGGGTAATCGGCCCGATTTTATGGAAGTTTCTCACCGGTCACCTGGATAAATCGGGAACCGTTCACAGTGGGCAATCTAGAAGCCCAGCGTCCCAGGGTTCGCGTCCTATTTGGAGGAAAAATTCCTGCAAAATACGTCATAGCTGGGGATCGAACCGCGGATGCTTGGATTAACGACTAGTTACCTTACCTAGAGTGATCATGCTTAAAATATGTACCTAAAGTGATCATGCTTAAAAGAATAATTTAGTTAATGAAATTATACAATTATGATAAACTAGAAAACGTATGAGCATTCAACTTGAAGTAGCAAGTATTGGTATCTTGGTTAGTTTTGATGTGATTAATCAAGTTAGATTAGGTTCTGTTGTGATTTTGATCCCTTTGTCTAAGTGTGCAGGAATTTAGGAGCGGAGGAAGTCGAGCGTAAGATGTAGTGGACGAGAAGAATTGCACGGGTAAGTGAGCTGACGGGCTCGGTGCATCCGAGGGATGTAGAAGCTGCGGAAGAGTACGCCGATAGAGTGAGAAGGATGTGCACGACGTCCGAGGGGCGAAAGGTAGGAGTCGAGTTCAGGTGAACCTAACTCCGGTTGGCCAGAAATCACCCAAGAAGACCCGCTGGAGATTGGTCAGCAAGCTGCCGACCAAACCGACTTGGGCACCCCTATGCATAGAGGCGCCTGGGCTCTCAAGCGCACGTATGCATCACGTGTCAGGCGCCCTTAAGCACTTGGAGGCCCCTATAGTACCACGTCAGCAAACGGATAGAACTGATCGGGGCTATAAATAGGCCCAGAGCTCAATTCCAAATCATCCATCAGTTGCTTACAAATTGATTTTTGTTTTCTAACTTCTTGTGCTTCAAAGTTTGTAAAAGGCTTCTCCGCAAAAGGAGATTTTCATAGTAAGCTTCAACCGTCTTGGATTAGAAAACACCTAGGTTGCAACCAAGTAAATTTCTATGTCTTAGCCTTTTACTAGTTTAATTAGTTTATGTTTATGTTTATGTTTATATTTATTTTATTTTATTGTTTCAACTAATTTGAATTCTTTATGAGCCGCACAAAAAATTTATTTTATTTCTTGCCGTCCACCTCGTTCTAACAGCAAGTAATTTTATTGCAAGATTTATGTTACTTGTTTGAGCAAGGGGATTAGTATCTTGATTAATTTATATATATATATATATATATATATATATATATATATATATATATATATATATATATAATCATAAAACACTATAAAATAATTATGTTATAATTATTCTTTTTGAGCATTTGTATTTTGAAATTTTGTACAATAGTTTCATTATCAATGGTTAGAAATATATTTATCTTTACATAGATAATAAGACTATCATCACTCATTCAATTGCACTATGTCTTTTATAATTCTCATGTCAGAAAATACTTTCTCTACCATCACAATTGCAATTAATAGAATTAATATCAATGTCAAAAACTTATAAACCAACGATTACATCATACTTTACTTTGACATGACTAACTTCTATGAAAGATCATAAAAGTCTTTCAATCTTTGAAATACTTTGTTAAAATGCAAATCACATGTATACATTTTAAGCAGATCATCAAATATGAGGAAATCAAATCTTGAGAAATCTTGTGAATCAAACTCAACTATTTGCATTAATTTTTTCTTGTCAAAAATAAAAAATGAGTTTTGTGGGCACAAAGAAGCTACATAAAGAAGTAATTTCGTAATGCCTCTGAAAAACAAACATTTAACTCTTAATGTTGCATATTAATAATATCATAAAATAAATCAACACGATAGTGATATAAATTTCACTTTTGGTGGATTACGATAGGGGCGATCATCTGGTGCCCAACATATGAATAAATCATTTATTTTGAGAACATCAATATAATATTGTTAACAAAAATAGTGAATATTTTCTAAAAATAAATCCCAATTATCATTTTTCACACTTAGGAGTCGATGTTTGTATGTTTGTATCAAATCATTACATTTATAATATCCTGATCTTTCTTTTGCATTGTTGTTGATAATTCACTCAAAATTTCTAAAACATGCTTGATCAAGTATAGATTGAATATAAAATTAAATGAAAATATTGACTCCAATAAATTAAATGTCTCGGTTTTTTAATCAGGAAGACTAGATTGAATATAAAATTAAATGAAAATATTGACTCCAATAAATTAAATGTCTCGGTTTTTTAATCAGGAAGACTAGAAATGGTGTTTCCGAAGCATATGTTTGGACGTCTGTGCCATTTGTTTATCCTCATTGATCCCTTTAATGGATCTTTATCATCGAATAGGTAGAGGTAGCAACCACTTAGAACAACACAACCAAAACCAAGAGCATCAAAATAATCGATAGAAATATGTGGAAGTGACCTCTAGAGTTGATAATTAGGATCAAATGCATGCCCCGATATCTTTCGATCATTCTCTCTTGATGGCATACACTCACTCTCCTTGTCACTCCTAGCTTTTGAATATAAAATCAACCCTAGGGTATATCACATATGGTGGGCGCATGGTAGCGTATCCGGATCGGACAGGAATCGATTCCCAAGGTGTCATTTCTTGTAGTAGGACGCTATGTGCCTTCCACCTGTGTTCCTGTTGAACTCCGTCTATATGACATGGGGTCATCGTAGTGGGGCTGCTAATGTGATGGTTCCATAGTTTTTTAGACAAAACCAATTTTTTAATTTGGGCCCACCGACCCTATGAACAAAGGATTAATTTCGACCTCTAAATTAAAACTAATTATTTTTTTTATTTTATCTGGATCAGCTATCCAGACTGGACCTAGAAAGCTCCGCCCATGAGTGTCCGTTGTGCTTTTCTATGATTATTTTCTTCTTATGATCTTAGAACAATTAGTATGTTCTAATCCATGAAATTTAAGGTAGGTTTATTTGAATGGAAAGATAGGAAGAGAACGGAAAAAAGAGAGAAAATTTGTAATTTTATGGCATTCCTTATTTCTCCCTATCCTTTCTATCTTCTGAAGTGAAGTGAAGCTCCTGGGATAATGGTGCAATAGCAAAACACCTTTTGATGCGGGGATAGAAGAATAATTTTTGATTTTTTTTATTATTTTGTTGAGTTAGGTTTTGAAGATATTTTAGTCTGATGTGTGTAAATTATTCATGTTTTTAATTATCATTTAACATATATCTTGTTGTATTTCATAAGTATGATTTGCATTCGCACATCCTATTCTTATGTAATTTCGTTACTTTTACTTTTTTAGTTCCGAGAACTATTTTTTGCTTGTTTTTATTGATATGACATATTTTCAAAGTAAAAATAGAGTATAAATCTCTTGGAACGTGAAGTTAGAGCAAGGAGCAAGCTCCAATCGTATCTCATGACATAGGCATACTCCTATGGCCAAGAAAGATGAAGAATGGAGCAAAAAAAGACTTAACACAGGTTTCATGCCTCATCATCGGGTCTCATCATCGAGCCAAACACACGAAGCATACAAGAAAAAAAAGGCTTTCGAAAGACTTTTAAAAGGGAGTTTTTTTTATAAAGAAACAAGCTCTGGCCATGTCGTGTGGCACAACCATGTTGCTTGGATGAAACAAGGCCAAAATGGTGCTAAACCAGAGCCAAAACCCTCCCACATGGCTAGGTCATGCTAAAAAACAAGGCCATGTCAAAAATTCAACCTTTCCCATGCTAATCACAACACGGCCTAGGTATGGCCATGTCGAATCTTGGACTGCATTACGGATTAAAAGTAAAACGATCATAACTTTCAGCTCAGTTGGAGGCATGAGTCGTGCGACCTATCAAAAGTTAGATAATTTCAAGATCTACAACTTTGCTTCAGGGTCTAACTCAAAAAACCAGGTCTAAGGGTGAAAATCTAATTTTGGCAGATCCTAACAAATGGGGCAGATCTAGAAAGTTTGAGGAGATATAAAAAGGTCAAACAAATTCTTACTTGACTCATCTTTAAACCAGCCCACCACCCCCTTCCTTGGAGAGGGTTTTCCCCATTTAGGAGAAATCCTAGAGCAGTTATCTTCTTCTATCAAAATGATCTATCCACCGTCGGAGCGAGGATTTCATCCGAAAGATTGACAACTCATTGATAAGCATTCTCTCATTCTATTTCATGTATTAAGTTATAGATTATTATTTTACTTTGTCTCTTGGTTGTATTTTTGTTGTTATGGAGTAGATTCTTCAGATATCTGGATGTAAGAAGTAATGATGATGTGATGTTGATATATTAACTATGGATTTTCCCATTATGATGTTTTTAATGAATAGTTCCTCCGGATTAATATTTTTATTATTTGATAATTTTCATGTACTTACGGATTGACAACATAATCCTTTGCATATTTAGGGTATGAGTCTATATAAGTGTCCTATTTAGTTGGTTTGAGAAGTTTTTTTATTAATAAGAATTTGTGGTTGCGCTGTTTTTTCCAAATGTCGAGTTTGGTTGTCTATCTCCTAACATTCTGTGGAATCAATAGAGTTTAGAAGATCACTTCCGGTATTTTTGTACAAATCAACATAATCGATAGTTATCCGCTATGTCAGTTGGTATCAGAGCTGAGTTAATCTTGCGGAATCATATCGCCAAGAAGATTGCAATTCATCAACTACGTTTTGATTGTGACATGAAGCAATAGGTTCAAGTTATTGATGAATGAATGGTAAGGTTTGTGGAACAGCTTGCTGAAAGGATGGCGGTGAGATTTGAAAACTAAAATAGAAGAAACCCGGTCCAACATAATCACTGAACAACTAAGATGTCGAAACGGATAAAGGGAGAAGGAGGATGATAATTATGAAGAAGTTCCCCACAGTAGACAAAGTACAATAATAGAGGAGAATCATAGGTGTTGGGACACATGTATGAGAATTGAAATTTCTAAGCTTTATGGTAGCTTCCAACTAGATCTATTCATCTTCTCATCTAACGAGGAGGTGGATGAAGTCCTATGACGATAAGAGAGACGATGATAAAATCAAAATATTTGATGACCCATTATGACCATTATTTGGAGGATGAAGTCAATCCTGAGGAGAGGGCGGACCCCGAATGTTTCAGAAGGCATGGAATCGAACAAGGTGGAGATTGTGTTCTTCAACATGGAGACAATGGTGTTGAGCTGGTCCGACGAAAGGTTCGCTCTACTATAGTTCTTGGAGCGAACACCGAGCACGTTGTCTGATGACTTCACTAATCAGCAAATGAATAGACTTATCATGAATACCTATCAAGCAAGACCTCGTACTTCCGTTTTAGAGGATTCTTCCAACTTGTGGCATCTATGGAGCAAATGAGCATAGACTTTTATAGTCAAAAATGTTGGGGCAATCGGCCCAAGTATAATCGGGAAGATCATGATTTTAATGTGTGTGTGTGTCAATATGATTAAGTTAGGGTTTCATGTTGATCTAATATGTGTATGTGAGTGTGCAGGCTTGCAGGATACACATTGACTTAGTTGGACGTCTTCGGAGCCGTTGAAGGGTGGAATGGAGGCAAGTCGTGGGCTTGTGTGCGCATCCGAGGGACCGTGGACAAAGCAGGGACGATGAGATGAGGGAAGCAGACTTCGAGACATACGTGAAGGATGGCATGGAGGCAAGCCGAGGGCTTGCATGCGCATCTGAGGGACGAGAGCCAAAGTCGAAGAGGGCTTGAAGGCAACAGGTCGAGGCTGCTGGATGAAGAGTCGACTGAGTCGTGAGGGTTCGAGTGCTGAGAGATTGTACTCGGGTAGGGAAACTCTGGGACTGAGTCGTGAGGGTTCGAGTGCTGAGATAAATGTACTCAGGAAGGGAAACCCTAGGCTTAGAGAGTTGGCAGTCAACTGATGCTTGATCAGTCAACTGGTAAAGAGCACAGAGAGATCAGTCGGCTAGTAAAGGACCAGTCGACTGATGTCGACCAGAATGCGAATCGTCAAGGCGGTGACATTTGAATTCGCATGGACCAGTCGACTGCCCCAGGGGCAGTCGAATCAGCCTCGAGCACTATTTAATAGAGCTCGTTTATGGTTGTTTCTTCTTGGCGAAACAAACTTGGTAAGAGTTTGTTAGTAGCCTACAAATGCTCAGGTCGTGTCAAAGGGTTATGGCGAGGCTTCTCCGCCCACAAGGAGCGACAAGAGCTAGCCGAAGGTGCTCCGGGGAATCATCCACTGAAGGATCGGGATCATCCACCTTACGGACAGCCGTGGAGTAGGAGTTTCATCTCCGAACCACATAAATCAGTGTGTCTTTCTTGTTTGTTAGTTTTAATTTTTGTTATTCCGCTTGCACACTAACCATTGTAGGAAGACAAGATCGAAAAGAAGCTATTCACCCCCTCTAGCTTAACGGAAAGGTCCTTACAAGTGGTATCAGAGTGAGGTTCGCTCATCTACGGACTAATCGCCGAGAGAGCAAAAAGCTAGAGGAAATGGCGATTGAAGAAAAATTTGGGGATGATATAAATGTTTCACCTCCCTACGATCGTGAGAATTTCGAGTATTGGATGATGCGGATGAAGACATGGTTCGGGATGGATTGGAATAACATGATCATGCTAGAAGAGCCATTTGAAGTTCTAAAAGACAAACATGGGAAAAAGCTCCGACCACGATATTGGAATAAGGAGCAACAAGCACAATCAAAGGCAAATGAAAAGGTAATTTCAATATTATTGAATATTTTTCCTAATGATATAATTAGGGGTGTAGGTGAATACAAAAATGCACACGAATTATGGAGCAAAGTAATTGCTCTACATGAAGACCCTACACAAGCTCAAGTAGTAGAAGAGCCCAAGGAAATAAACTCAATGGTCCAAGAAGAGAAGAAGGACCAATCGGATGAAGAAAAAAGCTCAACATCTGAAGAGGAGGAGAAAGTAGGAGATTCATCCATCTTATCAGGTGGAGTGGCACAAGAGAGTGAAAGATCATCCACTTCATCAAGAGAAGAAGAGGAGGTCTTCACTTCAAGGATTGAGGGGGAGGAGAGACCACCCTCAATACCGGAGCAAGAAGAAGTCATCACCTCCACCAAAGCAAGATCCAAAGACCACATCATTTGCAATGGGTGCAACAAGAAGGGACACTAAAAGGACAAGTGTCCATTAGGTAAAAAGGAGGTAAACCCTAAACCCAAGTCAATTCCTTTAAATGCTAACATGGGTTGTAGGGATGGTGCGAAGAAAGAGAAAAAACATATTGTTGGTGCAGGAAGCACCATATCGAACCTTGTTTTGATATTGGCAAAGGATTCAAAGTTAAGTTTATTGGTGATCTAACAATGTTACTCAAGTGTGCAGGAAAAGTCCTAGCGAAGGGCTGCTAGGCACCTGGCGAAGGGCTGCTAGGCACCTGGCGAAGGGCTGCCAGGAAACAAAGCCCTAGCGAAGGACTGCTAGGCACCTGGCGAAGGAATGCCAGGATACAAAGCCCTAGCGAAGGAATGCTAGGCACCGGGCGAAGGACAGCTCGATACCCAAGACCTGGCAAAGGACCGCTAGGCAAAAGTCCAACCAGAGGAGCGGTTGGCATCATGTACATTCTCCCGAGAGGAGTAGGTGAGGACGCGTTCCCCGTCGAGGGAACAGTAGGCGTCGGTTCGACCTAGGGCTCCATTTTGGAAACCCAAAGTCAGAACCAAAGACAGCTAAGGCTGTATAAACTAACATCTTATTGTTTTATGGTGTTTTGGACTAACCCTGGATGCAGGACCGAAGGAACGAGTGTCTGCAGCTCAGAGAGCCTCAAAGGAATGAGGCAACAGCTGACCAGGGCGCCCGGAGTGTCCCGGGCGCCCCCAAGGTGAACACAAAACACACAAAACAAAGGCAGGCTTCGACAGCTCATCTCCCGGGCACCCCCAGCATCCCGGGCGCCCCCTGTGCATGCCATCGAACCAAAAGCCAGCGAAGCCAAGGGATAAGCTCTGACCTGGTCAACCCGGGCGCCCCCAGCGTCCCGGGTGCCCCGGTCAAGGTCTAATCCCGAGTTTGAAGGGATCAGATGCTGACCGAGCTAAAGGTGGATCGGCCGACACGTGGGGGGCGCCCCCGACGTTCCAGGCGCCCCCAGGGCCTATAAAAGGGCCCTCGACCCCGAGGCTTGATACAACAATTCAATTCAACGCTTCTACGCTCTTCTGCTCTCGCGCTCTGCTCCGGAAACCTCCCGACTCGAGACTCAAGCGCCGACGACGTCCCGCTGCACCGAAAAAGACAACCTACATCGGACGTCGGTAAAAGAAGAGTTTTCGTTTTAAAAGTTTACTGTGCTACATTTGTAATTCAATACTGTAAACTGATTTGCGAACCTATAGAATTGCCCGCAGAAAACGGTCAATGATCATGGGCCTTGGAGTAGGAGTCGACCTAGGCTCCAAACCAAGTAAAACTACCTGTGTTTGCGTTTGATTGTTTTATTCCGCTGCGTAATTTCTCTAATCCTAAAATCCGAACGCTTTCCGATATTCACCCCCCCTCTATCGGTTCTCTCGATCCAACACATATAAGATGCTACACGTGTGGACAGCTAGGACACTACCACACCAAGTGCTCAAGGAAAGGAGAATTCAAGAAATTGGAGCATTTGAGGAAGTGGGAGAAGGAGGAGAAGAAGAAAAGGTCATATCAAGGGGAAGCTACACGGGTAAGGGAGGTAATCCCTAACTTTAAGCGTTTTCAAACTCTTCCATGCATGTTAGAAGTAATGAGAATTATTTACCTATGCAAAATTTTAGTTTTAGATATTGTAATAGAAATAGGGTTAATACTACCTATCAAAATCCTAAAGAATCTATGTATCATGATAAACCTAGGATGTTTGGACCTAAGGATCAAGACATTAACCCAAAGAAAGGGAGACATATGCCTAGACAAATGGGTAGGTCTAGAAATGTCCAAAATGGACATGGTGAGACTAAGGTTAAGAACCTAGAAAGGGAAAACCAAACCTTGAGGGCAAGACTTGATAAATTAGAGAAAATCTTAGAAAGATTAACTAGTGGATCTAAGGGTTTGGGCATGATGTCGGGTAGTCAAAACCCCGACAATGATAAACTGAGTCTAGGATACCAACCTAGTAGACCAAATGCTATTAAGAAATCGTATGCAAGGATGTCGTATGACTATAGTAAGGGGAAGGCCAAAAATGGCAAGGGAAAGCCATTTAAAGGAGAGAAAAAGAATGTAACCAAGGACAAGGTGTATAGAGTTAAGAAAGTTAGGGTTGAAGGACACCGGAGGTACACATGTGTGGCCTTACTATTATAGACGAGTCACCTAGGGAGGTGACTAAGGCTAAGAGCTCAAGTGGGAGCTCTAGGAGTCAAGTTGGGAACCATGGTCAATGGATCCCAAGAGGGTTTCTCCAAAAGGACTAGATGAATTATGAAATGTGCCAAAGGGTTTAGAAACAAATTTAGATCTTAATCCTAGGGATTTGGCATAATTAAAAGTGAGTTTCATGCAAAAATATGATAATGGAGCTACATTGCATGAAAAATTGGTTTTCAATATGTGAATGTCATATAAATCAAGGCTAAGGATGCATTAAGGATGGGGATAAAAAGATACATCAAGGAGAGATCAAAACTAGGACTTTAGGTCAAGGATAAATTGAACAATTTAGATAGTTTTTGAGTTTTGTGTCAATCTTGGGATTGGTGATAGATTTAATTTTAAATATACTTTTCCAAGTAGACATGGGTATCATAAATTTCTCCACGAAATTTTGCAATCTTTGAAAATTTGTAGAATTAGTTATGCATTTCTGAAACTAGGTCTGAACTACTGAAAATAGGGTATCAGTCGACTGGTGCAGAGGCAGTCGACTGATCCTGTTTAAATCAGAAACTAGGATATTCAATATAGCAGTCGACTGCCCCTGGGACAGTCGACTGACGTTGCGAGTGTTTAAAAGAAAACCCCACGCGGGGGGCGGCCGAACCTAGGGTTTCAGCACGGCCCCTTGTCGGTACTCTTCTCTCTCGACCTCCCCAACTGATCTAAACCTTCCCCAAGTCCTGGAATCATATTCCTAGCCTTCCTTCACCCTTGATCCGAGTTTAGGGCAAAAAGAACATCTTCTTTAAGTCAAGTCTTGATCATCATTCATCATGCAACAACTAGGGAAAAGGTAACGGGTTATTTGATTTACTTTTCCCAGTTAATTGATGATTCATAACTAACTATCTCCATTTTGCATGTTTTCTTTGTTCTTCCTTTTGATGGGGTCATTCATGGGACATGCATGGGGTAATTGCATTTTAGGGTTGCACAAAAGAGAAGGATGGGTGAGGGACCATCCCAGCAGCATCCCGTAGATCCTGCGGCTCCTCGGTTCCGATCCGAGCTCTGCCGACAGAGATTTGCAAATGTTGACTTTATATTAATGAACTATAGATATCTCAACCAATCATATTTTAGGGAGAATACTCCTCACATTATTGAGATGATCACCTATTTTGACTTAGAAAAACTTGTATACTGTCAGCAGTTTGTTATCGTTGACCTGTGTAAGGAATTTTATGCTAATCTTACATGTAGTGGTTCCGATGATGGGACATATAAGTCTATGGTACAGGGAGTTACCATTCCCTTTACACCTACAGTATTAGAGTCATTTTTAGGGTGTAGGGTCTCTGATAACCCCTTTACATGTTTTCCTAAAGTCATTGAGCCTTTGACCTTGCCAAATGTCACCATTGATCAAGTTCATCGTTATTACTTCAATAATCCTTGCCCTCTTCTAGATCGTATCTTCGAAGCTAAGCGTATGAGTCCAGTCAGTAACATACTATATAAAGTTGTCCTAGATTGTATTCTACCCATTGTCACCAAGGGGAGGTCGAAGATTCGACTACCTCACTTGGTGATGATGTATGCATTGGAGAGGAGACTAGATATTGACATTGCTTTGCATGTATTCACATCCATTGTACATTTCTCGCATGTTGTCAATAGGAAAGTCTACATGTCATTCGGTCATATTTTGATTGAATTCTTTAAGTCTATGGGTATTAATGTTGTTAAAGGTCAGTTGCATCGTCTGCCCAAAGATTACGACTAGATAGGGTCTCAACGTCTTTCCTTGGCAGGTATTGAGAGGCATCAGGGGGAGATGGTCTGGCGACGTCATTCTGCCGCTTCCAGTTCTGATGATGATGAGGAGGAGGTTGTTCCTGCTGGGACTACAGAGGAGCGTCTCTCCTAACTAGAGACAGAGATGCATGGATTTAGGGAGGACTTCCAGAGTGCCCAGCAGCGGCAGGTTGATATTTAGGGGGAGGTCCACGATCTCACGGAGCAGTTTCAGAGGTTCCAGCAGCTCCAGGACGAAATGTATGAGATGATGCAGTACTGGAACCTTATGTATCAGACCCCTCCTCCTTCTCCTCCAGGCGATGATATGTAGGCGCAACTTGATTTGGGTTGGATAGTGTTGAGAGTGTATTCAACTTTAGCATTCATTTATCTCTCAAACACTATATTTCACGTTGTAATATTTGAAGATTTTTGTAGGACTTAATTATGATTTTCTATGAACTTCTAATTCATGGTTGATATTGCTCATATGAAGTTTCATTTTCTTATTATTACTTTGTGGTTATATGATGAATTTTTACTATGTCTTCTTTCAATAGATTATGGTATAAAGGGGGAGTTTTTATCACTTGTTTTGTCTTGAGGATCTACATGACAAAAGGGGGGAGGTTTGAAAACATGTCTATGTTTTAAATGGTATAGGATAGACTTGGAAAACACATGATTTCAAATCTAGAATGGAAAGTTGATACAAAGTAGAGTGTGTTCAAAGATTTGGAAGTTTTGTCAACAAGTCAAGCATATTTGGTATTTTCACGAAACTATATTTTTCTATGTTAGAATACATCATATAAAATATGCTTGTAAAATTTCAGGATTTTTTGAATTTTGTGGAATTTATTAGTGGTTTCTGAATTTCGGCTGGAAAAATTCAGAATGTTGTGTATCAGTCGACTACCCCAAAGGTAGTCGACTGATCTTTCTGTGGGATTGCGAATTACAGGCACCAGTCGACTGGTGCTGGGTCAGTCGACTGGTACTACTGTTTTCTGATTTCTGGGGGTTTTCAGAAATAGAAAGGTGTTCTCATTGATACTAGGGTTGGAATTGCTTGGGGCAATCTTTTTGATGGTGTCAAAGGGGGAGAACTTGTGGTGTTAAGTTAGGTTTTAACTTAACCTGTGGAAAATTAAAAATTATGTGAAGGACAGGTTAAGGGAGAGGATGCATTTGTTTATGCTTCTTACTATGTCTTTAATTTTCAATTGTTATTGTTTTGCACCTAACTTAAACATATTGTCATACATCAAAAAGGGGGAGATTGTTGGGGCAATCGACCCAAGTATGATCGGGAAGATCATGGTTTTGATGTGTGTGTATCAATATGATTAAATTAGGGTTTCATGTTGATTTAATATGTGCATGTGAGTGTGCAGGCTTGCAGGATACACATTGACTTAGTTGGACGTCTTCAGGGCCGGTGAAGGGTGGCATGGAGGCAAGCCGTGGGCTTGTGTGCGCATCCGAGGGACCATGGACAAAGCAGGGATGATGAGTCGAGGGAAGCAGACTTCGAGGCATACGTGAAGAATGACATGGAGGCAAGCCGAGGGCTTGCGTGCACATCTGAGGGACGAGAGCCAAAGCCGAAGATGGCTTGAAGGCAATAGGTCGAGGCTGCTGGATGAAGAGTCGACTGAGTCGTGAGGGTTCGAGTGCTGAGGAATTATACTCGGGTAGGGAAACTCTGGGACTGAGTCGTGAGGGTTCGAGTGTTGAGAAAAATGTACTCGGAAAAGGAAACCCTAAGCTTAGAGAGTTGGCAGTCGACTGATGCTTGATCAGTCGACTGGTAAAGAGCACAGAGAGATCAATCGACTGGTAAAGGACCAGTCGACTAGTGCAATCGACTGGGCAGTCGACTGGTGTCGACCAGAATGCAAATCATCAAGGTGGTGATTGTTGATGCAGTCTGACCCGGTTGTTGTTTTGGTGTTTGACAATGATTTAAGTTTGGTTGAATGAATGTGGGTTAAGTCCTGGTCGGGGACTGGGCATGAAATCCCGTTGAGAGAAGTCGGGTCCTGGTGAGTGAAGCCAGGTGGTGGAAATCCCAGTGAGTGAAGCCGGGTCCTGGTGAGTGAAGCCAGGTGTTGGAAATCCCGGTGAGTGAAGCCGGGTCCTGGTGAGTGAAGCCAGGTGTTGGAAATCCCGGTGAGTGAAGCCGGGTCCTGGTGAGTGAAGCCAGGTGTTGAAAAGTCCTAATTCGGAAGAGGTGGGTGAAAAGTCCTAGCTTGGAGGGCTAGGTGAAAAGTCCTAGCTTGGAGGGCTAGGTGAAAAGTCCTAACTTGGAGGGTTTGGTGAAAAGTCCCATCTTGGAGAGTTAGGTGAAAAAGTCCTGGCTTGGAGGGTCAGGTGCCTAGCTTGGAGGGCTAGGTTGGATGAAGATCTAACTCGGAGGGGTTGGGTGAAAAGTCCTAGCTTGGAGGGCTAGGTGAAAAGTCCTAACTTGGAGGGTTAGGTGTAAATTCCCAACTTGGATAGTTAGATTGAAAAATCCTTAGCTTGGAGGGCTAAGGTGAATGAAATCCTAGCTTGGAAGGCTAGGTCTGCGTCCCTGGATCGGTCTGGTGACCGATCAGGGAGTTGGCACGTTGCTCCTTCGTGGATCGGTCTGGTGACTGATCCAGCAATTGCTGATCGGTCTGGTGACCGATCAGGGAGTATGTGTTTCACTTACTGCACAGCTCCTGATCGGTCTGGTGACCGATCAGGGAGCGAACAGTGAGTTGAGTTAGCCTACTGATCAGGCTCTGATCGGTCTGGTGACCGATCAAAGACTTAGGACTTAATTTTCCAAGTTACTGTTCACTCAGACCTGGACCGATCAGGATGGAGCCTGATTGGTCTGGAAGCAGCCTGATTGGTCTGGTGACCGATCAGGATGGAGCCTGATTGGTCTGGTGACCGATCAGGCTGAAACCTGGATTGGTCTGGGGACCAATCAGGAGTATGCAGAAGACTGCTGGATCGGTCTGGTGACCGATCAGGGTCCTTCCTGATCGGTCTGGTGACCGATCAGGCGCAGAACTTTAATTCAAATACGCTGTCAGAAGCTCTGATAGCGTCTGTTTTCACTGCCGATTCTCTGCTACATCGCTGCTTATGTTTAATATGCATTGCTAAGCTTTTATTGGAGTGTGCAGGCTTTACAGGGATGATTCAAACATTGGAGGAGAGTCAATAGGAGGCTTTCCTTGGAGCAGGTTTGTTTGTTTCTCCTTCTCAGGTTTCAACGGCAACTGGAGCAGCTGGCGACTGACGGAGACTCAGCTAGAGAGGAGGTCTTCAGTGGACTGAGTGCTCAGGGAGGTCAGTGGGTTCAGGCTGGCTCAGTGGATGCTGGCGAAGCTTGTGATGGTGAGCAGAGCTTAAGAGACAAAGCTGGATGCAGAGGAGCGGTGGCGAACAAGCCAGAAACTTGGGAAGTTTGGGTGGGCTGTGTTCGTGCTCTCTGTGGCTTTGTGCTTGAGCTTTCTTGTGCATCTTTGTGAGCTTGTCTTCTCGAGTGTCTCGTGTGCTTAACTTGTATCTTCTTGAGATCACTTGTGGAGAGGTTTCTCCACCGAGAAGGAGGCTTTTACTATCCGGAGTTCACCGGGGCTTGATCTGCCGACGATCAAGGGATCACCCACCTTACGGGCATGCCAAGGAGTAGGGGCAAATTATCCCCGAACCTTGTACATCTCCGTCTTAGCGTTTGTTTGGTTTGCGTTTCTTTCTCTGCTTAGTTTTTTGTTCTGCATTTGCTTCCGCTGTCTAACCTTGAAGTGCAGAAGTTTGGAAAGTTCAAGAAATTGTGTCTGGCTAGATTCACCCCCCTTCTCTAGCCATCTCGTCTCCAACAAGTGGTATCAGAGCTTGCGGCTCTGTTCACGGCTTAACATCCGAGAGCTTACAACAAGATGGCTGGAAGAGAAGGATTGAGCACAAACCGACCTCCATTCCTCGACGGCACTGATTTTTCATATTGGAAGTCAAGAATGGAGTTTTACTTGAAGATAAACATGAGCTTGTGGTTCGCTGTCAAGGAGGGGTTTTCCCTTCCAAAGGATAATGAAGGAAAGGAGCTTGAGTTTTCCAAGTGGTCTCCTGAGTAAATCCGGAAGGGGGAAGCAAATGCCAAAGCTGTCGTGACCTTGCAATGTGGGATGACCAAAGAATAGCTAATCAAGGTTGGCCCCTTCACCTCTGCCAAAGATCTATGGAATAAACTTCTTGAGCTCCATGAAGGAACTCAAGACACACGGACTGCCAAGAAGGATTTGCTTCACAGCCAACTTCACCATGGGAGAAAATGAAAAGGTAAGTGAACTCCATGGACGGTTTAAAGAAGTGTTGAATGGTCTCCACTCCATAAATGAAAACGTAGAAAATAGAGACCTAGTGAGGTATGTACTCAAAGCCTTCCCTAGGAATACTTTGTGGTCATCCATGGTGGATGCTTACAAGGTTTCCAAGGATTTATCTTTTGTTAAGTTAGAAGATCTATTTTGTGAAATGGAACTACATGAGATCTCTAACCAAAGCCCAAAGGAGAAAGGGTTTGCTTTTGTGGCAGGTAACAAAAGAAAGGAGAAGAAGGATGAGAACACCCACTGTCATGTGGCTCTAGTGTCCTTAAAAGATTCAAAGGAGGAGAGTGATAACGAATCGAGAAGCTCCTCAACCGCGCCTTCATCATCTTCGGATGATGAAGAGGTAATCTCTCCGGAGTTAGACAAATGCTATAGAACAATAGCGTGTTTAACCAAAATGCTTAAGAAATCTAAGGCCAAAGTCAAAGCATTAAGGTTGGAGGTAAAAGAATTGAAATCCTCTAAGGTTGAGGACATTAATGATTTGCATGACAAATTCCTTGAGGATGAAAATAAGGAGTTGAAGAGCAAAGTTGAAAACCTCAAGAATATTCTTGAGAAGTTTTCAACTAGCTCTAAAACTCTAGACATGATACTAAATTCACAAAAAGCGGTTTACAACAAGGTTGGCTTAGGTTACCAACCTAAAAAATCAAGTTTCATGTCATTGATGTCTAGAACCCATTTTAGATCACAAAATAATTCTAGGGTTCAAAAGGTTAGAAAGAAAAAGACTAAGGCATGGGTGCCAAAGTCTTTGATTGAAGGTTCTTTAGGTCCCAAAATTTGGATACCTAAAACCTCTATCTTTAGAATTGTATAAGCATTATTTGAGGGGGAGCATCTATCAACATGGGAGGTTGATATTTGGTGCTCCAAACCCATG
This sequence comes from Boesenbergia rotunda, assembly GCA_024364735.1. Lineage (NCBI taxonomy): Eukaryota > Viridiplantae > Streptophyta > Magnoliopsida > Zingiberales > Zingiberaceae > Boesenbergia > Boesenbergia rotunda. Next base: position 468,029 of record JAGFNQ010000256.1, on the reverse strand, counting down.
ACCAACACAAAAGAAATTGTCATTCACATGATTGGTTATGGAATGTTCAAATTAAGTGCTTTGATCTTCATTGTCTTAGCCCTTATAACAATATGATCTCTTGGCTAGTGAGTTATGAAATCTCATTTAGGCAATAAGGAAACTTTTCATGCAATGAATGATAGTATATCCATGCTTCAAATTAAATCTACAAGTTTTGAAAAAATTATATATATTGCATGAACGGTTTAGATTGACACATAACTTGTATATACCATGGATTGCTTAAGTTGATCAGTTTTATTATTGAATTTTATGGTTCAAGCTTAAGAGGTTGTGTTTGCTGAACATATGCCATGATTTCCTTGTATGTGTTAGACAACATGAATACATGCTAAAGAACAAGTATGGACACACACAAATTAGTATTGATTCAACAATCACTATGAAAACTTCACCATACATCATTAGACAAGGAACATGAACTTAAGGTCTATGACTTAGTCGTTCAAACCTGATATGTTTCACATGCCTAATACTAAATGGATTATCAAGTTTGGATTGTCATATGCCTAATACTTAGATGTTCAGAATCTGATTATCAAGGTAGATTGGATTATCAAAATTGTTTGGAATAAACGTGATCATTCATGAAAATTAATGCAACCCTGTTTTTCCATGCTATTCATGATTATGAATTTTATGTTCAAATGGTTGTATGTAAACCTTGAAATTTTGATACAAGCATGTTTTTGAAAGGGTTATCATACTTTTGTTTGTATCATGAAATCTAATCATACCTTGATACTAATGTTATATAGGCATGGTTTGAAATTTAATCATATGTTGATCACTTTCAAACTTATCATGTTTTCTGGAATCATGCTTTGAACTTTGTATTAATAAGTTTTACTCTCAAGATATATTGGAGATGTTGCATGATTTGATAATATACATGATAGTTAAAGCGATGCAAATCATGTTGTTTCCTTTGGGTAGAGAAACATGAATGTTGTTTAATGGAACACTGTTAGGAGTTAAAACTGATTGAATTAGAGTTTAGAAGTGTTTCAGAGTTTCTGAACTATCGTCTGTATCAGACCTGATCGGTCCACCGACCGATCAGGACTCACCCTGATCGGTCTGGCGACCGATCAGGGATCACCCTGATCGGTCCTATGACCGATCAGATCAACTCTGATAAAGGAACTCCCAGATCGTTCCAATTTGATCCAAAACCTCCTCAAACCAACTCCTTTTCATCAAATTGTATCAGTGTAATGATCATACCACCAACAAAACTGATACACACAAATCCGATACAAACCAAGTCCAATTGAAACATATTTGATCACCCATTGGTATAAACCTGGTACTAAGGGAGCACAAATTTGTTCAAGTGATACAAACCTGGTACTTAATTGTGATTTGATACAAACCTATGTTAGAATGTTCAAATTCATAAGAAAGGGTTTGTTGAGTCATGACTCTTATTCTTAATGTCATGTTTCGGAAATTTTTCTGAAATATCGAATATCAATAGAGTCTACTCCCCGGTTATGGAATGTCAATTGTTAATGCAGTCTGATCAGGAACGTATCAGAGTTTCAGGAATTTTTCTGAAATCTGATCGCTCCCCAGACTAATCATAAATTCTTCTGTATCAAGTAATCAACGACCCTGATCGGTCACGGAGACCAATCAGGACTATGTGTCAGATACAGACGCATTCCTTACCTCTCATGTGAAACATATATGCATTTGACCATGATATACTTCTGTATATGTCTTCACATGAAATTCGGAATGTTAATGCAATCCGATCTTGAACGAATCAGAATTACAAAAATTTTTCTGAAAATTGATCGTTCATAGATAAATCAGAAATTTTTCTGTATCGATCATCAGTCTGATGGAACTGCGATAATTGTTGTTATATGATGCATATACATTGTTGCCATGATACCTTTATGGTATATGCCTCTCATATGCAATTCAAAAATCATCCTTTGACTTACTTGTCATATGAAATATATACATGCTTGACCATGATATTATTCTGTATATGTTTTCATGTGCGATTCAAAAAATTATTCTTTGATTATTCTGGGTTTGGGGAGAGACCCTTGGTTGAGGGGGAGTTTGATGTTTAAATTTAATAACCATACCATTTTCGATGTTTGACAAAGGGGGAGAAAATGACTGATTAAGTTTATGGTTATTATAGGGGGAGGATCATGATTCCCCTATGAGAATTGAACGGACTTCAATTGATTGATATCTAAATTTAAATCGGGTTGTCAAACAACAAAAAGGGGGAGATTGTTGATACAGTCTGACCCGGTTGTTGTTTTGGTGTTTGACAATGATTTAAGTTTGGTTGAATGAATGTGGGTTAAGTCCTGGTCGGGGACTGGGCATGAAATCCCGGTGAGAGAAGCCGGGTCTTGGTGAGTGAAGCCAGGTGGTGGAAATCCCGGTGAGTGAAGCCGGGTCCTGGTGAGTGAAGCCAGGTGTTGGAAATCCCGGTGAGTGAAGCCGGGTCCTAGTGAGTGAAGCCAGGTGATGGAAATCCCGGTGAGTGAAGCCTGGTCCTGGTGAGTGAAGCCAGGTGTTGAAAATCCCGGTGAGTGAAGCCGGGTGAAACCTGGATTGGTCTGGGGACCGATCAGGCTGAAACCTGGATTGGTCTGGGGACCAATCAGGAGTATGCAGAAGACTGCTTGATCGGTCTGGTGACCGATCAGGGTCCTTCCTGATCGGTCTGGTGACCGATCAGGCGCAGAACTTTAATTCAAATACGCTGTCAGAAGCTCTGATCGCGTCTGTTTTCACTGATCAGGCTGAAACCTGGATTGGTCTGGGGACCAATCAGGAGTATGCAGAAGACTGCTTGATCGGTCTGGTGACCGATCAGGGTCCTTCCTGATCGGTCTGGTGACCGATCAGGCGCAGAACTTTAATTCAAATACGCTGTCAGAAGCTCTGATCGCGTCTGTTTTCACTGCCGATTCTCTGCTACATCGCTGCTTATGTTTGATATGCATTGCTAAGCTTCTATTGGAGTGTGCAGGCTTTACAGGGATGATTCAAACATTGGAGGAGAGTCAATAGGAGGCTTTCCTTGGAGCAGGTTTGTTTGTTTCTCCTTCTCAGGTTTCAACGGCAACTGGAGCAGTTGGCGACTGACGGAGACTCAGCTAAAGAGGAGGTCTTCAGTGGACTGAGTGCTCAGGGAGGTCAGTGGGTTCAGGCTGGCTCAGTGGATGCTGGCAAAGCTTGTGATGGTGAGCAGAGCTTAAGAGACAAAGCTGGATGCAGAGGAGCTGTCACGCCCCGAGACCCAGGAGCCGCTGATCCAATAGAAAATCGGACAGCATCTCCCCTGTCCGGCAGACAATTTACACATACACACAGATAATATAACACAACCACGCAGTTTAAAGGGCCTCAGGCTTCCAATCCACATATATATAACTGCATAAATGACTATACGTCGTAAAACCAAAATCCGAACTCACCTGAGCTGCCAGGGGGGCAGGAACAAAGCCAAAACCAAACGAAGTCCAACATAGGACTCAAAAGTACAATACCATAGAATAAAACATGAGTACATGTTCGAAACATGGCAACGGAAGCAAAGTATATAACATAGGGTCCATAAGCAAAAACAACGTAAAATAAAACCAAGCAGAGCTCCTCTGGAGCTGGGGACTGGCTGCTAGGGATCTCCTGGCAGGCATCAACCTGAAATAAAATGTATGGCAACGGGGTGAGTCCATAACTCAGCGAATACCCATCAGATATGCATAGAAAGTTATACCAACAATAAGGGTTCAGCTAATACAGTCTCATATCAACAGTAGGGAAAAACTAGTACTGAACATACTGAGGTAGATACATACCTGAATCCATCTAACCTGTAAAGAGGATAATACGTACCACGGGAATATCAATAGACACATAATCTCAGATAACAAGTCTCCAGAATATGCATGTCAAGCAAGTGCAGAAATCAAGTGCAGCAAACAATGCACGATGCAAAATATGCACATGGTGCAATGCCATGGTCACCCCCTAACTCCAGTCAAGCCACCGAGACAGGCGATACTGTGTCGGCCGAGTGGGTAGAGCTGTGACACTGTCCGCACTCTGCCATCACTGCTCCTGAGTGACCGAGAGGACAGGATGCTGGTGGAGCTATCGCTCCGCCCCATGTATATATGGGGGAGATATCTCTCTCATCTTCTCTGGTCTATGGGTAGAGAAGGGATCCCTGCTTGCTACCACGCTCGGAAACCACTACCCCTGAGCGGACGAGCGGAGCAATACAGAGCAAATGCACACACCCAGCGGTATCCACTAACCCATGAGTGGCCGTGTGTGCATATCATGTGCCGGAAGACGATTAGGCTCAACCACAAGGGAGTCGCTGATCGCCGGCATGCAACAATGCAAGGATGGTGTATGATAGATACACATACCTCCCTCCCCAAGTCCTCAGTATACTAAGTCTCAGTCTGAAATCCTATAACAGGAAATACAGGTAACCTACAAGGTATACTGACTGGAAAGTACAGATCCCTCAAGGTCAAAGGCAGGAGATACAACACGATCTCTAAGCATACATATAGATATGACACTACCTGATACTGTATGGAACTAACAGCATAATAACTCAGGGATAAACAACAGGTATCCAGGACAGACATAATAAACAGGGATAACCAACAAGTATCCAGAACAGGCATACTAAACAGGGATAGCGTATAATCTTACTGCTATCTATAACAGTCTATGCATAATCACATGACAATATCAAAAGAGATAAGTCAAAGGGTACCCGCCTCAATCGTAAGATGCTCGTATCCGAAAGAACCTCCCGTCTGATAATCAATGATAAATTCAATCAATGCCCTGTATCAAAGGCATATTGTTTAGCCACATTAATATAAAATCTATAGCTAAACGAGCTGTCTTAATTAATTAGGATTGTCCTAATTATCCCGTTTCATTTACTTTCCTAATTAAATGATTAGATTCCTAATTACCTCGCATAATTAGGATTACATTCATTTTAGGTTTACTTTGAACTCAAATTTATCACGGCTAAGTTATTAGGTTTAAATCTCTTATTAAACCTAATCTCAATCCAAATCCAATTTCTGAATAGAAATCTACGGATACTAATATCCTCATCCATTAATCAATTACCGATTCAGCTTAAGGAGCTAAACAAATCAACTCATCCCTTACCTCACGATCGTCAATCCAGATTCCACTCTCAGCCACGCAAGGATTAAGGAAGAGAAGAAGGATCAGCAAGCTTCAAATCCCAGATTGAGCTAACCATCCACGTCTGATGAAGGGATTCAATTCATCTTCAAGACCAGCCTCCGATACCCATCCTGCCCAAACAAACCGAATGCGATCGCTACATACCAACACCGCAAGAGTTGTTTCACAAGATCTATGAGAGAGTGCTTACCAACCAGGCACAGACCATCCAAATAGCCAAATAATCGGCCAACTCCTAGGACAACTTGCGCCCTAGAGCAGTCCCTCTACACCTTGCCAGATCGGGGCTAGCAGGAAGATAAACTGTGTTGCGGAAACAGGAAGAAACGGCGAAGACAATCCCTCTATAGCGATCGAGCAAGGCAGGTGAAGAAGGAAAGGAAGCTGCGGCGGATTAGGGCAGAGGAAGGCGTCGGCCGTCGGGTTTGGGCTAGGGCAGCGAGAGAAGAAAAGGGAAGGGGGTCGGCGCTGCTGCTCGGCTGCGGCGGAAAAAGAGCCCTAGCTGGCTCTTATTGCGGTCCTTTTTGCAGTTTAATCCAGTAGATTTCAGCCTAATCGCAAAAACACCCCTAGGCTTAAGGTTATCTACGCTATAGCCCTTGTAACTATCCGTTTTATTACCTTTTGGTCCCTAAATTTGTGTCCAAGGACTCGGAAGCCTCGGAACCTATCTGGTAATTCTCCAAAATTTTCCAGAATGGAATTAAATGTGTCGGATTTAACATCCTCCCCCACTAATAAAAATTTAGTCCCCAAATTTCGTTTACCCACTATAGTAAACACTATCAAGAGTATGCTGATATAAATATTGAAACAGCAACTAATCACGCATACCTCAAGTGAACAGGTGGGGGTACCGAGCTCGAATGACATCCTCAAGCTCCCAGGTAGCCTCCTCATCTGAGTGATGTTGCCATCCGACTTTAACTAGTCGGATTGTCTTGTTCCGCAACTGACGCTCCCGGTGACCCAAAATCCGTACCGGAATCTCCTCGTAAGTCGCGTCAGGCTGAAGTGGAACTGAGACATCCGACAACACGTGTGAAGGGTCTGGTATGTATTTTCTCAACATGGATACGTGAAATACATTGTATACACCGGTAATGGATGGTGGAAGAGCCAACCGATAAGCAACTGCTCCAACCCTCTCCAGAATCTGGAACGGCCCGATGTAACGCGGAGCAAGCTTTCCTCGAAGACCGAATCGTTTCACCCCCTTCGTGGGTGAAACTCGCAGAAACACATGATCACCTACGGAGAACTCCAAAGGTCTCCGTCTCCGGTCGGCATAACTCTTCTGACGATCCTGCGCCTCAGATATCCTGCGTCTGATGGTACGGACTAACTCTGCCTCGTGCTGGGCTCTCTGAGGTCCTAACAGCTGGGATTCCCCAACCTCCTCCCAGAGGGTGGGTGTCCGACAAGGCCTACCATACAACGCCTCATACGGGGCCATCTGGATAGCCGCATGATAGTTGTTGTTGTAGGCGAACTCGACAAGATGCAGATGATCCTCCCAACTGCCTCCGAAATCCATAACACAAGCTCGTAGTAAGTCCTCCAAGGTCTGGATCGTACGCTCTGACTGACCATCGGTCTGCGGATGGAAGGCGGTACTAAATCTAAGCTCGGTACCCATGGCCTTCTGCAGACTCTGCCAGAAGCGTGAGGTGAAACGCGGATCTCGGTCAGAGATGATACTCAATGGTATGCCGTGTAATCTGATGATCTCTCTGCAATACAGCTCTGCTAATCTATCCAATGAATCGGTCCTCCGAATAGCTAGAAAGTGCACGGATTTGGTCAATCGATCTACGATCACCCAAATCGCGTCAAGGCCTCGTCCGGTCCTAGGCAATCCCACCACGAAGTCCATAGTAACGTGTTCCCATTTCCACTCAGGAATGGGAATACTCTGCAGTAGCCCAGCAGGTCTCTGGTGCTCTGTCTTAACCTGCTGACATACCAGGCATCGGGCTACGAAGTCGGCGATATCCCGCTTCATTCCGTTCCACCAGTAGGAACGTCTCAGATCCCGATACATACGGGTGGCACCCGGATGGATAGCAAATCGGGAACGGTGTGCCTCCCGTAATAGCTCCTCCCTAATAGGGTGTGCCTCGGGTACGCAAAGTCGCCCGCGAAAATACAAGACGTCCGCATCGTCTCGTGTAAAATCAGACTGCTGCTCTGCGGCTGCTCGACTGCCGAGGGACTGCAGATGCTGATCGCTCTCCTGAGCCTCTCTGATCCTCGTCCGGATGGAAGACTGAGCAACAATGGTCGCCAGAATACCCCTCTCAGTCTGACCCTGCTCCTCTAGACCCAACTCTGAGAAACTCTGGACTAGCTCGGTAACTGATGCCCGGAGGCAAGCCAAAGTCCCTCTGGACTTCCTGCTCAAGGCGTCAGCAACGACATTAGCTTTCCCAGGGTGGTAGCTAATGGTACAATCGTAGTCCTTCAGGAACTCCATCCACCTCCTCTGTCGGAGGTTGAGCTCCTTCTGCGTGAATAGGTACTTGAGGCTCTTATGATCTGTGAATATCTCAAATGTGATCCCATACAGATGATGCCTCCAAATCTTCAGCGCAAAGATAATGGCTGCAAACTCTAAATCGTGAACTGGGTAGTTCTTCTCATGCTCCTTCAGCTGTCGAGAAGCATAAGACACTACCCGCCCATGCTGCATCAGAACTGCGCCCAAACCCTGATAAGATGCATCCGTATAAAGCACAAATCCGTCCTCTCCTGATGGAAGAACGAGGACGGGTGCCGACACTAATCTCTGCTTCAGCTCCTAGAAACTAGACTCACAAGCCTCTGACCATGAAAACTTCACGCCTTTCCTGGTAAGGCGTGTCAGCGGCATAGCAATGCTCGAAAAGCCCTCGACAAATCGTCGGTAGTAGCCGGCCAATCCCAAGAAACTGTGAACCTTCTGAACTGACTTCGGCTGCTCCCAACTGGTGACAGCCTCGATCTTCTGGGGGTCTACTGAAATACCACGGCTGGAAACCACGTGCCCCAGAAAACCGACTGAGGATAGCCAGAATGCGCATTTGCTGAACTTCGCAAATAAGCGCTCCCGTCGGAGAGTCTCCAAAACTATGCGAAGATGCTGCGCATGCTCCTCCTCAGAACGCGAATAGACCAGGATGTCATCGATGAAGACAATCACAAACTGATCTAGATACTCCAGGAATATGCGGTTCATCAAATCCATGAATACCGCTGGAGCGTTGGTAAGCCCAAATGGCATTACCAAGAACTCGTAGTGCCCATATCTAGTGCGGAACGCTGTCTTCTGAACATCTGAGTCTCTAACTCTCAGCTGATGATATCCGGACCGCAGATCAATCTTAGAATACACTGAGGTGTCTCTGAGCTGATCAAACAAATCCTCTATCCGTGGCAACGGGTACTTGTTCTTAATGGTTACTGCATTCAACTGTCGGTAGTCAATGCATAACCTCAAAGAACCGTCCTTCTTCTTGACAAACAGAACCGGTGAACCCCAAGGAGATACACTTGGTCTGATGAACCCTCGGTCTAATAACTCCTGGAGTTGGACCTTCAGCTCGTCCAACTCTTTCGGTGCCATGCGATTAGGAGCCTTAGATGCCGGCGTAGTCCCCGGAATCAGCTCTATAGTGAACTCTATCTGTCTCCTGGGAGGAAGACCCGGTGGCTCCTCTGGAAAGACATCTGGGAACTCCCGAACAACTGGAATATCCGGAAGTGAGGCACTACTGCTGTCATCCACGCTAATCATCGATAACAGATAACCCTGACAGCCCAGTGATAACAATCTCTGTGCCTGGAGCGCAGAAATAACAGATATGCCGTCGTCTCGGATGCCGGTGAAATCCCACGAGGGTTGGTCCGGAGGCCGAAAAAAAGTGACCACTCTCATCCGGAAATCAATGGTGGCATGGTCCGCTGTAAACCAATCCATGCCGAGAATGACGTCGAATTCCACCATCTCGAGTACCTACCAGTCATGGAGATTCATCAATCTCAATCTGCCTCTCAACACACATAAGAAAGAGGTGATATCCACACTATCATTTCAAGAACTGGTAAATCCACAGTGGGGGTATAACCACCGAAATCCCAGTGGTCGTTCTTTGACCTTCTGTTTATTGTCCAATACCCTTTCGAAAGGTAAGGACACAGCTAACATCCCATTCTCTCACTCTTGACGGTCGTGCATCCAGATGTACCGTCGAGATTATCTAATCACATACGCTCAATCTATGAGTCAAAATCCCTCATAAAATAACGTAGCGACGAGCGAATCGATCGACCATCGACTCGAAATCTCAAACTCTTCAATTCCTCCACTCAAGGTTCAAAACCTCTGAGGTTAACTCCATAGCAAGGAAATAGAGATACTCTACTTCTCAAGAGTATCCCAACATAATCACGAAATGATTCTTTATTTCATGAAGGTCATCTTCGACATCTTCCACCCAAAGGTGGTCTAGCCTCGTAAGTGTTTCGCATCAGCACAAATTATAAGTACAAATGTGTCTCCATGGTTATCCAAACCAAGTACACGCGATAACTCGTAGGTGTCAAGCAACTAGCTTCACATTTTTTTCATATCAACGTAAGCCACCTATCAAACTGTACCTTCTAGGTCATCAACTAGGTACAGGTGATCCATGGTCAAAGTCCCCATGGAATAAAATATATCACTCTTCAACGATGGTAGCACGTAGCTAATGCTACTCTTCTACATCAATGTAGATCATATACCCCAACCGTGTCTTCCCGGTCACCTAACCAGGCACGAACGACCCAAAGGTCTGAAACTCCTTGAACTAGGGTAAGTCGATCATATATTGATCGAGCCAACTACGGTAGCCAACCCTAGTTCTCGCTTAGCTAATAATAGCTAAAACACGTACTATAAATAGTACGGTCTAGAACAACCAAAATCCTTATCCTCCAATAGGTTGTCGACCGATTCGACCTTGGCTTTCCGACTCAACAGTCGATGCTGCTAGAGAATTAACATTCCCCAGTCCAAGATCTCATTCACAACGTGTCGACTAGTCGCTCCAATGAACGATCACAAATAAGATAGATTGACAACATGTAAATCCAACTGAACCAAGTCTACATATCTCTATACATCCAGTATGAATATATAATTCCACCATGGTAGGGTAATCTAACCAATCCAAACTCTAATAGTGAATACTAAAAGTAGGATAAGTCTAAAAGATATACCTCTTGCTGCTGGAGATGTCCCGTCGCCACCAAGTCCAATAGTACAAATCATGTCGTGAAAACGACTCCGAAAATCCGAAATGTACTCGAGTAGACTCATCTAACCCGAGCTCCGACACCTACCGAGTAGATATCAGATTTAATTCCGACAAATCACAAATCTATGGTATCCCACATCCTGGGCTTGATACCAAAAATGAATTGGTATCAAATAAACATCGAAAAATCCGAAAACACGTAGGCATCGAAACCTACGCTCTGATACCAAAATAAATTGTCACGCCCCAAGACCCAGGAGCCGCTGATCCAATAGAAAATCGGACAGCACCTCCCCTGTCCGGCAGACAATTTACACATACACACAGATAATATAACACAACCACGCAGTTTAAAGGGCCTCAGGCCTCCAATCCACACATATATAACTGCATAAATGACTATACGTCGTAAAACCAAAATCCGAACTCACCTAAGCTGCCAGGGGGGCAGGAACAAAGCCAAAACCAAACGAAGTCCAACATAGGACTCAAAAGTACAATACCATCGAATAAAACATGAGTACATGTTCGAAACATGGCAACGGAAGCAAAGTATATAACATAGGGTCCATAAGCAAAAACAACGTAAAATAAAACCAAGCAGAGCTCCTCTGGAGCTGGGGACTGGCTGCTAGGGATCTCCTGGCAGGCATCAACCTGAAATAAAATGTATGGCAACGGGGTGAGTCCATAACTCAGCGAATACCCATCAGATATGCATAGAAAGTTATACCAACAATAAGGGTTCAGCTAATACAGTCTCATATCAACAGTAGGGAAAACTAGTACTGAACATACTGAGGTAGATACATACCTGAATCCATCTAACCTGTAAAGAGGTAATAGTACCAGGGAATATCAATAGACACATAATCTCAGATAACAAGTCTCCAGAATATGCATGTCAAGCAAGTGCAGAAATCAAGTGCAGCAAACAATGCACGATGCAAAATATGCACATGGTGCAATGCCATGGTCACCCCCTAACTCCAGTCAAGCCACCGAGACAGGCGATACTGTGTCGGCCGAGTGGGTAGAGCTGTGACACTGTCCGCACTCTGCCATCACTGCTCCTGAGTGACCGAGAGGACAGGATGCTGGTGGAGCTATCGCTCCGCCCCATGTATATATGGGGGAGATATCTCTCTCATCTTCTCTGGTCTATGGGTAGAGAAGGGATCCCTGCTTGCTACCACGCTCGGAAACCACTACCCCTGAGCGGACGAGCGGAGCAATACAGAGCAAATGCACACACCCAGCGGTATCCACTAACCCATGAGTGGCCGTGTGTGCATATCATGTGCCGGAAGACGATTAGGCTCAACCACAAGGGAGTCGCTGATCGCCGGCATGCAACAATGCAAGGATGGTGTATGATAGATACACATACCTCCCTCCCCAAGTCCTCAGTATACTAAGTCTCAGTCTGAAATCCTATAACAGGAAATACAGGTAACCTACAAGGTATACTGACTGGAAACTACAGATCCCTCAAGGTCAAAGGCAGGAGATACAACACGATCTCTAAGCATACATATAGATATGACACTACCTGATACTGTATGGAACTAACAGCATAATAACTCAGGGATAAACAACAGGTATCCAGGACAGACATAATAAACAGGGATAACCAACAAGTATCCAGAACAGGCATACTAAACAGGGATAGCGTATAATCTTACTGCTATCTATAACAGTCTATGCATAATCACATGACAATATCAAAAGAGATAAGTCAAAGGGTACCCGCCTCAATCGTAAGATGCTCGTATCCGAAAGAACCTCCCGTCTGATAATCAATGATAAATTCAATCAATGCCCTGTATCAAAGGCATATTGTTTAGCCATATTAATATAAAATCTATAGCTAAACGAGCTGTCTTAATTAATTAGGATTGTCCTAATTATCCCGTTTCATTTACTTTCCTAATTAAATGATTAGATTCCTAATTACCTCGCATAATTAGGATTACATTCATTTTAGGTTTACTTTGAACTCAAATTTATCACGGCTAAGTTATTAGGTTTAAATCTCTTATTAAACCTAATCTCAATCCAAATCCAATTTCTGAATAGAAATCTACGGATACTAATATCCTCATCCATTAATCAATTACCGATTCAGCTTAAGGAGCTAAACAAATCAACTCATCCCTTACCTCACGATCGTCAATCCAGATTCCACTCTCAGCCACGCAAGGATTAAGGAAGAGAAGAAGGATCAGCAAGCTTCAAATCCCAGATTGAGCTAACCATCCACGTCTGATGAAGGGATTCAATTCATCTTCAAGACTAGCCTCCGATACCCATCCTGCCCAAACAAACCGAATGCGATCGCTACATACCAACACCGCAAGAGTTGTTTCACAAGATCTATGAGAGAGTGCTTACCAACCAGGCACAGACCATCCAAATAGCCAAATAATCGGCCAACTCCTAGGACAACTTGCGCCCTAGAGCAGTCCCTCTACACCTTGCCAGATCGGGGCTAGCAGGAAGATAAACTGTGTTGCGGAAACAGGAAGAAACGGCGAAGACAATCCCTCTATAGCGATCGAGCAAGGCAGGTGAAGAAGGAAAGGAAGCTGCGGCGGATTAGGGCAGAGGAAGGCGTCGGCCGTCGGGTTTGGGCTAGGGCAGCGAGAGAAGAAAAGGGATGGGGGTCGGCGCTGCTGCTCGGCTGCGGCGGAAAAAGAGCCCTAGCCGGCTCTTATTGCGGTCCTTTTTGCAGTTTAATCCAGCAGATTTCAGCCTAATCGCAAAAACACCCCTAGGCTTAAGGTTATCTACGCTATAGCCCTTGTAACTATCCGTTTTATTACCTTTTGGTCCCTAAATTTGTGTCCAAGGACTCGGAAGCCTCGGAACCTATCTGGTAATTCTCCAAAATTTTCCAGAATGGAATTAAATGTGTCGGATTTAACAGGAGCGGTGGCGAACAAGACAGAAACTTGGGAAGTTTGGGTGGGCTGTGTTCGTGCTCTCTGTGGCTTTGTGCTTGAGCTTTCTTGTGCATCTTTGTGAGCTTGTCTTCTCGAGTGTCTCGTGTGCTTAACTTGTATCTTCTTGAGATCACTTGTGGAGAGGTTTCTCCACCGAGAAGGAGGCTTCTACTATCCGGAGTTCACCGGGGCTTGATCTGCCGACGATCAAGGGATCACCCACCTTACGGGCACGCCAAGGAGTAGGGGCAAGTTATCCCCGAACCTTGTACATCTCCGTCTTAGCGTTTTTTGGTTTGCGTTTCTTTCTCTGCTTAGTTTTTTGTTCTGCATTTGCTTCCGCTGTCTAACCTTGAAGTGCAGAAGTTTGGAAAGTTCAAGAAATTGTGTCTGGCTAGATTCACCCCCCCCCTCTCTAGCCATCTCGTCTCCAACAGTGATATTTGAATTCACATGGACGAATCGACTGCCCCAAGTAACGGTCAAATCAGCCTCGAGCACTATTTAAGAGGGCTCGTTTATGGTTATTTTTTCTTGGCAAAACAAGCTTGGTAAGAGCCTGTTAGTAGCCTACAAGTGCTCAGGTCATGTCAAAGGGTTGTGGCAAGGTTTCTCCACCCACAAGGAGCGACAAGAGTTAGCCGGAGATGCTCCGGGGAATCATCCACCAAAGGATCGGGATCGTCTACCTTTCGGACAACCATGGAGTAGGAGTTTCATCTCCGACCCACGTAAATCGGTGTGTCTTTCTTGTTTGTTAGTTTTAATTTTTGTTATTCTGCTTGCGCACTAACCATTGTAGGAAGACAAGATTGAAAAGAAGTTATTCACCCCTCTAACTTAACGGAAAGATCCTAACAGAAAACATAGTTGCCCCAAAGAATAGCATCTGATTGTGATAGGGTTTGTACTACAGTTCCTACTGAAAACTCCAACGATTATGTTGAATTTCTAGAGGCTGATCAAGTGTTACCGGACAAAATTAGAGCGCCTATAATCCAAAGTTTTCAAAAGGCTAGTCTTCTTTACAGAGATCACCCTTTGCAACTTTTTGGTAAGGGTATGAACGTCCATTTTGGTGTCAACTCAAAATTCACAGACTATGCTGGGCCGTACAAAACTAAGTATTGTGGTGGATGCTCCTCATAACATGCATGAATTTGGATATCTACGACCAAGTTGTTCAAGCATCATCGAAGAATTCTAGAAGGAACTCTGAATGGCGACGTGCGTGAAACAGGCTTGGCCACTCAAATACCTTTACTATTCATCTATATGATAGAACTTGGGTTTTCTCCTAGCCACATGAATTCTAGAAATAAAATAAGAACTCGAAAGAGAAAATACAAGACATATGAGCATGGATCTATTGCTTCTTCGAATCATAGCATAACAAGAATAAAAGACATAAACCGAAAGACAAGGAACCTGATTAAAGAGTCACTGTCCTTGTCGTAGCGTCGTCAGCTTGATCCTTATGGAAGAAGATGCAGGGGAAAGATGAAGGAGGATCTTCCAAGAGGCTTAGGTTGACGGCGCCGTAAAGTTTCTTGTCAATGGGGAACAAGAAACTAGGTCAAGATAATACCCTAAACTCTTAGAGATCTCTCCTTTATATACGAATCCAATATATTATCAACCCATAGATAATAACAGATTGACCTAAAGGATTCTATACATTGAACCCACATCCAATAATTCGAAACCCAATAAACATAAATTAGATAACTTTAAGGGCTTATATTGTATTTATATGTACAACTTACAAATAAGTCTACCTAATAGGGATAATAATATCCAACAATCTCTCACTTGGGCTATATGTGAGTTGTATGTTAAATACAAGTAAAATTTTAGTTGATATCAAACTTTATGGGTACAAGATACCCCTATAAATAATCTAGTCCATTAACTTCATTGATATAGGACTAAAGAGTTCATAGCTACTGTATATGATTGTAACAATCTCTAACAGTAATCACAATACCAATATCATTAACGACATAGATCAAGATGCGGATGTATAGAGTGAAAATTACATGAAATGTGATCTGTACATGTCAATTTCTAACTGGTCCAAAGTGACTCAAAATAGTCTGATCATATTTGCAAATATTGTATGCTAAACTGCAATAGCAAATCATGATCCAAACTTTATGATTCTAAAAGGAATCGGTATCATATTTACAAACACTAAATGCTAAACATCAGCAGTAAATCATAATATTGTATTTAGAGTGTCAAACAAATATATGAATTCCCAATAATATTTTGAATCTTAAATACGTACAATAATCAAAATAAAATGTTTCTTTATTAACATAGAGCAATAAAATAAATATAGACTTCCACTACATAAGTTCTTCTCCCATAAGAAGAACTCTCATATCCACAACATGTGCATGAAACACCTTAGGCACCAAGCCTTTGGTGAGCGAATCAGCCAACATAAAATCTGTGTTGATGTGTTCTATCATGATCTGACGACTCTGAACTCTCTCTTTAACCACTAGAAACTTGATGTCGATTTGATTGGACTTCGACGAACTGCGGTTATTCGTAGCATAAAGTTCTACAACTTTATTATCACAGTAGATCCTTAGTGGCCTGGCAATGCCATCAACGATATGCAATGCTGTGATGAAGTTTCGCAGTCAAATCCCATGATTAGATGCCTCATAGTATGCTACCAATTTTGCTTCCATAGTAGATGTGACCATTAGCGTCTGTTTGACGCTCTTCTAAGATATAGCCCCTCCAGCAAGCATGAAGATATAGCTTGAAGTGAACCTCCTGCTATCCAAGCATCCAACAAAATCGGAGTCTGAATAACCAATCACCTGTAGGTGATCTGACCTCCGATACGTGAGCATGTATCCTTTAATTCTTTGCAAATAGCGCATCACTCTTTTAACTGCTTTCCAGTGTGATAGTCCCGAGTTATTAACATATCTGCCTAACATCCCAACTATAAATGCTATATCTGGTGCAAACTTGTGTATACATGAGACTTCCCACTGCTGACGCATATGGGAATTGTTCCATCTCCTTTATTCAAGTTCAAGTGTTAAATACTGAATATTTAGGGGTTCAAATGGTAAATTTCAAAAATTAGGGGCCTAGTTGGAATTATTCACACTTGGAGGGCCTTTTTGCAAAATATCCAAAAACTAATTAAAACCCTAAATTCCCTCATTAATTCTTCTCTTCTCTTCGTTTTCTCCCTGACGCCAGCACACGCCGGTGGATTCCGCCCGACACCGCAGTGAGCGCAACTGCCAAAGCCGCCGACACGCTTTCTTCTTCTTCTCCTTCCTCCTCCGCGCACACCAAGCCGATGACCACTCCTTCTCCACATGAGCCTTCCTTTGTCCTCAATTTAGGGCGGTCGTGGATGTTTCTTCCTCTTCGGGTATGCTTGAGGTCTACCTTTCTGTTTTCCTGTTCTCGCTAGATCTGACGATCGTTGTTGTTGCTGTCGAAGGATGCAATACATTGTCTCAATACACTTTGTTATATAATTGTATCCTATGTTATTGGAGGTCGGCCTTGTTCATTCTTCATCAAGATCGAAATTAGGATTTTACTGGTATGTAGTTGGAACAGTGACTTGATAGATAGAACAAAAGTGTTGTTTATTTTTCTTACTTCAAATACTCTGTGGCTTCTGTTCCTTGTTTCCATAACCTATGCTGTGATGGTGAAAGGCTAATCTAATCAAGAACTAGAAGCATATTTAATATACCTAAACAAACCTGCAATTAAAACCATGACGGATAAAGATGGAGAGGTGAAAGAAGACCATGAAAATCAAATAATAAAGGAACCCATGGTTAAGTTGGATTTAATTAAATAGATGTTGTAATTAGAATGTGTCTTAACTATGTTTTGTATAGTTTAGCTAATTCATTACTTGTATAAAATAGCTAAACTATCCCTTTGGTACAGGACCTTGATTTGGATTCGTTGGGTTGATCATGGAAGGTCCTCTTCATTTACGAACATCTACAAAATAAAGGCGGGTACTTCTCCTTTGTAGTCTTGTAGTTCTTTTACCTTAAATGCATGACTTATTATGTCTAAATATGTCTGCTTGACCTTGATCTTGTTGTTGTTTATTTTATATCATCTGTTGATACCTTTCTTGTTTGACCTTCGAGTTTAAATCGAAATTTATATCCGTACAGTCTCTCGTTGATTTTTTTTCCATTCTGTAAAGTACCGCTCGTACGCGAGTACTTAGTTATTCATTAAACACCACTAGGATGGTTGGCATTAGACACCCTACCTAGTAACTCAGTTGCATGTTCGTTGGGTTCAGGTTGGTTTCCGATACTTATTGTTTATATCGTTGTATCGTTGTTATTCGGTTGTTTGTGTGTATTGGTATCATGCACCATATATGCACTGTTGCATACTGATGACTGTTGGGCTTCCATATGGTTAAGTCATCGTCAGTCATTTAGTTGTTTTGTCACTCAACCACTTGTTGTAGTAGTTGCTAGAGTGGGAGCAATCTGTTGGTGCAGGAAGCACCATATCGAACCTTGTTTTGATATTGGCAAAGAGTTTAAAGTTAAGTATTATTTGTGATCTAATGTTGTTACTCGAGTGTGCAGGAAAAGTCCTAGCGAAGGGCTGCTAGGCACCTGGCGAAGGACTGCCAGGATACAAAGTCCTAGCGAAGGGCTGCTAGGCACCTGGCGAAGGACTGTCAGGATACAAAGACCTAGTGAAGGGCTGCTAGGCACCTGGCGAAGGGCTGCCAGGAAACAAAGTCCTAGCGAAGGGCTGCTAGGCACTGGCGAAGGAATGCCAGGGTGAAAAGCCCTAGCGAAGGACTGCTAGGCGCCAGGCGAAGGACAGCTTGGGACTGAAGCCCTAGCGAAGGAATGCTAGGCACCGGGCGAAGGGCGGCTCGGTATCTAAGACCTGGCAAAGGACCGCCAGGCAAAAGTCCAACCAAAGGAGCGGTTGGCATCAGGTACACTTTCCCGAGAAGAGTAGGTGAGGACGCATTCCCCGTCGAGGGAACAGTAGGCGTCGGTTCGACCTAGGGTTCCATTTTGGAGACCTAAAGTCAGAACCAAGACAGCTAAGGCTGTATAAAATAATAATATAATACTGCTTTTTGGACTAACCCTGGATGCAGGACCGAAGGACCGAGTATCTGCAGCTTAGAGAGCCTCAAAGGAGTGAGGCAGAAGCTGAGCAGGGCGCCCCGGATGTTCCAGGGGCCCCCAAGGTCAACCCAAATCAGCAGGAGCGAAAACACGCCTCGACAGTTATATGTCGGGGTGCCCCGGATGCTCCGGGCGCCCCGCCTGTCGCGGGCGCCCCGCCTGTCGCGAGCGCCCCCAGTGCCAGCTGCCGAAGCACACCCTCGCGAAGCCAAGAGGATGAAGGCTTGACCCGATCAATGCGGGCGCCCCGAGCGCTCCGGGCGCCCCGGTCAAACCTGATCCCGATTTTGAAGGGATCAGATGTTGACCGAGCTGGAGACGGATCGACCACCACGTGGGGGGGCGCCCCCGACGTCCCGGGCGCCCCCAGGCCCTATATAAAGGGCGCTCGACCCCAAGGCTGAGCAAGACTTTCAATCAACGCTTCTACGCTCTTCTGCTCTCGCGCCTCGCTCCGGAAACCTCCCAACTCGAGCCGACGACGTCCCGCTGCTCCGAAAAAGACAACCTACATCGGACGTCGGTAAAAGAAGAGCCTCTTTTTAATTGTTAAGTTTACTGTGTTGTATTTGTAAATCAATCTTTGTAAACTATTATTGCGCCTCATATAGAATTGCCCAAAGTAAACGGTCAACGACCGTGGGCCTTGGAGTAGGAGTCGACCTAGGCTCCGAACCAAGTAAAAATTACTGTGTTCGCGTGTGTTATTTTTTTTTATCTTCCGCTGTGCAAATTCTCTATCCTAAATCCGAACGCTTTCCGATATTCACCCCCCCTCTATCGGTTCTCTCGATCCAACACAATTGTCCTGTTACGCCACACTCGACTACTTATGTACAGTGGATGTTGGAGTTGTAGGCAAACAGTTGACACCCTCACCGTTATTTCTGAGAGATATCAGAGTTGTTGATAGCTCCCCCTATATATCGGGGTTTTGAAGTAGTTGGCTCCCCAACATCCTGTCCACTCAACCACATATATCTGTGGTATTCGTTGGAGTGTGTACAGTTATCACAGTCCTACCCACTCGCCCACACAGATGTGATGTGTTGGCAGCTTGACTGGCGTCAAGGGTGACACATGCCATTGCATCATATGCATCTATTGCATTTATGCATTTTCTTGTGGTTATTGAATTTTTATGAGCTATGGTTGCTGCATTTGATTGACATGCATGTTTGTTTGATGTTATGCTATGTTGCATGTTTTCACGTTGTTTTATACAGGCTTTGGTGTCATCTATTTCTTAGACACTGTACTATGTTGAATTCTGTTGTTTCTTATATCTTTATGATGTCATGCTATTGTCTATTCTTATATCCGCTGAGTCTGCCCGGACTAACCACCCATGCTTCCTATTTTTGTTTCAGGTAGCAGTTAGTTGCACTACTTGGAGACAGGAGAGGATTCAGTTGCCAGTCTCACGTTGTCAAGTTTGTTTTCATATTTGGGTTATTATCACAGTACTTTATTTCTGTATTTTCTTTGTTTATGCATTTTTATTTCCTAGACTAGATATATTTTATTAGTATGATATTGTCATAGTAGAGACATATTCATTTTTGGACTCATGTTGGAGTTCGTCGGTATTTCAGATTTTCGTTAGCTCTATTTCTGCTAAAAGACAATAACAGTTTTTTAACGTTTAAGTTTAGTTTATTTTTATCATTTATATTGATATAAACTGCGTGGTTGTGCCTTTATTTTCTGTTATGATGGCAGAGTCATCTTTTATGTTGTGAGATGATGTATTATTTGTCCCAACTTGTCCGCCGTACAAGGGAGATGTTGTCTGATTTTCGAGTAAGCATATGCCTCTGGGAACGTGACATCAAGTTATGGACACTGCTGCAAACTGAACTTGTCACCTCTTGACACAAGTGTGTCATCAGGTATACAGTTCTACATGGCATACCTTATAAGCGCCTTCTCAATATAGGCCTATTGTGAAAGTCCAAGAATTCCTCTTGAATGATCATGACAGATCTAAATGCGTAGAACAAAAGATGCTTCACCAAGATCTTTCATTTCAAATTTACCATATAGAAATAATTTGGTTTCATACCCTTATTATTGCTCGCAAGTAATATATCATCCACGTACAAAACAAGTATAACAAATTTGCTTCCACTGAACTTGACATATATGCACTGATCAATGAGGTTCTTCTTAAATCCAAATGAGGTAACCACTTGATCAAATTTTCGGTACCATTAACGGGATGTCTGTTCTAAACCATAAATGGACTTCTTTAATCTACATACTATGTACTTTGAGTCTGAGGACTCAAAATTCTCCGGTTGCACCATATATATAGACTCCTCTATGTCTCCATTGAGGAATGCAGTCTTTACGTGCATTTGATATAGCTCCAAATCAAAATAAAGTACAAGTGCCATAGTTACCCTAAGGGAGTCTTTTGTCGACACAGGTGAGAAAATCTCCTTATAATCAATGTCTTTCTTCTAAGTGAGTCCCTTGGCAACAAGACAAACCTTATACCTTTCGATATTGCCCTTCGGATCCCACTTGGTTTTAAATATCCATTTACAACCAATGGGTTTCGAACCTTCAAGCAATTCGATAAGTTCCCAAATGTCATTGTCTGTCATAGACTTCAACTCTTCTTGCATGACTTTGATCCACCTTTTAGGGTTAGAGCATTATTTGACTTCATGAAAAGATATAAGATCACTTTCCAACCCTATATCAAAATCATGCTTTGGAGATAAACATAGTCACGAGAATTTATGCTTTTTCGTTACCTTGTGGATCGCCTTAAGGGCACTTGTGTTTAAAGTGGTTGAGGTACTTGCTCATCGATATGAGACAATACTTCAATTTCAGTGGTAGGCTCCTCCAATTACATTGGAGATGTTATGGGAATATCTTGGTTCACTACGCTTACTGGATGTGCAATATCCATAATGTGTAGTATGGTAACCATACCACTAATGATCGCACTAGTAGTGATCATAGGAGGATCGCCAACGTTTTCCTCAAAAATACTTCCCTGATTTTATCGCTCCCACTGTCCTTAATAAATTTGGCATTTTCTGTTTCGAAGAAGGATCTATTAGAGGGACCATAAAATTTATACCCATTTGATTTCTCAGAGTAACCTATAAAATTGCAGCTAATAGTTTTTTAGTCCAATTTCCTTTTATTAGGCTTATAAGGCTTAGCCTCAGTTGAATAACCCCAGATGTATAAATGCCTAATACTAGGCTTCCTACCCGTCCACACCTCGAATGGGGTTTTAGTTACTGTCTTACTACGTACTCTATTGAGTAGGTAAACTGCAGTCTTAAATCCCTCATCCCATAAAGACTCTGATAGAGAAGTGAAAGTCATCATACTTCTCACCATGTCTTTTAGGGTTCGATTGCGACGCTTAGCTACACCATTTTGACTGGGTATACTAGGCATGGTATACTGAGGCACAATCCCACACTCAGCAAGGTAATATACAAAAGGTCTTGGATGTTGTTCACATGATCCATCATATTGACCGTAATATTCTCCTCCACGGTCGAATCGAATGACTTTAATTTTCTTACCTAGTTGAAGTTCAACTTCGGCATTGAAAATTTTAAACATGTCCAAAGATTGCGACTTCTCGTGAATAAGGTACAGATAGCCAAATCTGAAATAATCGTCTATGAAGATAATAAAATATGTATGCACATTCCAAGATGTCATAGGGAATGGTCCACAAATGTCCGTATGTATTAGCTCCAAAACGTTACTATAACGGCTAGCCCCTTTGTTCATTTCGTTAGTTGTCTTCCCCTTAACCCACTCTATGTAGACATCAAAGTCTGATATGTCAAGGAAATCAAGAATTCCATGTGATATTAACCTTTCTAGACATCGTTTGGATATATGTCCTAAACGCCTATGTCACAGCATAGAAGAATTCTCGTTGGTCAATTAATGTTTCGTACCTATACTATGCATTATTACGTTGTCAACTATATGAGTAAAGATGTTTAATTTATAAAGCTTATCAACCAAGGAACCATTGTCAAACAAAACTGAATTAAAGAAAATACTAAACATTCCATTTCCAAATGAATAAGAATAACCTGATTTGTCCAAACAAGAAATTAAAATTAAGTTCCCTCTGAAAGATGGTACAATGAATGTATTCTCCAAATCAAATAGACATCAGTTCCTAAATAAAGTCTGAAAACAATAATAGACTCGACTGCAGCCTTCTTTCCATTCCTTATATAGATGTATCTTACACTATTAAGTGGAAATCGACTCCTGAGACAATCCTGCATAGTAACACTTATATGAGTAGTAGCACCAGTATCTATCCACTAAGTATCAGTGGGTACAATAGCTAAATTGACTTCCAAACTAACAAAGTTAAGAAGTTTACCCTTCTTTACACCCCAGTTGGCGTATTTGAGGCAGTCTTTCTTCATATGACCTTTTTCTTGCAAAAGAAACAACTGGATTCGTTATCCTGCTTCTTGCGCTCCTTATAGTCATTGCCTCCAGAATCTGCAGCTTGTTTTCCTTTTCCTTTGTTATTGATCCTCTTTCATTTCTTGCTCGTACTTTGAGAACCAGATACTAAGTGAGCACTCTTAGATGTCTCAATCTTCAGTCTCTCCTCCTCTTACACGTATTGAGCATATCTTCCTTTGGGCCTATACAATAGTTCAATTTAGTGACACGTTGTGTAGATAGACCCAAAAAAATTCTAGATATTTTAACCAAATAGATAATTTCTATCAGCCTTAATAACTATAAAAGTAGACTTATAAATTGATTGATACCATATAATGATTAATTAGTTTTACACAATCAATTTGAAAGTCTACTCTATGTAATTATATAATATACAGCGTTAAGAAGCTAAAGCTTCTATTAAATTTTATAATTTTATAATTATTTAATAGAATTTAATCAAATCTGAATTATTCTTTATTAAAAAATTATTTAATAATAATTTTTTTTCTCATGCATGAAAAGTAAAATGCAAAATTATTATTCATTAAAAAAATTATTTAATAATTTTTTTTCTTCATACATGAAACGTGAAACAGTTCGGATTCAAACTGAATAGAAAATTTCAGATTTAATCGATTGAAAATTTTATAATCGATTAAAATTCGATATTTTCGATTAATAAAATTTTTAATTGATTAGAAAGATTTCTAATCAATCGATAATCAATCCTATCCTGAATTTAAGGTTGTTAATCATCGATTAAATATACTAATATTCCAATAAAATCTATTCTTTATTTTAGGCTAAATAATCAATTGGCCGACTAAGTCAATCGATTCAACTATCATGATTTAACCTAAAAAGTAGGTTACACGATGGTTCTTCTATCATTTTTCGTATTCTTCACAAAATTACGAAAAACTTAGAAAACAAACCTATCTTAGAATTTTCTTATATGATTTTCAACCATCAAAATTATATTATACTAGAAAAGCTTGATCTAGCATCTAAACAATAAATCGACGAAAATATAAATTTAAATTTTATTGTCATGAAAACGACGAAACAAAGCTAAGATATTGATACTGATTGATAGAACTTGAGTTTTCTCCTAGCCACATGAATTTTAAAAATAAAATTAGAACTCGAAAGAGAAAATACAAGACATATGAGCGTGGATTTATTGTTTCTTCGAATCATGACATAATAAGAATAAAAAATATAAATCGAAAGATAAGGAACTTAATTGAAGAGTCATTATCCTTGTTGTAACGTCGTCAGCTTGATCCCTGTAGAAGAAGATGCAACGGAAAGATAAAAGAGAATCTTCCAAGGGACTTAGGTTGACTGTGCCATAAAGTTTTTTTTTATCAATGGAGAACAAGAAACTAGGTCAAGATGATGCCCTAAACCCTTAGCGACCTCCCATTTATATAGGAATCCAATATGTTATCAACTCATAAATAATAACAGATTGGCCTAAAGGGTTCTATACATTGAACCTGTATCTAATAATCTGAAACCTAATAACCATAAGTTAGATCACTTTAAGGGCTTAGATTATATTTACATGTACAACTTACAAATAAACATATCTAATAAGAATAATAATATCCAACACTGTACTCTCCTATTGTGGCAAAAGGTGATGGAGCCATTTACTCCACTGAGATGTACCACAAAGGACTTTTAGGTAGCAAATTACGATTCGCTCGCCTTCAACGTCTCCGTCAATTCGTCCTAGGGCTAATATGGAGAAATAAATCATGAAGACTACTAGTCTGGATGTTATAATTAGTACATAGGAGGATGGAGACCCTTTAAGGAACATGCAGAAGCTTGTTTTCAGTAGACCCGATGCTACAGAGCTCGAGTCAACATTTGTGCAAGGAACTACAGTTTATGCTTATTTCGTTATAGACATCTACAATTTCCAACAGAATTCAATCACTTTATTCTCTCCGGTTCGATGAGGACAAGCATACTGCGTATCAAAAGCACCAACACGAGTTTGACGTTGGAGATATTGCGTGGACAATTTTTATAAAGGATCGTATTGCTGCCGAGGAGTACATCAAGTTATCAATCTAAAAGATTAATCTTGTTGAGATTGTTGAGAAGATAAATCTCAAAGCCTATCTTCTAAAACCATTTAGTCATATTGTTTTTAATGTAAAATATTTAATTCCTTTGTGATTTTTCGGATGATGATATGATTAATAATTCGAGAACTAATTTTTTTTGCCCTTGGGAGAATGATACAGGAACGAAGATTAATTTTTATATTTTTTATTGTTTTGCTATATTTAGGATTTGTATCTATATAAGTATCCTATTTAATTATTTTGAGAAATATTTTTATTAATAAGAATTTATGATTGCATTTTTCTTCCTAAATATCAAGTTTGGTTGGAGATATATATTCTGCGGAATCGACATAGTTTATAAAATCACTTTCGATATTCATGTCTAAATTAACAGAATTGATAATTATCCACTGCATCACCTTCTCATTTATTCAAACATTTAAGGATTGATTCTCAATTTCAATGAATTAATAGATAAATTTTACTTAATAGGTGGTTGACCTAGAAATACTGGACTAATAGGTCATCTATTATAAACTCTTTTTAATTTATCTTAGTATCTGATAAATTTTTTATTAAATTAGATTAGATTTATTTTATTATCCGATAGAAAATTTTTATGAATATCTGATAAAAATCAATCAACATAAATTAGATATGGATGTCCACTAAAAAAAAAGTGAACTGAAGCCTTAATATTTCTCTTTCGTCGACCAAGCATGATCCGTGCAATTATTCTCCGCCTCTAACTCAACCCTAAATAAAAAGGATTATCCATCCATAGATTGATTTAATTTCTTGCCCTATATATACATTCACAATAAGAAATTGACAATCGAAGTAAATTATTTATACATGCACCATTAATTAATCAGTCTATTGATATCCGCACGATCTGCAACTCCGAAACTCGAGATCCAATAACCCATTAGAATTTAGAAGTAGAATTCCCTATAAATAGCATAATTATAGGTGGTATACAAAGGGATTTGTACGAAACTCTAATTCTAATCTTGCTTGTTTTATAATTTTTATCATTCTTATTGGAATGACTTTCAACACTCATTGCCATGTGTTAATTAATGAATGAACTTTTTTTAATAAAAAATTTATCTAAGAACACATGGATAATATGTCATCCGCTGTGAATACTTCTAATTATTCTGGTGGTCGATGAAAAATTTTCATGGAATAGAACCAATTACCTCATGATTAACTAGCGTAAACTAGATACTTATGCCAATTTAAAAAAATAAAATATATCTCAACCTAACCTTTCAACCAAGAAAGGGAGCAAAATGAAAAAAATTTTGATAGTTGATTTAAGAATACGGGGCTAATATACCATCCACTATGAGCATTTTTTGATTTATTCTAATGACCGATAAAAAACTTTCGTGAAACAAAATCAATCACCATCCAAATTAATCGGCATAAATTAAATACTTATGCCAACTAAATAAATAAAATAACTGTCAGACCTAGTCTTTCAACCAAGAGAGGGAGTAAAATGAAATGGATTTCAAAATTTTAGACGGTACTAATTTAACCATAGCTTACAACAATACAATCAAGAAGAGATTAAAAATGTAAGTTCCAATGGTACAATTTAGGTAGACAATGAGGGATTGATATACATTCAGAAAGTAAAATACAAAAACATCCATAAATTTTGTCAAATTGCCTATCAACACGTCCAAGGCTATTCACTTTCGTAGTCTTCGTCATCACCAAAGGAAAAGACAGATGCATCAGCTGCGATTGCCTTGAACTCACTAACAGATGTTGAATTCGAAGTGGCAGCTTCCTCCAACTTGCGGCTACTTGTTCCTTCCTTTGTATCTCCATCGACAATTCGGGTTTCTACCTTTCCATCATTGCAAGAAATCTGCTCTGCAATAGTAGCTATGCTTACAGTTCCTTCATTTGGAACATTGGTTGTTGGTCGATCAGAAGTGGCATGTTCTCCATTATTGCTCAAAGGATGAGGACTGACTTGATTAGGAGATCTACTGTCTTCTGTATCACTGTCTGAAAACACATCGTCATTGCTGTCCTTTTCCCTGCGAGATTTCATGCTTCTGTCTTGTTTTGCTTTTTCAGTGGCCACACTGACATCAGATTTTCTGTTATCATATTTGTTTGCTTGATTTTGAGATTTGGATGAATCATAATCTACCATCACAATCTCAACTTGAAATCCAGGTGAAGGTACTTTTCTCTGCCGCTCAAACAAACATTATAAGCACACATCCTTGGTTGGATTGATTTTTTTTTATTTTATTTTTGACAGTATGCATATATTCCTTTTGGATTTATTAGTTAAGTACATCTAAAATATATGGACAGCAATCAATGAGTACCTTTTCAAAATCATCAAGCTCAGTCGTGTTCAAGGTAACTCTGTTCTCTATCATTGATGTGTTCAACCAACTACAAGAAGAATTTCTCATCAGTATTACTACATCATAATTTCTGTAAAGAAGAGAACTATGAATGACTGGGTGCCTTATCGAATAATTGATTTATGCAGAACCAATTACAAGATAATTAAGAAGGATGCAGGAGAAAATGTTTACCAATTGCTATTACCCAGGGAAAGTGATTGTGGCAAAATGAGTATTCTTGGTGGCAACACCCACGCACCCACGCAAAATGAGTATTCTAAATGAACCTGGTAGGAACTTTCATTATCCTAAATCAGAACATGGACATCTATGGCTCTGATAACCATGAATTTGTTTTGTTAATTAGAAAGAGGCTTTCATGTTTTACATCTCATTTAACAACTTCTAAAATGCCAGGAAAGCATCTCAGAGATACCTTTAGCATATTATATTATCATACGTGCTTAGGGAGATCAAGGGAATGCAGCTAAATGGTTATTCATATTATACTTTCCTGTCTCACTTGGCAACTAGTTAAAAAGCTTAAGACTTAACTGGTATAATCTCAACTTCTCCTTTAACGAATTATACAATTTTCACTAGCACAATTACCTAACAACATCGGATGTTGTTTATTGCAAGATTACAAAAATATCATCAGATGTTCATAGAGGAATATGAAAATAAAATAAGATGCATTTATAAGATATATTCGATGAACAGAGTTTAAGAGAAGTTTGCACCAGTAAAAATCCCCTTGGCGGTCTTGGAAATGTATTTTGAAATCACCAGCTAACTCTGTAAGACCAGGCTCTCGCGGTAAAGCAAAAATCATGATGCCCTTTTGTTTTGACTTGAACCAAAAATGCTCTGGCTGCAAATATTTGGAGCCTAGTTTATTTTTTTTCTGGCCTTATATCAGTATAAGCTGTAGAAGAAGCATTGGAACAAATGATTTGGTGCTACATCATACACATGTAGTTGTAATTGAGAAATAAGTCCTAACATTTGGCTTAACACTGCTTCTCCATTTTGTGGATGGAAGTCAGATGAATAAAGGGTATGTTGCCAGACAAGTTACTAAATTAATTTCTAGAAGACATGTTACTGAAGACAAAGGGTACGTTCACATTGTCGACAAATAGAAGTCTCTCCAACGATCAGATGTTTCAAGTTTCTCAAAACAAACATTACTATATAATTTCCTAAACAGATAAGCAGCATAGCAGCCATGTACCTGTTATCCAACCATAAGTCCCAGTGGAATAATATTGCCATGTTTTTTGAGTTATTGCTAGGAACAAGTTCAACAGATTTTAGCTAGCTCATTATAGGGATAAGATTTATCTATCTGACAAATAGTTGGAATAAACATGACTTCGTTGATGACGATAACTAATAATTGGTTAAATCTGGATTGAGGGGTTAAATTGATCGGCAACTCTCATGCAAATTGTCCTGCTGGACCAGAAACTTTCACTATTTCAACTAGACTGGTATGGACACGGATTGCCAGTTCATTCGGTCTAGTTAACAGAACACTGCAATTTACTAGAAGGGAAAAAAATGATTAATGAGGTTGGATAACGTCGAATCTCGGACGACCGGTCCGGCCTCATAAAAGTTTCCCACCGGCGGCCAGGATAAATTACTAGAAGGAAAAAGCATAGACAACTTGTTGAAGGTTACTAATTGACTCATGAAAAGCATATAAAAGCACTGTATCACAAAGCTAAGAAAACAATAATTTAACAAAAAGACAAAATCTGATGTGGAATAGTACCATCAAGTCTTTAGTCTTGGGGTGCTTTTTTGTTGAAAAGAGAACTCCTGGTTGATGACATACTATTAGCACAAGAGAGATAAACATATTTAAAACAAAATATGAAAGGCTAAGTTATGATTTATGAACTATTTCTCATTAAGAGTTTTTTTTTAGTTGGCACTAGGTATCCAGCTTATGCCAACTAACCTTGGGGGTGATTAGCCCGATCCCACAGAAGTTTTCTACTAGCTATCAGGGTAAATCGGAAAACGCTAAGTGAGTAGCTCATCAATCATCATCAACCGCCCATTAAGGCTAATAGTTGCAACAAAAAGGTGAAGTCGTCAACTTAGTGGCCCCTCCAGGGACCCTATACACTCTGAAAGGGGGTAAATCATGAGAGACATTTTGTCCTAGTGCAGTAGCCCTTTGTATGGAGGAGGTCAGACACTCAACGAGGCATTATTGCACATTGGGAATTGACCCAAGCCCTATTGCAACAAACACCTATGCAAATACCAACTGCGCCAACCCGTAGAGGCCCATTGAGGCTAATAGTTTTGCAAAAAAAATGAAATCCCTCATCTTGCTCCCCCGGCCCCCCCGGTCCATATCATCAAGAGGCAACAAATCAGATATCGAGCAAACCCCCATGTGGGAGGGTATTTCAATGGTTTTGCCAAGATTTGACCTTGCTCAATTTTGCAAAACTAGGTTATCTTGAATCTTGATACAAGACCTACAGTGTTGGTTTCTTATCAAGTCAGCGCAAGCAAATTTGTTCCAGATTATTTCTGGACAGGCTAATATCTTATGTAAAGAAAAGCAGATTAGCTTAGAGAATCAATTTTGACAACCATTTTCCTACTTTCAATTAGTAAGATGTTGATAACATCCAAAACTCATTTTACTAAGTGTTAAAGATTTTCTCATCGTCAAGTTTCTTGACATGGTATTTATTGATTTAGAAAAAGCTTATGATAGGGTACCAAGAGAAATTATATGGAGAATTCTAGAAAAGAGAGGCGTTAGCGTAACATATATTGACCTAATTAAAGATATGTATGAAGATGTAACGACTAGAGTGAAGACTTCAGGTGGATTGACTGAAGCATTTCCAATAAGGATAGGGTTACATCAAGGATCAGCTTTAAGTCCCTATCGTTTTACACTAATCATGGATGAACTCACTAGGCACATTCAAGATACAGTGTCATGGTGCATGTTGTTTGCAGATGATATTGTTTTGATAGATGAGACACGTGAAGGAGTAAATGCTAAACTAGAATCTTGGCGGGAAACTCTAGAAATGAAAGGTTTTAGGCTTAGTAGAGTAAAGACTGAATATATGGAATTTAAGTTTAGCAATGCTAGACGTAGTGAAACAATTGTTAAGATAGGAGATGATGAGTTGTCTAAAATCGAGAACTTTAAGTATTTAGGATCGTTCTTGCAAAGTGATGGAGGAATTGAGAGAGATGTCTTACATAGAATACAAGCAGGATGGTTGAAATGGAGATTAGCATCGGGTGTCTTATGTGATCGTAAAGTACCTCTAAAACTTAAAGGGAAGTTCTACAAAACGGCAGTTAGACCTGCTATGTTATATGGTGCTGAATGTTGGGCTATGACTCGAGCACATGAGCAAAAGATGAAAGTTGCAGAGATGAGGATGTTAAGGTGGATGTGTGGACATACGAGGATGGATAGAATAAGGAATGAGAGTATTAGAGAGAAAGTCGGAGTTACATCTATTGAAGAAAAACTTCGGGAGACACGTTTGAGATGGTACGGACATGTACTTAGAAGACCAATAAATGCCCCTGTTAGACGATGTGAAACTATGATAAATACGCACATTAAAAGAGGGAGAGGAAGACCAAAAAAGACTTGGTTGGCAACAATAAAACAAGATAAATTTTATTTAAATCTAGATGATGATATAGTAGGGGATAGAACTCAATGGCGTAAAAGGATCCATATAGCCGACCCCACCTAGTGGGATAAGGCTTTGTTGTTGTTGTTGTTGTTGCAAGTTTCTTGACATGAACAGCATGAAATAAGAATGAATAATAATCATGAGAAGCTAAGAAATCACCAAGTACCATTTGGTTGGCTAACAGTAATCGAAGGCCTGATCCAATATGGGCAATTATGAAGGCGAAAGCCCTTGAGCATGCACCTGAAGAAAATGATAAAAATTTACATTTGTTTGTGCTCCACTGCAGCTGCTCTTGAATGCTAATGAAAATGATAGAAAAAATGTGATACCTACGCCCTGGTGGAATGTCACCATTAGAATATGTTAGATTGTATCCAAAGTATCTGACGTACCTCTAACATGATTTACATAAAAAAATTCAATTTTTTTAAAATAACATCCTACAGAAAAAATAAAATAAAAAAGGTTATGAACAAATGACTGACAATTTGACTTGGGATGATAAGCCCCTTTGAGTCCAGACATCTTTCTTTGTTGAAGTAATCAATGGACTCATCAGCAGCTGGAAAGATCTGTGTAATAGAATATCCATGTTAAAAGTAACTTCAACCACCATTTGGTCACTTAGTAAATATAATTTTTTGTTTATATTCCGAAAACATAATAAAAAACATGAGATGCAATAACATGTCACTTTTAAGTACAGTAGAAGGCTAGAAATCATCAGTCCAGTCCTTGCTACACCAGTTTTGGAGTGAATAATAACCACATTATCCACATCCTGCTCTAACCATGACTTGGCACTTTCACAAAATGATGCTATTAGCTGGATTGATGGGCAATTATGTTCATCAATGGGGAAACAAGCAACCTGACCAAGCAGAAAGCAAAAAATCAACTCATAACGATGAACAATAGATACCATCGGCTAATATAAATGTCCATACACTGAGGTCATAGGATTAGTAAAAGTCGCAATCTAATTTTATCTATACAAATTTAAGTAGCTTGTTTGGCTTAAGAATTTTTGGATCAAAAGTATCCACAAGTAATGTTATCTACACATTTTTTCTGTTTCGGAGAACTTAGAACTTAATAAAAGTTACAAACTTTGAAATAAAAAACAATGAATCATACATATATATCATGGAATAACAGTTGAGATAATTGCACACTAAAAATCTATGATATCATCATAAATTTATAAGAAATTAAGTCAAAATTTTTATGAATAATATCAAAATGCATTAATTCATGACACCAGAAAGCTTACCTTCCCCTCAAATAAGGATGCATCATACAACCTCTCAGAGCAGAGATTATAAACTTTGTACATCCCCTGCAGATAATAAACAAGCAATTTAAGGACCATATTTATAAAGAAAAGGCACTGCACTTCTGTACACAAATCTAGTTTCTGTATGAGTTCACATCTATGGATGAAAAATGTGTCAAGAACAAGTGTTTACGACTCCACTAGTGAGCAAGATGATATGCTAAATCACAGAAAAAATTTGAAGAAGGTGATTTAAGGTCTACCATCCTAACACCTAAATTGATATCATTGAAGAATGTTTCTTCAATATTTGCCCTCTCCAACACTGTTTTGATATATGGCATTCTTGAACAAAGTATATTTAAACAAGATGGTTGAGATAAACCACTGATCTAGTATGGCAAGACCTTGTCACGTGTTTCAAGGAAATTAATCACTCAAAGTATGTTTCTTCAATATTTGCCCTCTCCAACACTATTTTGATATATGTCATTCTTGAACAAAGTATATTTAAACAAGATGGTGAGATAAACCAGTGATCAAGTATGGCAAGACCTTGTGGTGTGTTTCAAGGAACTTAATCACTTCATCCATATGATTTCTGTAGAATCCCTGCCAAAGTAGAATATGTTAAGATGAAAGCTTGTGATCAAAGCACAAGTAGGGTAAAACTATAATTACCTCAAAAAGGCCAAGAAATCCAGA
Organism: Boesenbergia rotunda; assembly: GCA_024364735.1. Taxonomy (NCBI): domain Eukaryota; kingdom Viridiplantae; phylum Streptophyta; class Magnoliopsida; order Zingiberales; family Zingiberaceae; genus Boesenbergia; species Boesenbergia rotunda. The sequence continues at coordinate 434,716 of JAGFNQ010000256.1, read as the reverse complement.
GCTTATGTAGCCAGAAGGGAAGCCCATAGCTATGATTTTCTCTGTAATATATGTAAGATCTAGATCAAATTCACCTTCCTGAGAACCAAAACACTTCTTAGTTAATCAAACATGCAAACCAAAAAAGAATTTGCAAATTGTTAGCAATAAAACCATATAGAATTCTTAAGTATCACGATTAATATGATTAGACATTTTTCATGTCCAAAGAGTAGAGGAAATTGTTTGACTTTCTTTGCTAATATTTGAAGTCCATGAGGAAGCAATTGGCTTGAGTTAATCCCAATCCCGTTAATGAGAATTGGTGGAAATATGGATGAAAATAGGCATAACAACTGAGATGATCACATGTCCTTCAAATTGCAATATGCTTACACGTTATCATGGTCCTACAGTTGTACTAAACTTTCAGTTAGGGAGGAAAGAAATACATACTGAACTTTTTAATTATTAAAAAGTTTGTATGCCATAATAATAATATAGGTAGGTATGAACGATCTGGAACAGGAAGAGTTCTACTAACAAAAAATACAAGCATGAGGGGAAAATGAAGTAGAAATATTTTTTAAGCCAGCTTCACAGCAGGTCCAAGAAATTACAACGGGAGATGATTGAATTTTGTTATAGAATCTATTTTGAATGAAGAAGTAAAGTTTGAAAGGAAAAACTAAAAGTTTCTCTTTTGGGGGTTTAATAAAATGTATTTCAGATAAAACTGAGAATATTCGAGTTCATCAAAAAAGATATTGACAAGCACGTTTTCTTTGATCAAATAATATGAACTCTTTTAAAGCAAAGTTTCAAATTTCAATTGTAACCCAAAATCAAGGTTATTAATATGGCATTGATGAACAATAAGTTTTTTTTCTGACAATTAACATGCTTTTTGTGCTAAACTAGTAATAATAACCATGGGATTATCTTCCAAAAAAATGTGAAACTATACAATTAACAGTATTCATTCTAATAAGAACCTGATATCGCTTTTTGTTTTGTGAAGCAATTTGGCGAGCCTTGACCTGGACAGTCTTCATTGCAGTTCGAGAAGAGTCTACTAAACCTTTTGTCAAAACTTCAAAAACACCAGATTGCATAGCTGTTGTATTGTTCTCAACACTTGTGTCTTTTGAAGTTAAGTTTGAAGGCAGAAGTGATCCAAATCCACTACTGATTCGTTGCAAAGTTGACTTTCCTTCATTTCCTGATTGTGAATCTCCTTGATGAGATACTTGTAAACCTCTGAGAGCCTGTGCCCATGAAGATATTCCAGTTGACATTATTGATGGTATCTCTCTCAGAGTTGTATTCGGTTTAGTAGAATCAAGGTTACTTCTACTGGATACATTATCAGTTTGTGAAGAAGAATCATGTTCTTTGCAGTCTTGTAATTCCATTTTCTATTCTGGTTTTGAGCATACAAAACTTAGCTTCATCAACACAAATAATCAACAAATCATACTATTATTCACTGCACTTTGAAAACAAAACTTATGTATGTCGAAGAAGCTACAAATGAAAAATAGGATGATACAAGGTCTGAAATTGGATGAAAAAGAATCAAACGTCCATTAGGAACTTATAAACAAACTAAGCACTAATTAAATTCTCAGATGACTATTAACTTGAGTTGAAGTCACTTGGACTCTGAATATAATTGAAGCTCGATTTACTAGAATAAACAACAAGCATTGTGGTGGCAGTGTGTAAGCATGAAGGTGAATCGGTTCAGATATTTTATCCAATCCAACTAGGTATTGAAATTTTGATGGTAGTCACAACCAGCAATAAGTCATCCTACTACAAATGTGTGGTGTTGAGGATTTGGAAGATGAAAAAGCATGGTAGAGTAACAACATAATGACGGGGAACTGCTCAAGTCATGTATGAAACGGCAGTGTAAATTGTTATGAGAAAAACCTGCTCATTCCAGGCATACGATGAAGCAGATTTGAATAAATGAAACATAGCCAAGTCAAAGTATTCTTTAATCTAATCGTGTTAGGAAAACATCCTCCGTTAAAAAATGAATATCGAACTAGGAATTTAGGAATATTTCGAGGTCAGTCAAAATGTTACCGAACAATGTGAAAAATAGAATGAGAATTCTTTAGTCTAATCTCACAAAAATAAGCAGGCAAAGGATTGCAGAGACATTTTCATGGTTCATGGCAATCTTCCGGGATAACAGATTAACGAACTCAGAAGTCAGAACAGTTCTCGCTTAACCCACTCCTACCAGTGAATCTATGAGCACTCGCCGAGTGAACAAATAAAAGTGCACCCCGGGTCTTAGCTACATTTATTGTGACAGAAATTCGGTCAGATGATCATAGATCCAACACGCATCTATCATCATGGACTCTTCAAAATCCACCAACGCTTCAAAAATGTAGCCAAATCATGAAACCTCAAACGAATCAGGAGTTACGGAAGAGAAAATCTCAGGCGGCAACGACACACCTCTTTGATTGCTCGGAGATCTAATTCTCTCTCGGATCTGATCAGAGAGACGGAGCTAATCTCTGCCGTGAAAGATTAACGCCGAAGGTTGACCGGAAAGATACTCACTCAGAGAGATCTCCGCCGGATTTGTATTAGAACGGGAAGAGACGGATACCAAATCTGATAGAAGTGACAAGAGGAGAGAAAAACTATCGCTCGGCGCCCATTTTCTTACATATTTATTTATTATTTACTTCAATATTTTTACTTGATCTATACGATTGTTTTTCTTCTTATATTATTTTAATTACCTTTCGATAATTGTTTTAATTAAAAATTATGACAGCAAATATTAAAAGAACAAAAGTGAAAAGAGAATCTCTATTTTTTCAAATCGTCAAAAAAAAAACTATTTCGTTTTGATTTTTTATTAAAAAAATGTCCGATCTTCATCTAAAATTACACACTATCCTTCGATATTATTTCTATTACAAACTAATTTATATCTAACTAAATTCTAAATCAATTAAAATCATAATTATTAAAAAATTAAAAAATAAAAATTATTATTTTAAAAATTAAATTAACAACCAAATTTTATTTCAGAATGATCGTCACTAAAAATGAGCACTTCTTCTCATAGGGTATCCAGTCTTCCATGTTCTTCAAGCACACCGTACCTCAAAAAAGATGTTGGTGACTTTATGATGGCTCAGAAAATTAATAATAGAGAATTAATCACAATTTTCTAAGGGAGAAAAATAAATCTGGTTAACTCTAAAAAAAATGGAACGAAAGGGAACATCGAGCTAGCTCACGGGAGGCCGATGAGCTTATGGGCAACTCATTTGAAACAGAGAAGAAGAATGCAAAGGAAATGATCGATTGCCTTATTTCAGTTTCAGTTCCCGAGTACACTATAATATAAGTGATCCTGTCGCCGAGCGTAGTGGAGCCGCAACCGGAATGACGGTGTAGCGATGCGTGACGTGGATGCTGACGGGGCGTCCTCGCGCAGAATGGCAGCGTCGTGGGGGGTGTCCTCCGGCCGAATGGAAGTGGATGTCGCCTGGTGCAGGGCCAACCGACTGGAGGTGAACCTGCTGAGGAAGATGACCGTTAGAAACCTGCCGGGAAGAGTCCCGGCCAGGCACTCCGACGGTCAAGTCAGTACTCCGATGAACAATAGAAAAAATGGAGCACTGGAAAGATGAGAGGCTTCGCGCGTGTATGTATGCGTACCTGATAATGAGGAGTGGAGTGGCTTATATAGCCGGGGAAAAGGACCAGGCATGGCCTGTGTCAGGATCTTCTGACAGAGTCAGAAGATATGGTATGGTTATGTCGACTGTAACCATCCTTCTTTGTCGTATACTATTTGTCTTATGCGAGGACCAAGACAGGTTTCTGTAAGTCGGCGCCTGTCAGAGAGTGTCAGTTCGTACGAGAGGTGACAGCCTGTTACCTGCAGCTGGTGCAGGTATATTTTGTCCTTATCCCAGGGTGATTCCGAGAGAGTGCCTGAGTGGACATCCGGACGGCTCGCCCGGATGTATATCAAACATGTGCTTAATGGACTGCCGGGCGGATGCACTCGGATGAACGAGGCGTGTAAGCCTTAATGTGGCCGGGCGGATGCCCTCGGCTGAACGAGGCGTGTAAGCCTTAATGTGGTAGGCCGAGTTTGACCGACCGGATGGACCACTATATTTATTCTAACCGGCCGATTCAAGTCCGACCAGCCGGCGAAGACTTTGGGCCCGGTCAGAATGTCTGTTGAGTCGGCTGTTCGTATAATGACGTGGACCCTGAAGCTGGCCAGGTCGTTCGCCACGTTGACTGCCCGTATGGTGCCAACTATATGGCAGGATCAATAGCCTTCCCCTCGAGTCTAGTCGAAGGAGGCGATCAGTCCGACTGACTGGACCACAAGTGTGTACAACCATTCTGCGGCCGGGCGTTTTCTGCCCTTTCAATATCCGGCCGGCTTAACACGATGCTCAACAGCTGAGGCTGTGTATGTCTGCCCTGTCTGGGTGGGAAAAGATTGTTAGTCGAGAGGAGCGTGGGCCGCCACGCATTCTCGCCTAGCCATTGACAGGATGAAGACGTCCGGGTGGACGTAGATTTTGACCGGAGGAACGTGGGCCACCACGTCCTCGTAAATTGTTAATGCGTCCGACCGGACGAATGTTGTTAGTCGAGAGGGGCGTGGGCCGCCACGCACCCTTCTTTTTTAACGAGGCCGTCCGGCTGGACGAAGTATGATAGGGGAGCGTGGGCCGCCACGCATCCCCGACTAGCCATTGACATAATGAAGACGTCCGGGCGGATGAAGATTTTGACCGGAGGAACGTGGGCCGCCACGTCCTCGTAAACTGTTAATGCGTCCGCCCGGACGAATGTTGTTAGTCGATGAGAGGTATGTTAAACACGTTTGGGCGGGAGAATGTTTGCCTTGAGTTGCAAGAAATGTGGAGTGTCACGCGCCCCTAGACGATTTTCTCGGGATAGCCCGAGTCAGTCAATTAATGGAGACGGGACATTCTAAGTCGAATGAGGTGATGTGATACGCCCGATGAGACCGGCGCCATAACGGCATCACCTCAGCTTTAATGAATCGGGCCACGTGGCGCGCGCTGGTTGGCCGACCGGGATGCGATTTATCCCCATGATTACGAGTTTTAATGGCCATTAACGCGCGTAATTCTTTCCGCCACGCGGCAGCTTCCGACTGGCCGACACGACGACGCGCCCTGCCGCCGCATTATGCGACGTCAGCGGCTGCGGTGCGCCTTTTCGAGGCTGATCGTGGGACGACTCTTCGGCATGGATGAGGCGATCGCCGTACACGTGGATCGCCATCCGACGGTCGCCTTTCTTTCGGCCTAGCTATAAATAGGTCTCCATTTTCACAGAAACCCTCGTTTGCTCTTCACTGTTTTCTCCCTTAGCTCGGTGCTTCTCGCTCTCGCCGCCGTCTTCGCGTGTCGCCGCCGGTCTCGTGCTTCTCCGTCGGTTAATCATTTCCGCCACCACCTACGGTCAGATTCTCCCTTTTCTTCCTTTTCTTTCTGTTCCATGGCTACCCCTACGTGGTATATCTCTGTCGAGTCTTCCCTTCACGACGAGACTGTCTCTGACCTCCGACTAGCATACGACATTCCCGGGAACTACCGTATTGCCGTTCCGACAAAGGATGACCGACCGCACAAGCCTCCGTCTGGCTTCTTTGTATTTTTCCGGGATCAACATATGTCTGGCCTGTGCTACCCTCTTCATCCCTTTATTGTAGACTTCTGTAACTTCTTCCATGTTCCTATCTTCCAGCTTTCTCCCAACGCCATTCGTATATTGTGCAACATAATTGTTCTTTTCACCCTTTACCGAGTCCCCCTCCGACCGGAGGTTCTTTATTTCTTTTATTACCTGAAGAAGCAGGAGGTCGGGAATTTCTTTCTCCAAGCCCGGGCCCAATTATCCATAGTGGAGAATATTCCTTCCTCGAATAAGGGATGGAAAACTCATTTCTTCTTCATAAGTCCTCCGACCAGCCCCGGGTTCCCGATCGGATGGGTCGAAGACATGCCCCCTATAGCTCCCTTAAGAAACTTTAAATCCGACCCATTGTTTGTAAGAGCTGCTTCTTTACTCGGTGGCCTCCACTTCGACGGCATAAAACTACTCAACGACGCCGTCTTGTACATATTTGGGCTAAGCCGAGTCCCTGCCGTCTTGCCCGGCACCTTCTGTAAGTCATTTTTTGCTTCATACTTCTTTTACCCTAACTCAACATCTTCTGATCTTGCAGCCGAGATGATGTGGGAAGCGGCCCTCGATGAGGCCCTCGGTCTGGATGACGAAGAATTAAACGCCCGGGCGGCCGAACAACTGCGCCTGCGCCAGGCAGGTCCGCCCGACCAACATACGATTCCTGAGAGCGCGGAGGCCGCCCCTCAGGCTCCTTCTGCCCAACCAGCGATGACTGGTTCTAGGGAGCCGGTTGGCTCGTCGAAACCTTCTACCCCCGCAAAATCCTCCGGCAAGCAGAAGGTTCAGCCTTCCATGGAGAAGTCTCAGCCTTCCAAGCGGAAGGCTAGCGCTTCTATCCGTATTGAGGAGCCGACAGAGGCTGCCCCCTCATCTTCTGATTCTCCTGACCCGGAACCTTTGCAGAAGCGCCCGAGGAATCCTGCGTCGGGCTCTCGCCCCCGGCCGGCAGAGGCAACTGCCAGCCCGGCTAGCGCTAGCCGGCCTGCTGACGTACCAGGCCCGTCTCGCTCGGGGGGACAATCTTCACGGACGCCTTGCTATGGCGTATATCTCCCTTCGATCGACTCAGCGACCCCTTGTGAAGTCCAGCAGCGACTTACCCTTTATGGGGAATTGGCAGAATGCTGGGAGCAGGGTATGAAGGAAGGGACTTCCAGACCCCCGATCCGACTGGCAGACCAATTCCTTCAGGATGCTACGCACGTAAGTCGGATGCTTTGATGCTTAATCACTTTGATTCTTTCTAACATTTTTATTGTAGTTTTGGGCCTCCTGCTCGAGCGTCGCCCATACCTTGGTTATCAACGCCAGGGGACGCCGAGCGGCCGAGCGGCAGCTCGCAGAATTGGAGCTCCGCCAAGCGCATGCTAACTTACCGGCCGGCGAAGAGGGTACCGCTATTCTCCGCTCGGAGATACTAGACCTTAAGGAGAAACTCCGTTCCGCCGAGGCGCGATTGACGGAGGAAACCATCCGGGCGGATGCAGCCGAGCGGGCGTATGCCCGATCTTCCTCCCTGCACGCCACCCTCGAGCAGGAGAGGAAGAAGGCTTTGGCTACGCAGCGTCGTACCCGATCGGACCTCGACAAGAAGACTGCCGAGGTCCAAGCCTTAAAGGCGGAGCTAGACACGCTGGTGAAGGCTGCTGAGGAGCTCCGAATGACCCTAAACGATAAAGAGCAGGAGTTGGCGACTCGGGAGTCGGACTTACATGCCAAGGAGAAGGCTTTAGACGCCCGAGAAGACGAGCTCCGCTTGTCTGAAGGACTACTGGCTTCTCAAGCAGTTGCCCTGGAGGATAAGGACAAGGAGCTTGCTAATCTCCGGGCGGAAATTGACAGCCTGAAGCTGCATCAGGCAGGCGAGCCCGCCCGGATGGACGCACATCGCTTGGCTTACATCAATTCTACGGAGTTCGGCAAGCAGTTGGGCAAGCGGACATCTGGCATGTTCAAGATGGGCTTAGAAAGCGCTGTTATGCAGCTCCAAGAGAGCGGCCATCTGCCTGCCGACCTCCCTGTCAATGTCGTCCAAGTGAGCCGGGTTAAGGAGCTGCTCCCTAAAGACTTCTTCAAGCAGCCTTTTACCTAACTTTAGCCGCCTGTCGGGGCTCTTTTTTGTACTGCTACTGAGTAATCATCAATGAAAATGCTTTTTCTTTAACGTGTTAGTTTAGACATTAAGTAGATGTGCCCGACCAGAGAGCCGAACTAAGCAAGGGATAATGGTTGTCAGGTGGCCGACTGGTTGATCTGTCTGAGAGGTGGGAGTCACAACACGCCCTGTTAGAGCGCTAAAACAATTCTAAGGGATGTGGGACGCCACACGCCCAGTCGGGAAACCGAATTACTTGAGAGAAATGGCTGTGTAAAACAGCCGACTGATTGGTGTCCTACCTGCGGGATGTGGATCGTCACACGCCTGACCGGATTTCGATACAGGCTTCCGAGGGGGCTGACGCGCAGGTTCAGTCGCCAACTCAAGCTTCCAAAGGGGACCAACCTTCTGCGTGGGTCGCCACGCTTCCGGTCGAGAAGCGCCTTTAGGCTTCCGGATGGGCCAATCTTTCACGTGGGACGCCACGCTTCCGACCGGGAACCAGTCCAGGCTTCCGAGTGGGCTGACGCGAAGAGTCAGTCGCCGACTCAGGCTTCCAAAGGGGACCAACCTTCTGCGGGGGTCGCCACGCTTCCGGTCGGGAACCGCCTTTAGGCTTCCGGATGGGCCAATCTTTCACGTGGGACGCCACGCTTCCGACCGGGAACCAGTCCAGGCTTTCGAGTGGGCTGACGCGAAGAGTCAGTCGCCGACTCAGGCTTCCAAAGGGGACCAACCTTCTGCGTGGGTCGCCACGCTTCCTGTCGGGAACCGCCTTTAGGCTTCCGGATGGGCCAATCTTTCACGTGGGACGCCACGCTTCCGACCGGGAACCAGTCCAGGCTTCCGAGTGGGCTGACGCGAAGAGTCAGTCGCCGACTCAGGCTTCCAAAGGGGACCAACCTTCTGCGTGGGTCGCCACGCTTCCGGTCGGGAACCGCCTTTAGGCTTCTGGATGGGCCAATCTTTCACGTGGGACGCCACGCTTCCGACCGGGAACCAGTCCAGGCTTCCGAGTGGGCTGACGCGAAGAATCAGTCGCCGACTCAGGCTTCTAAAGGGGACCAACCTTCTACGTGGGTCGCCACGCTTCCTGTCGGGAACCGCCTTTAGGCTTCCGGATGGGCCAATCTTTCACGTGGGACGCCACGCTTCTGACCGGGAACCAGTCCAGGCTTCCGAGTGGGCTGACGCGAAGAGTCAGTCGCCGACTCAGGCTTCCAAAGGGGACCAACCTTCTGCGTGGGTCGCCACGCTTCCGGTCGGGAACCGCCTTTAGGCTTCCGGATGGGCCAATCTTTCCCGTGGGACGCCACGCTTCCGACCGGGAACCAATCCAGGCTTCCGAGTGGGCTGACGCGAAGAGTCAGTCGCCGACTCAGGCTTCCAAAGGGGACCAACCTTCTGCGTGGGTCGCCACGCTTCCGGTCGGGAACCGCCTTTAGGCTTCCGGATGGGCCAATCTTTCACGTGGGACGCCACGCTTCCGACCGGGAACCAGTCCAGGCTTCCGAGTGGGCTGACGCGAAGAGTCAGTCGCCGACTCAGGCTTCCAAAGGGGACCAACCTTCTGCGTGGGTCGCCACGCTTCCGGTCGGGAACCGCCTTTAGGCTTCCGGATGGGCCAATCTTTCACGTGGGACGCCACGCTTCCGACCGGGAACCGCCTTTAGGCTTCCGAGTGGGCTGACGCGTAGTGTCAGTCGCCGACTCAGGCTTCCAAAGGGGACCAACCTTCTGCGTGGGTCGCCACGCTTCCGGTCGGGAACCGCCTTTAGGCTTCCGGATGGGCAAATCTTTCACGTGGGACGCCACGCTTCCGACCGGGAACCAGTCCAGGCTTCCGAGTGGGCTGATGCGAAGAGTCAGTCGCCGACTCAGGCTTCCAAAGGGGACCAACCTTCTGCGTGGGTCACCACGCTTCCGGTCGGGAACCGCCTTTAGGCTTCCGGATGGGCCAATCTTTCACGTGGGACGCCACGCTTCCGACCGGGAACCGCCTTTAGGCTTCCGAGTGGGCTGACGCGTAGTGTCAGTCGCCGACTCAGGCTTCCAAAGGGGACCAACCTTCTGCGTGGGTCGCCACGCTTCCGGTCGGGAACCGCCTTTAGGCTTCCGGATGGGTCAATCTTTCACGTGGGACGCCACGCTTCCGACCGGGAACCAGTCCAGGCTTCCGAGTGGGCTGATGCGAAGAGTCAGTCGCCGACTCAGGCTTCCAAAGGGGACCAACCTTCTGCGTGGGTCGCCACGCTTCCGGTCGGGAACCGCCTTTAGGCTTCCGGATGGGCCAATCTTTCACGTGGGACGCCACGCTTCCGACCGGGAACCAGTCCAGGCTTCCGAGTGGGCTGACGCGAAGAGTCAGTCGCCGACTCAGGCTTCCAAAGGGGACCAACCTTCTGCGTGGGTCGCCACGCTTCCGGTCGGGAACCGCCTTTAGGCTTCCGGATGGGCCAATCTTTCACGTGGGACGCCACGCTTCCGACCGGGAACCAGTCCAGGCTTCCGAGTGGGCTGACGCGAAGAGTCAGTCGCCGACTCAGGCTTCCAAAGGGGACCAACCTTCTGCGTGGGTCGCCACGCTTCCGGTCGGGAACCGCCTTTAGGCTTCCGGATGGGCCAATCTTTCACGTGGGACGCCACGCTTCCGACCGGGAACCAGTCCAGGCTTCCGAGTGGGCTGACGCGAAGAGTCAGTCGCCGACTCAGGCTTCCAAAGGGGACCAACTTTCTGCGTGGGTCGCCACGCTTCCGGTCGGGAACCGCCTTTAGGCTTCCGGATGGGCCAATCTTTCACGTGGGACGCCACGCTTCCGACCGGGAACCAGTCCAGGCTTCCGAGCGGGCTGACTCTTTAAGTCAGTCGACTCAGGCTTCTGGAGGGTATAACGCGTCAGCCTGCGTCCCGTCCAAGTATGGCTTGCCTTACATGGCCGACCGGGAATTTTCGGTCGGGTGAGCCTTTCGTTATAGCTAAAATGCGGCGCTTTACAAGCTTGCATCACTCTAGGGCTCTCTGTACATTTTCAAGTGTAGGGCACTCCACGGTCGGTTCAGCCTCTTTCCATGTTCATCCTCCAAGTAGTAGGCGCCTGAATGCAATTTCTGTACTATCTTGAAGGGTCCGCCCCACTGTGGTTGTAATTTGTTAACATCACCGACCGGCTTTATTCGTTTCCAGACAAGGTCCCCGGCGTGAAATGAGCGCGGCAACACCTTCTGGTCGTACCTTTGTTTCATACGCTGACGGTATGTGAACATCCGGGTATTGGTGCAACTGGGCAGAGCTTTCAAACTTCATGACGTGCTCCTCGGGGTCACTGGCCCCCGAGTACTCTGGCATGGTGAAGAATCGTAGATTCTTGGGAACGGGATCCCCAAGAATTTGTGAGGAGAAAGGGCTGCGAGTCGGACAGGCCGCGGCGGGGTCAGCTAACCCTTTCCCTTTATCTGGGCGTGTCTGGTGCGCCAGGCTGGACGCTGAAGCTTCGGTCGGGGCTGAGTGGGCCTCGTTCCGGAAAAGTGCTCGGGGAAAATTAGGAGCGCGGGGATCGGGCTGAGCAGCCATACCTTCTGAATTTCCTCGTACAGAGGGCCCAGGGGGCCGGGCCCCTTGACTACCGGTTGGCGGATGCGATTGTTGTGCCTTCTGTGTCCGGACAGCCATCAGCATTTCATATTCTTCCGGCGAAAGAGTAACCGTCAGTGGATTGGGGTTATCCATTCTTCGCTCTCGATCAGGCAGAAAGCCCTCCTTCTAGTGCCAAATTTGATCCTGTCGCCGAGCGTAGTGGAGCCGCAACCGGAATGACGGTGTAGCGATGCGTGACGTGGATGCTGACGGGGCGTCCTCGCGCAGAATGGCAGCGTCGTGGGGGGTGTCCTCCGGCCAAATGGAAGTGGATGTCGCCTGGTGCAGGGCCAACCGACTGGAGGTGAACCTGCTGAGGAAGATGACCGTTAGAAACCTGCCGGGAAGAGTCCCGGCCAGGCACTCCGACGGTCAAGTCAGTACTCCGATGAACAATAGAAAAAATGGAGCACTGGAAAGATGAGAGGCTTCGCGCGTGTATGTATGCGTACCTGATAATGAGGAGTGGAGTGGCTTATATAGCCGGGGAAAAGGACCAGGCATGGCCTGTGTCAGGATCTTCTGACAGGGTCAGAAGATATGGTATGGTTATGTCGACTGTAACCATCCTTCTTTGTCGTATACTATTTGTCTTATGCGAGGACCAAGACAGGTTTCTGTAAGTCGGCGCCTGTCAGAGAGTGTCAGTTCGTACGAGAGGTGACAGCCTGTTACCTGCAGCTGGTGCAGGTATATTTTGTCCTTATCCCAGGGTGATTCCGAGAGAGTGCCTGAGTGGACATCCGGACGGCTCGCCCGGATGTATATCAAACATGTGCTTAATGGACTGCCGGGCGGATGCACTCGGATGAACGAGGCGTGTAAGCCTTAATGTGGCCGGGCGGATGCCCTCGGCTGAACGAGGCGTGTAAGCTTTAATGTGGTAGGCCGGGTTTGACCGACCGGATGGACCACTATATTTATTCTAACCGGCCGATTCAAGTCCGACCAGCCGGCGAAGACTTTGGGCCCGGTCAGAATGTCTGTTGAGTCGGCTGTTCGTATAATGACGTGGACCCTGAAGCTGGCCAGGTCGTTCGCCACGTTGACTGCCCGTATGGTGCCAACTATATGGCAGGATCAATAAGGATATTTTCAATGGCTAAATTTATAAATAAAATTTTTTATAATTTTCAATATGTCATATTAATATCATATTAAAAATATAAAAAACTCTTTATAATATTTTTATGAATTTTACATTATAAATTATATGCCTCTTTATATTATAAATTATAAATTATAAATCATAATAAAATATAATTTTACCATTAATTACAAACTCTATTTTTAAAAGAAAAATAAATAAATTTTCATTATCACTTTCTAATTATGAATTTCCAATCTTTTCTCGTAGAATGTTCAATTTTTTTTATTGATTTTTTTATTTTAAAATTTTTCATAAATTTTACATTAGAATCTTTAAGCTTGTCAGTGGCAAAAGTACGAGCTTCTGTCCGTGTCTAGAGCATAGTTTGCAGAATCGCGATCCTGGATCGTAGGATCGTACGATCCTACGATCCTACGGCAGAAAACGATCCAGAATCGTGCAGAATCGTTTTTTGTAGCAGGATCGCAGCAGGATTGGTAGGATCGGACAGAATCGGACAGAATCGGACAGGATCGGACAGGATCGGAACAGAATCGGAACAGGATCGATGAAAGCTTTAAGAGGTCATAACTTTTGACTCGGATTGAACCACGTGACCTATAATATATCAAATTGAAACTCGTTCAAAGATCTACAAGTTAGTTTTAAGATTGAATCCCAAAAAATATTGTTTAAAGCCTTTTCAGAGGCCCAGAAGATTATTAATCTTTTTTATTATTTTTTTTATCTTTTACATCGTTAGTGTTAGTGTTTTAAGATTATTTAAATATCTATTTAATTATTTTTTAGTTAGTTTTTGATTAATAATATTATGTTATATCTTTTTTCTAAAATGATGAGTCTTTAGATGTCTATTATCTAATAGGTTGACAATTAAATTGGATCATCTTGTAATAAATAGAATATTCTTGAAGTTAAACGTGATTATTTTCATTATAGTGTTAATAAAAATTGTATAATTTTTCATTTTAAGGGTTTTTGATAGGATCGTACGATTTTACGATCCGATCCTGACCGATCCGATCCTGACCCCAAATCGATCCTGTGTAGGATCGCGATTCTACGAACCTTGGTCTAGAGACGGTCGAGAAATTCGAGGAAAGAGAAAACATGAAATGGCTGATATTTGACACCAAGTGGCTAGAGTGTGCTTGTTGTATAGAAGAATTGATTTAACTGTTATCAAAACAAGATGATCACACACACATAACGCAATAACATAAATGTCAAATAAGGCAACAATTTGTAGCATTTCAAGGATATATCGGTTTTTTTAGCAAAGGCCACACTTGAGAATTCGTATTTATCAAAATACGTATCATAGTTTCATTTTTACCAAACGACACATCCATTTGAGTGAACTTCCTCTTATACCCCTCCCGCCAAGAAATGACTTTCTCAGTTCACAATTTCGAGACATCCGAACCACTTTATCAGTTTTCTCAATTTAAAATAATATTTTATGGTTCGGATGCCCCAGAGAGTCGAATTTTTCTCCTTTCTCTCTCAGCGCATCAACGTAATTGTTATTGTCGAAGGTGGAAGACATTGTGTGCGCCCTAGCTGTGCTATAGTCGCGAGCTCATCCCCCCAATCCCTCCCCCCAACCAAAACCCTAGGGAAGTCTCCAAAGTGTTTGCGTGTGTCCCTGAGGCGACTTTAAGTGTTTGCCTTGAAGTCCAGACTGATCATCAGTCTCCAAAGTAGGGGTTAGGGTTTCTGCAGGGTTTATTTTTTGATAATGGCAGAAAAAAGGTCTGTGAGTGTTTCAGCCTCTTCTTCCTTGGCATTATCCATCAAGGTATGTTAGCGATAGTCTTAGGTCAAAACAGCAAAGTTTCTACACATGTTTAAACTTTTTTTGCTTAATAAATTTGTAATGTATAAAACCTGTAGGCTTCAGATGACTTTGGACAAAAATTACATTGGTGCAGTGTTTTAGGCCACTTTAAATATTTTTTTGAAGCATTTCAAATTTTAAATGATCGACATATTGCGAAGATCAAAAAGTCTCCCTTCAGTGTTTTCTTGGGCATATAAGAATTGCAGCATATCCGTGAAATTTTAGTGAATATATTTGAAAGTTGGGATTCAACATCGCAAGTTTTTAAATTCTCAAGTAACACTTTTAATTATGAATTGTAAACACTAACTATAGTAAGATAAAACTGGGATAAAAATGGCTTGAAATGATTTAATTTCAGTCATTTCATTTCAGACCTACCGAGAGCCTGAAATGGTTTTACTTCAGGCCCTTTCAGGCCTACCGAGGGCCTGAAGTGAACTCACTTTAGGCCCTCGGTAGGCCTGAAATGATTACATTTTAGGCCCAAGTTGGGCCTGAAATAAAATCATTTCAGGCCCAAAGTGAAATCATTTCAGGTCTATATTTTTGATGATAACTAAATATTTAAAATGTTTCAGGTGTACCGGTTGCGTTCACCAGACGATATGTTGCATTGTTATTGGGTATAGTGGACCGAGGTGTTTCGGTCCCTATTAATTCAACTAAAGCATCGAGTGACCTCTATCATACTTACTTCTCAAAAGAAAAACAACCTACCAGAACAAGAATTGAAGAGTTACTTAAATATTATTCCAAAAGTGTTGAATCAGAGGATGATGTTTTATTAGTGTGTAAATTCTATATTTTGTATATATTTGTTTGTGTTTTATTTTCGTCTAGTACATATAAGGTCTCTCTAGGTCTTGTAGATATAGTAGATGATTATGAGAATCTTGCTAGATTCAACTGGGTGGAAGTCATCCATCAATTTTTGTCTCCACAATTACCTAAGATTGGGGACTTATTTTCATCAACTCAGGGATACCAGACCAGTACCAACCTCCCTTACCTAAAGGGATTTGCTGGGCTTTTGGCAGTGAGTAGAATTTTCTTGTTAAATTTTATAATATTTTGCTGTCGTTAATGTATTTGGGTGGAAAACTTGGTGTAGGCATGGTTTTTGGAGCATGTACTAATTCAAAAATCATACAATGTTCAAGGATCCCAAATAAATAAGTGGAGGAATATTCCTTCGTATATTAGTAGGGTGAGGGCCCTTGTCGACCGACTCTCGCTCGAAGAGGTAATTATTCTAAACTGTGACCTATCTTAGTTTGATATGGAGGCAGTAACATTTGTGTACTTGTTAATTGACAGGTGATGATTGAAATAATTCCTAACCTAAATGAAAAAACATTGTTTGAGAACCTTGATATCGGTGATGACATTCCACGGCCAATGGAGACATCATAAGGAGATGAAACAGAAGCTGTAAGGCAATATGGTGACTGCATTCATAAAGACAACCGAATCAAGGAGCTAACAGAGGAGAACATTTGTTTGAATGAAAGGGTTAAGGAATTACTTTCAATAATTGAAAAAATAGCATGGAGGCTCAAGAAAGCTATCCTGTAGTCGATCCTCTTTCTAATCCAGTAGCTTGTAGAACAAGGAGAGGACGTGATCGAAGTCGGTATGATTATAGGGATACTCCAATTGATAGTCCATTATGGCACCAGCTATTACCTAAGGGGAAGCGGAGCAAGAAACAAATATCAGATGTCATGGACAAGGGGAAAAGGAAAATTAGTGAAAATGATATGGATGAAGCAAGAGAAACCATAACTGTAATAGAAGTCATGTCTGAAAAAGACATAGAAGAGGAAACAGAAAGGATCTCCGAACTCTACAAAATGAGATAACAAGACATTGATGTATGTGATTTACTGTCATATAAAATAGGTCAATTTTATTGAATTTGGTCATTAATTAGTTTTTTTAAATTTATCGATGTAGTTTGTGAAGAAGCATTTTATGAATTCAAAGAAGAAAAATCAAGATAAAGAAGTGACCTACCTGATAAATAAATTGGAGAACCTAAAGTAAGTTAGAACATATAGTTTAGTTAATATATCTTGTTCTTTAATATATAATAATCTTATCAATTAACTTGGCAGGGTGGCAACTGAATTTATTTGGAAGGATGCACCCTTTGCTTTGAATATGCATTCATTCTTACAAATCCTGAATGGAGAGGTTTTTACAAAAGGTGAGGTAATTGATATCTTTTGTAAAATTCTATTTAGGAGAGCATCCGCATGTGGTAGGTCATATAACAAGTCAATATATTGTTCAACCTTCTTCACAGTAAGTGATCTAAATGAATTTAGAAGATATATTATAGAAGACCTAATATTATGATTTGGTTATTAATAATTTTGTCTGTGCATTTTTTTTAGTCATCAATAAGATCCTCAAAAAAGTTTTTCCTACAACAAGTGATGAAGACAGATATGATAGATCAAGGGTTTAGATATATTTTAATACCTTTGTGCAGTGATAATGCACACTTTCACTTGTTGCCGGTGGATACAGAATCCATGACTTTCAATCATTTAAATTCTCTTGCTAGTGGTCGTAAATATAAGAATGAATTTGAGTCAGCGGTGAGCAACCATTATTCATTTTTATGTTAATCATTTAGTCTAAAATGGCATTAATGGTGATTTTTAAATTCATGATATTAATTACAGGTAAAAGAACTAAAACAATATACTTGCGAGGAACTTACGACTATTCATCCATATCTACAAAGTCATCATCCCTTGGACAAATGGGCCTCGGTCAGACTAAATTGTCCCAACAAGAATATAGGTAAGTAAATGTGGATGAGTTTAAATTTAAAAGTATTTTATAAACCCACTGATTGAAATCAAAATTACTGTTGTGTTTTTTAGCGTGGACTGTGCCTTTTTCTGATGTAATACGTTCGATGTCTCCTATACGATGAGAAGATGGATTTCAAACAAGGAGACATGAGGAAAATGAGATTTGGTCTCACAATTAATACTCTGAGGGACATGTGTTGTAAAATATGAGACTAAATATCCATGTATTGTTGTCAAAAACATCCTATGCTGTTGTTTGAGCTCCAGTTGTATGGAAAAACTAAATATGTAGATGTTGTCATATCAATATAATTGTATGTTAAGAAAATCAATTGTGTGTTGTTGATTCACCTCCAATTACTGCAATGTTTTGTGCCAACTGATACGGTAAGATAACATAACTGATAATGATTGGGACTAAGTTTGGACACCAAAAATAACATCTCTTTGGTAAACTCTAAATAGTGATATTGAGTATGGATAAATCCAAGTATCGAAGGTCCATCAGTGGGTTTCCACCGAAACCCACTGATGGGCATACAACACTCCTATTGCAACAAAATCTGAAAATATGACTTCATGGTCTGCAAGGAATCAAATTTTTCTATGCATTCTGTATTTAGGTAGTATCCAAATTTTGTCTACGATACATTAAATAAACTTGTTTCCAGTTTGATAAAATTGAATAATTAAATAAAATGAGAGGATTTTGTCACATCTTCTAGAATTATATAGAATATTATTCTATAAATCATGATTAAATTTTATATAAAATAATTTTAAAATAGGGATACAATCTGGAATCCAAGTTGGGGTTGAAGTCAATTTATTTCAGGCCCACGGTGGGCCTAAAATAACTTCATTTCAGGTCTACGACGAGCCTAAAATAACTTCATTTTAGGCCCAACGTGGGCCTGAAATCACTTGATTTCAGGCCCACATTGGGCCTAAAATAATAATAATTCAGGCCCAACGTGGGCCTGAAATAATTTTATTTCAGACCCAATATGGGCCTGAACTGGTATGATTTCAGACCCTCTGCTAACCCTAAAACCCCTCTGATTTCAGGTCCTGTGCAAATCAAATATGAATATTTTTTACAATAATAAAGTGAGTAAAATATATGAAAATGACCAAAATATTAGTGGAGTTGTATAGATGTATAAATATAACTGCATCTTTCTGTGCCAACTGATACGGTTAGAGAACATAACTGATAATTATAGTACTAAGTGTGCATATCAGAAATAACATCTCCTAGGTAAATTCTAAATACGGATATCAAGTATAGAGAAATCCAAGTATCCTAGATCCATCAGTGGGTTTCGGTGGAAACCCACTGATTCAACCTAGAAAACTCCTATTGTAACATAATTTATAATCATTAGAAGTTTGGACACTAAAAATACCATCTCCTAGCTCAACTCTAACTATTGATATTGGGTTTTGAGAAATCCAAATATCCTAGGTCCATCAGTGGGTTTCGGTGGAAACCCACTGATATACCTAAAAAACTCCTATTGCAACATAATTTATTGCAACATAATTTATAATCATTAGAAGTTTGCACACCAAAAATATCATCTCCTAGCTCAACTCCAACTATTGAGATTGGGTGTTGAGAAATCTAAATATCCTAGGTTCATCAGTGGGTTTTGGTGAAAATCCACTGCCAGACCTAAAAAACTCCTATTGCAACATAATTTATAATCATTAAAAGTTTACACACCAAAAATACCATCTCCTAGCTCAACTATAACTATTGATATTGGATTTTGAGAAATCCAAATATCCTAAGTCCATCAGTGGGTTTCGGTGGAAACCCACTGATAAATCTAAAAAACTCCTATTACAACATAATTTATAATCATTAGAAGTTTGCACACTAAAAATATCATCTCCTAGCTCAACTCTAACTATTGAGATTGGGTGTTGAGAAATCCAAATATCCTAGGTCCATCAGCGGATTTTGGTGAAAACCCACTTACAGACCTAAAAAACTCCTACTGCAACATAATTTATAATCATTAGAAGTTTGCACACCAAAAATACCATCTCCTAGCTCAACTCTAACTATTAATATTAGGTTTTAAGAAATCCAAATATCCTAGGTCCATCAGTGGATTTCGATGGAAACCCACTGATAGACCTAAAACTCCTATTGCAACATAATTTATAATCATTAAAAGTTTGCTCACCAAAAATTTATCTCCTAGCTCAACTCTAACTATTGAAATTGGGTGTTGAGAAATTCAAATATCCTAGGTCTATCAGCGGATTTTGGTGAAAACCCACTGACAGACCTAAAAAACTCCTATTGCAACATAATTTATAATCATTAGAAGTTTGCACACCAAAAATATCATCTCTTAGCTCAACTCTAACTATTGATATTAGGTTTTGAGAAATCCAAATATCCTAGGTCTATCAGTGGGTTTCGGTGGAAACCCACTGATAGACCTAAAAAACTCCTATTGCAACATAATTTATAATCATTAGAAGTTTACACACCGAAAATATCATCTCCTAGCTCAACTCTAACTATTATTATTGGGTTTTGAGAAATCCAAATATCCTAGGTCCATCAGTAGGTTTCCACCGAAACCCACTGATGAACCTACAAAACTCCTTCTGTGCCAAATTTTTAAAATATGAATTCATGTTCTGCAAGGAATCAAATTTTGGTATGCATTGTGTATTTAGGTACTCTCCAGGTGGAATCCTCTTGTTTCAACTTTAAACAAATGTAAGTCTGTTTTGATCATACCTGAGTATTAAAATCAAATGAGAGAATTTTGTCACAACTTGTAAAATTATTTAAAAGATTACCCTACAATTTTATAAGTTAATAAATCATGATTACATATTTGGATTAATATATTTAACATGGAAAAAAAAAATTCAATCCACGTTGGGCATGTAGTGATCCGAATTCAGGCCCAATGTGGGCCTGAATATGTCAAATTTTAGGCCCACCATGGGCCTAAAATATGTAGATTTCAGGCCCTCTGAAAAAAATAAAAATATGATATAAATACAAAATCAATAAAATTAAAAATAAATCAGAGTAATATATGAACATGGACAAAATTTTTTAAAGTTATATAGATGTTATATCTTCAAAATAATAATCAAATCAAATTTAAATGAGAGTAGTTGAAATTTTTTTAGATTTTAATAAATATGTATAATTAAGATAGATTATTCTATTCCAACTAATAAATGAATACATAAGAAAAAAAATTAAATTCTGACTCTTGTTAGAATTATTTTTGGTAAGTAAATAATTTTTGTAGAATTATATAAAATATAGTATAAATTATATTTTCTTAATAAATATAACTCAAAATAATAAATAATACATATACAAAATAAGGCCCGCGTAGGGCCTGAAATCCTCTTATATCAGGCCCAGCAGTGACCGAGGTTTAAAGCATCCTCGGGAACCTAGTGGTTAGCAATCGTCTTCTAGCTCCTGTTTTCTTGGATTTGAAGGTAGCCTGCTTTCCTCCATTAGAGTCGTGTGGTCGACATCCTCGTCATCAGACTAGTGGAATTGTACGTACCCTAACATTTAGTTTTTCATTTCTGTATTTGCTTTTCACCTACGGTTTACGGTAGCCTGAATATCACTGACCGAATACGAGGGAGCCCTTTATGTACAAAATCTAAGTGTTATATTTGTTTGTCTCTCATTGTTGTTTGATGGTTGCTAAGTTTGGGATGGCTCCAAAAAGATCATCATCAAAGCAAGCAGCTCCAAAAAAAATTGAAGAAACAGCAAGGCGCTGGTGGAAGTAAAAAAAAATCAATTGACACAAGGAAAAAAGCAAAATGCGTAGCGAGTATACAAGTTTTGTCAACAGAGGTCGAAGTAAACAAATGAACTGGAAAAGTAGCCTTTGTCATTTCAGAAATTTTATTGATTCTGTTCCACCCACACCAACACAAGAACAGTTGATCCAAGATACACCCTTTTCTTGGGTCCTTGACCTCCCTAATAGTTTTTGTGTAAGACCCCAGGTCCAGAATATGTTTGATAATTGGGATCAAGAAGAATAGAGTTTTATATTCCATGGGAAAAAACTTAAATTCACAAAGGTTGATATATCACTTATTCTAGGGCTACCTGACAATAGAGAGATAGTCTAACTTGATTTGAACAAGGCCTCCAGCCCACTATACAAGCAGTATTTCGAAGAGTCAGGTTGTTCTGCCAAGCATTTAGAGAAACTGATAATGAAGTCTAGAGCCAATGACAAGCTCTACTGTCAATTGTATATACTCTATTTTTTTGCTACAGTACTATTTTGTGGTACTAGCAGCATAGTTGTTATTCCTGTCCTCTCACTAATTGACTGTGTAGATGATTTTGACAACCTACAAACCTATAATTGGTGCAATGTCATATACAATTTCATGGCTCCTCAGTTGGAAGCCATTGGAAAGGAGGTTACATTGAGGCATAGACCACATGTAGGTGATTCAACCCAAACGGCCAAGGCTCCCTTGCTCAAGGGATTCCCAAATATTTTGGCTGTAAGTTAGAGTGCATATACCTGCTCATATATGTTATGATGGATATTAATTACTGAATATAATCATGTTGCAGGTATGAGTGAGTGAACATATTAGTATTGCTGCTCCAGAACATCCTCATAGATTGCCAAGAATCCTTCGGTGGAGTTGGCCTAAGGCTCATCTTGAGAGTGTCAAAAGGATGATTGACCGTGTGGCCACAAATTTAATTATTGTTGATTTAATTCCGGGTGAGTCAGAGATGGAGTTGGTACCTCACTACTCTCCTCCAACTCAAGCACTAGAGGTACAGTGTGAAGTATTACAACAGGCAATAGAAGGAAGCCTACACGCCTTAGAAATGGAAGCTTGCAATCAGTGTATTGAAAAGCAAGAGCAAATTGAGACCTTACAGCAACAATTAACTATAGCTCTTAAAAGTTTGGAGGATGTTAAAATTGAGATGGCAACAGCCATCAGTGAAAAGGATGAAATAATTGCTCAGAAGGATACAATAATTGCTAAGAATGATTCCCAGCTTAAACAGAAAGATGATGTCCACAAAAGAAGGATAGTTGTACAAGATAGGATCATAGATCAGGCTGACAAGAGAATTCGGAAGCTGAATAAACAATAGGAAAGCAAAAGCTCAGATGACGCTGAGCCACTTCCCAAAAAAAGAAAAACAACTCAGATAAGACCAGCCTACGAGGGCAAAGGCAAAAGGATGAGGATGACGATGAAGATAAAGATGACGAGCCTCCTATCCCATCAATGTCAGAAACTACAACGCAAACAGCAAAATCTGCAACCTCAACCCAAACAAAAATATCTGATCAACAAGCAGCTAAAACAAAAGAAATTCAAAAAGTCAAAAGCAAAATCTTAAAAAATGCTAGGGCATTTTTAAGAAGAATAAAGATGCAGAGATTGCAGAAACATTATTAAAGCTTAGTAAATTAAAGTGAGTTAGTTGCTATTGCGATTGCATAATAATGTAAAACAATAATAATTATTGTCATTCATTAATAAAATTTTATTATTCTCTTGTTATTAAGTTGCTTATATTTTGTTCATGTAGGTTTTAGTTAAATCTTGTATGGTCCAATGGGACCTTTTCATTAGATATGCAATCATTTTTAACTATATTTGATTAGAATGAGTACACCAATGGAGATTGCATAAATACTTACTGGACTATTCTAGTAAATGAAGCAAAATCTTATAACTCACCTTACCACCCCTCTATATTCTGGGGGGGGGGGGGGATTAGATGTAAGTCAATTAGCACCTTGTTTTATTTTGTTTCTAAGATTTAGTCTACTAACACTTCCATTTTAATAAACACAGGAACTGTTTGAGGTAATGCACGCTGCAGCATTTGAACAAACTATTACTACTGATACAGATAAGTCAATTAGATATATCATCTGTCCATTAAATAATGCAGATGATCATTGGCATCTATTGGTTATTGACCTCGAGGAAGGTAATATCCTACATTATAATTCCCTCGGCGCAATAGAAGGGTACACTGGCAAATTTGAGAAAATTGTAAGATTTATATTTGATATATAAACCATTACTGTTGGTGCTTGGATGGCTAGAGAGGGGGGGGGTGAATGTAGCCAGACACAAATTTCTTTCACTTTTGAACTTCTGCACTTAGGGTTAGTCGCAGCACAGTGGAAGCAATACAAAAACAAAGATGCAGAAACTACAAGCACAACACGCTAACAAAGAGGATTTACAAGGTTCGGGGATAACTTGCCCCTACTCCTTGGCGTGCCCGTGAGGTGGG
This sequence comes from Boesenbergia rotunda, assembly GCA_024364735.1. Classification (NCBI taxonomy): domain Eukaryota; kingdom Viridiplantae; phylum Streptophyta; class Magnoliopsida; order Zingiberales; family Zingiberaceae; genus Boesenbergia; species Boesenbergia rotunda. Next base: position 411,165 of record JAGFNQ010000256.1, on the reverse strand, counting down.
CGATCCCTTGATCGTCGGCAGATCAAGCCCCGGAAAATCCGGATAGAATGCAACCTCCTTCTCGGTGGAGTAACCTCTCCACAGCGTTTCAACAGAATGAAAGATTAAGTACAGAGAAACACTAGAAGGAATCTTACAGAGCACTTAGGACAGCAAGAACACAAGCGAACTCCTCACCGAGCTCCACTCAGCACAGATCTCACGCAAGAACTCCCTGCTCTTCGTGTCTTCTTGCTGATGGACTCGCCAAGTTCCTTGTTTCTTCCAAGTGCTCAAGTATCAGAATGTTGCTCAAGATTCACAGTTGCTTGCTCAAGATCAGAGTTGTCGCAAGAGCAGAAGAGTTGTAGCAAAAACCCAAGAGTCATCCTCTTCGTCTTCCCCACCAGCTCTTAAGTCTCTGCTCAAAACCCAGGTCACAGGCGCCTCTGCAACTCCCAGCTGCTCACCAGCTTGTCTGCAACAACCTCAGCTACTCCTAACCTCATCTGGACTCACTGAACTCTCCATCCAAGCCCAGGTTAGCTCGTCAGCTTCCAGCCATTGCCAGCCCGCGCCATCCGTTGTAACCTGAGAAGAAGAAACGGACAAACCTGCTCAAAGGAACGACTCACATTGACCCTCCTTGAGTGTTTGAATCCATCCCTGTCATCTGCACACTTAACAGAGGTTTAGCAAATGAAATCAAAGTTACATCAGTGATAGCAGAGAAATTCAGAGCGAAATCAGTAGGAAATCATAACACAATCAGACGTCTAACAGCGGATTTGAATTAAAGCTGTCAGCTACTGATCGGTCACCAGACCGATCAGAGGGACTCCTGATCGGTCACCAGACCGATCAGGATGGGTCTAGACCGATCAGGCTCCAGCTTGATCAGTCCCCACTGAGGAATCAGAAATCGCGACTTCTTCGTGATCGATCACCAGACCGATCCCAAGTCGTGGATCGGTCACCAGACCGATCCACCCCATTGCAGAGTGATTTTTCAGCTTCGCAGTTCAAACCTCCTGATCGGTCACCAGACCGATCAGGATGTGGTCTGATCGGTCTGGGGACCGATCAGAGCACCTCCTGACCGATCAGGTTCCAGCCTGATCGGTTGTAGTGAGAAGCTCGCGACAATTGATCGTTCACCAGAACGATCTGAATAGTCTCCCTGATCGGTCACCGGACTGATCAGGAGACGATCAGTAGCCTCACAAAGTCACTGTATGGTCCCTGATCGGTCACCAGACTGATCAAACATAGCTGGATCGGTCACCAGACCGATCCATGAGGGAACACCGTGCCAACTTCCCTGATCGGACACCAGACCGATCCAGGTAAGGTCAAATCCACTTAAGTCAAGAGAACGGGCTCCCAGCCTTCTCTGACTCGTGCTCAGTCCCCCGAACCAAGACTCCATGCACAATTTCACTCACCGGGACTTCAACCTAGCTTCCAAGCTAGGACCTGGCTTCACTCACCAGGATTTCATTAAACCTAGCTTCCCAAGCTAGGACCTGGCCCTCCAAGCCAGGGTTTCATCCAACCTAGCTTCCCAAGCTAGGACCTGGCTTCCCAAGCCGGGATTTCATCCAACCTAGCTTCTCAAGCTAGGACCTGGCTTCCCAAGCCAGGATTTCATCCAAACTAGCTTCTCAAGCTAGGACCTGGCTTCCCAAGCCAGGATTTCATCCAACCTACCTTCTCAAGCTAGGACCTGGCTTCCCAAGACAGGATTTCCACCAACCTAGCTTCTCAAGCTAGGACCTAGCTTCCCAAGCCAGGATTTCATCCAACCTAGCTTCTCAAGCTAGGACCTGGCTTCCCAAGCCAGGATTTCATCCAACCTAGCTTCTCAAGCTAGGACCTGGCTTCCCAAGCCAGGATTTCCACCTAGTCCCACTAGGTCTTTTCCACTCCACCTAGTCCCACTAGGTGTGACTAGTCCCCGACCAGGACTTAATCCCAATCATCTCATTAACCTAAACTAAAATCGGTGTCAACACCAAAAACAACAATCAGGGTCAGACTGCATCAACAATTACAAATAGTTTAAATGGAATATATTTGTTATTAATGTAATTTGTGTGTAGGTGGCGTTTTTCAAAAATATGAACTGGTCATATTACACGAGATGGAATAAAGGATTGTCTTTCATATCCGGGAAAGACTTTAATAAAATTGTAGTGCAAGGACCCACCCAAAGCAGATCGTAAGATCATATTTATTTTGGTTAAAAAAACATAATCTTTTATGGTTGGATTTATATGCTAACAACAATTTAAATATTGGTTTTTTCAGGTTGGATTGTGCTTTTTTCCTTATGCGATATGTTGAAAGTCTGGTGTTTCAAAGATCTACAGAGTTTAGCCAAAAGCAAATGAAACCTTATCGATTTCAGGTGGGATATAAAATTATGAGAGACAAGTTCTAGAAGCTAAATCTGTAAATATTGGTTTTGTTGATACAATGTATATCTAAGTGTCATGACAAACATTGTATATTTGTAGTTATAATGTATGTAATCCTTTTGAAATAAATGGAACATTGCTTTCGATCGTTGTTGTTGTGTAATCTGTAATCTATAATCTGTAATTATTGTTGATACCATCAGTAATATTGAACCTTGCTTTTGCTATAATAATTTGAATTCAGGCCCACGATGGGCCTGAAACAATCTGATTTCAGGCCCATGCTGGCCTAAAACAATCATATTCAAGCCCACGTTGGACCTGAAATATTCTTATATCAGGCCCAACATGGGCCTGAAATCATATTATTCAGGCCCAACGAGGGGTCAAATTTTTTTTCCCATTTGATTCCATTCTAAACCAAAATTGGATTCCATTTAACAAACTAGAGAATACCTAAATACCTACCACATATCAAAATTGGATTCCATGCTAAACCAGGAACTCATTTTTTCAGAATTTGGCACAGAAGGACCAACGAGGGGTCAAATTTTTTTTCCATTTGATTCCATTCTAAACCAAAATTGGATTCCATTTAACAAACTGGAGAATACCTAAATACCTACCGCATACCAAAATAGGATTCCATGCTAAACCAGGAACTCATCTTTTCAGAATTTGACACAGAAGGAGTTTTCAGGAACCCACTGATGGACCTAGAATATTTAGATTTCTCAAAACTCGATATCACTAGTTATAGTTAGGAGATGGTAATTTTGTTGTCTACTCTTAGTCCTAAAGAATGTAAATTATGTTCTCATCCCGTATGACTTGTCACACAACAATGCAGAATCACAGCTCAATTTGTTTCCTTAGCTACACCATCGATAAACACTAATTTTTATTTCTATAATATTTATATTATACATATTTATTTATATTATCGAAAAGAATATTCCTATTTTGGATTGCAATGATCAGTAGGTTATCAAAGGTTCTAAAATCGGAGCTATTCAGCCCCACGTTGGGCCTGAAATTATTTATATTCAGGCCCAAGGTGGGCCTAAAATTATTTGTATTCAGGCACAAAGTAGGTCTGAAATAATCTCATTGCAGGCCACACTTGGCCTGAAATAATCTCATTTCAGGCTCACGCTGGGCCTGAAACAATCATATTCGGGCCCACCCAGGGTCTGAAATAATATGATTTAGGCCCACGCAGGGCCTGAAGTAATCTAATTTCAGGCCCACGTTGGGCCTGAAATCCTCTGATTTCAAGCCCAACGTGGGTCTGAAATCAGATTACTTCAAGCCCAACGTGGCCTCAAATTTGTTATTCCATTTTAAAATTATTTTTCATAATATTTAATAATGTTTTATCAAATTAAATATTTATAGTTCAATCTTTTATATAAATGTACAAGTTGTGACAAAAATTTATTAAATTATGATTGAAATACTCAGGTATGATCAAAACATGCTTACATTTGTTTAAAGTTGAAACAAGAAGGTTCCACCTAGAGAGTACCTAAATGCACATTGCATACCACAATTGGATTCCATGCACACCATGAACTCATATTTTCAGAATTTGGCACAGAAGGAATTTTGTAGGCCTATCAGTGGGTTTTGATGGAAACCCATTGATGGACCTAGAATATTTAGATTTCTCAAAACTCAATATCACTAGTTAGAGTTTAGCTAGGAGATGGTGTTTTGGTGTCCAAACATAGTCTTAATTATTATCAATTATGTGTTCATACAGTATCAGTTGACACATAACAATGCATCAACACAGCAGAAATCAGAGGGTCTCAAATCAGAGATATTCAAAAAATAGAGGACTTGAAGACCTGAAATATAATTATTGCAGCTCCAATGTGGGAAATCAGAGGACTTCAGGACTGATTTATTCTGCTTACATTGAATTAGACAAGGTGAAATGTATCATAATATTGGAATACCTCTTCAAGTGACAACATTAACAACAACTAATTTTTTGACAATACTATGGTTGTACAATATACAAAATATATGCATTCATTTCTCCTCCTTACAAAATATACACTTCAATCAAAATATTCCTGTAATACATATACCAAGTAACTCAAGACCCTGGGGCTAGCGACATTCTACATGTCCTTCTATTATGGCCAAGTTGTTTGCAGTGGCTACATTTTAGTTTTACCTTGTCATTGTGTCTCGACTCAATCTATGTCTTCTTTCGTCTGCCGGGCTGCACAAGGCTACGGGAACATAGAACTATAATGTCGTTTATGCCTCTAGGCCAAAACTGCTTGTTTCTACAAGGGTAAATACGATCTATATAAACCCACTTCTAATTTTTATAATAAAAATAATGCTCACAATATGGGAGTGTATCCATGTTCCTGTGAATGATAACGGCAATAGCATGTGAGTAAGGAAGTCCTAAAATTTGAAACTCCCCATATTGACAATATTTTTTTTTCAAATCAACAATGTATGAAGTGTCCCATGTTTCTACTCCCATTTCTAATTGAGAGTAAGGGTAAACCTTATATGCTCTAGCTTTCTCTCTCCTTAAATCCATTTCTTTTGTAGCATGAGGTGTCAAAGCAACATGTCATTTGGAGACTTCCTCTCTACGGTTAAAGAACCATTGAGTTACCTTTCTTCTTGTATTATCAATTAACCTGTTTATAGGAAGCTCACGTGTAGACTTGAACAAAGCATTTAAGCTCTCCACATAATTCGTGGTAAGCATTCTGTACCTTCTCCCAGTAAAATGTGCATTAGCCCACATTTTAGGGTCAATGTTCTGAAGCCACTTTTGGGCATCTAGATATTTTTCAAGCATTGTCTGCATTATCATATCATATTGGAGTGTTGTGTTTGCTCGTGCTGCTGCCCAAAACAAACCTAAAGCAGCTCTACTTCCAGTATTAGTTACCATATTACAAGACATGTGGTGGCAACAAAAAGCATGATGCGCGTTTGTGTAGACTTTTCTAACTGCTGATATAATGTCACGATGTCTATCTGAGACTATGGTTATTGAGTGTTCATCGACAGCAAAGAACCTCTTTGTATGCTCCAAAAACCACTCCCATGCAAACCCACATTCAACTTCAGCTATTCCAAAGACAACTGGGAGAACATTGTCATTACCATCAATCGTCGTAGCAATCAACAATACACCCGGATACTTTCCTTTTAGATGTGTGGCATCAATTCCGATAAGTCTACGTAAATAAGACCTGAACACTCTTCGGCAAGCACCAAAACCCCAAAAACACCGCCGGAACTCATTGTTACCATTCCTGCATAGTGTCATATAAGTTTCAGGATCTCTAGCTCTTAACTCACGCAGATATTGTGGAAGATCTCTATATGCCTCATCATAATCTCCGACGACCTTTTTCAATGCTTTCTCCCTAGCTATGTATGCTTTCTTGTATGATATGGTCACTCCAAATCTAACTTTAATATCTGATATAATCATACTTGGTTTGTATTGTTCATTATGAAAAAATTGCTTTTCAACAAAAGACGCAACAAATGATGAAGAGCATGCATGATGATTAACACTTTCCCTAACAGTTCCACATTGGAGTTCTTTTACGTATTTTGTAACAGTGAACTCTACTTCCCCCCTTGCTACTATTCTCCATGTACATGGTTGGTTGTGTTGGTGCCCCGGCTGGTTTTGATGTGATCAACTAGGTTAGTTAGGTCCTGTGTGTTTGTAATCCCTCTGTCTAAGTATGCAGGAACTTAGGAATGGAGGAAGTCGAGCGTAAGACGTAGCAGACGAGAAGGATTGTGCGGGGAAGTGAGCCGACGGGCTTGGTACAATCCGAGGGACGCGGAAGCTGCGGAAGAGTACACCGGTGGATCGAGAAGGACGTACACGACGCTCGAGGGACGGGAAACCGGGAGGAAGCACGCTCGAGGGGCGAAAGGCCGGAGTCGGGTTCGGGTGAGCCTAACTCCGGTTGGCCGGAAATCACCCAGAAGATGAACCAAAAGACTGGTCAGTTTGACCAAGTCAAACAAGACACGTGAAACAAAAAGAATTTTATTTGTTGCTGCAAAGATTCGAACCAGCAACCTCGCCGACATAAATCATCAACCTTACCGACTGAGATAAGAAAGAGATGTGATTAAAGTTGTTGCGAGCAGATGATAAAGTTATTTATCTATTGCGAGCAAAAGATAAAGTTATCTCTTAAAGGATAACTTTATCCTTTAATCAGATCCAATGGATGCAGTTTAATCTCATCCATGATCAACCATCAAGATCGAATCTGCAGATCAACAGATAAGAGAAATCCTATCAAAGATCTACGATCTGGATTTATTTTCCTAACCTATAAATAGGCTTGGAGTTTTAGAAGTTAATGCAATTAATTAAGTTGTAAACTCTCTTTCTCTCTAAGCTTTCTCTGTGCTACAACTGTAAAGGCTTCTCCGCCTTAAGGAGTTTCTGTTTGAGCATCAACTGCCTTGGAAGCAACGACTCTGTTGCAACCAAGTTTATTTTTTTAAAGACGAGTGTTAGTGCTTATTTTTCATAAACCGTCTATTCACCCCCCTCTAGCCGGTCGACCCGATCCTACAGGTTGAAGCACACTACTTTAACTCTATTTTTTCGGGTGTCAACTGGGTATATCTCATATGCTTAACCATGATATGTTTGACAAGTGCATTCTTGAATTCTTCTCTAGATGGAAAAATCTGCCCCACAAAAAATTCATGCTCATCTCTTGTTTCTGTCTCTCCAATTGGCCCAGCAAGCAATCGAGAATTCAAAATATAAGGATCATCGGCTATTAGAAACTCCTCCTCTAAGTCACTGTACTGATCTGGGGGGAATTCATATTGCTTAATCTGCATATCATCAGCTTGGAATTCTAGTACACTTGTACTGGGTTGTAATTCATCTGTATTTCGGATTTCAATTTCTTCCTCCCCACTCCAGGTTGGCTCAAAGAATTCAACAAGTCTTGTAGAAGAATTCAGATACTCATCTTCTAGATTACTTGCTTCTTCATTTAGATCAAACGTCAAATTCCTTGTAATTCTATTATCACTATACTGGGAAGATAATGAAATATTATTACTGGCTATTTCTGCTCCATTCCTCATGACAACATTATCATCAAGAGTATTCCATATCTCAGAGAGAATTTTGTCAACAATATTATCATCCCTGAAATCAAAATCATAATCAAGTGTTTCATTAATTTTAAAAACAAACAAGGATATCGGAGGGCCTGAATCCCCCAAGGCCTGAAATCAAAGGAATTCAGGCCCTCCCAAGGCCTGAAATCAAAGGATTTTATGCCCTCCTAGGACCTGAAAGCAAATGATATCATGCACTCCCATGGCCTGAAATCCTTTAATTTCAAGCCCTCGGAGGGCCTGAAAGCCTTTTAATCAGGCCGTCCTAGGGCCTAAAGTTCTTTTATTTCAGGTTCTCCTATCCTTTGATTTCAGGCCCTCCTAGGGCCTGATATGGTAAGATATCACCCCTAGGTCGAATTCTAGCATTAATTTATCGTAAGTTTAAAAAATTTCAGAGAACCCTAATTATGTAATGCATGACACCGTTAGAGTCCTTCTCCAAACAAAAAAAATAGTCATTACAAGTTTATCATGTATAAAACTAGGTCTGATACCATATCAAAGATGACAATCATACGTACATTACTATTTCTATCAAACAAACGGTTGCTTGATGATTCTCCTTCAACACCTATCTTCCTCAGGTGCCTTCGTGATGAATCGAGTTGTGCAAAGTAGAAATATATATGTAGGCTGAGAAAAATTAGACTCCCTGGGGCATCTGAACCATAAAATATTATTTTAAATTGAGACAACTGATAAAGTGGTTCGGATGTCTCGAAATTGTGAAGTGAGAAAGCCATTTTTGGCGAGAGGGGTATAAGAGGAAGTTGACTAAAATGGATGCGCCGTTTGGTAAAAATGAAACCATGGTACGCCTTTTGATAAATATGAATTATCAGGTACGCCCTTTGGTAAAAAGCCGAAGATAAATCCTTCCCCAGCTATGCCAATCCAATTTACATCTGATAGGAATTTGAAAATACTGTAAGCAGGTCAAATCGATACACCGGACTGAATCAAAATCAATAAAAGTCAACTAGTATCTTTTTCCAACTATACCAATCAGTCAGTCTTCCGGAATTGATCCGTCAGGGTTGATCCGTCAAGAGTGATCGGTTGGATTCTCAATAAAAGTCGATCTATTAGTCTTCTCAGTAGAGCTGACCCACTAATCTTCTCAATAGAGTCGATCTAGCAAAGTTGACTCGTCAATCTTCTCAGCAGAGCTGATTTGTCAGTTTTCTCGACAGAGCCGATATCCAACTCCTGTTCAACCAACTATATCGATCGGATACTCCAGCTCACATCCATTCTAACTTGATGCCTCTTCCAAGACCAAATATCTAAAACAACACTTGAGCCCCTCATGTAGGTTGTCAGAACACATGGGTGTTGGTGCAGGAAGCACCATATCGAACCTGATTTTGATATTGGCAAAGGATTCAAAGTTAAGTTTATTTGTGATCTAACGATGTTACTCAAGTGTGCAGGAAAAGTCCTAGCAAAGGGCTGCTAGGCACCTGGCGAAGGAATGCCAGGATACAAAGTCCTAGCGAAGGGCTGCTAGTCACCAAGTCCTAGCGAAGGGCTGCTAGGCAACTAGCGAAGGGCTGCTAGTCACCAAGTCCTAGCGAAGGGCTGCTAGACAACTAGCGAAGGGCTGCTAGTCACCAAGTCCTAGCGAAGGGCTGCTAGGCACCTGGCGAAGGGCTGCCAGGAAACCAAGTCCTAGCGAAGGATTGCTAGGCACTGGCGAAGGGCTGCCAGGAAACAAAGCCCTAGCGAAGGAATGCTAGGCACCGAGCGAAGGGCAGCTCGGCATTCAAGACCTGACAAAGGACCGTCAGGCAAAAGTCCAACCAAAGGAACGGTTGGCATCAGGTAAATTCTCTCGAGAGGAGTAGGTGAGGACGCGTTCCCCGTCGAGGGAACAGTAGGCGTCGGTTCGACCTAGGGCTCCTTTTTGGAGACCAAAGTCAAAACCAAGACAGCTAAGGCTGTATAAACAAATACTTTATTGCTTTATTGTGTTTTGGACTAACCCTGGATGCAGGACCAAAGAAAGGAGTGTCTGCAGCTCAGATAGCCTCAAAGGAATGAGGTAGTAGCTGAGTAGGGCGTCCGGAGTGTACCGGGCACCCCCAAGGGCCATACAAAACAAGTAAAGAAAAAGGGAGTTCGAATACATGCTGGGTCGGGCGCCCCCGCTGCTCCCGGGCGCCCCCTGCGCTGCGGGCGCCCCCATGGGCAACATCGAACCCGAACCCCTCGAAGCCAAGGAGATAGGACTTTGACCCGGTCAATGCGGGCGCCCCGAGCGCTCCGGGCGCCCCGGTCAAAGCGGATCCAGAGGATCAGACGCGACCGAGAGCTCTACGGATCAGAGGCCACGTGGGGGGCGCCCCCGATGTCCCGGGCGCCCCCAGGCCCTATATAAAGGACCCTCGACCAAGGCTTCCAAGCAACGATTCTCTCAACGCCCCAAAGATCTTCTACGCTCGTGCCTTGCTCCGGAAACACTCCAACTCGAGTCGACGACGTCCCGCTGCCCCGAAAGAGTCAATCCACTCCGGACGTCGGTAACGAAGATCGAATTTTTTATTGTTATTGTTAGTACACTTACTTGTAATAAATTATTGTAAACTGATTTGCGCGTATATAGAATTGCCCAAAGTAAACGGTCAACGACCGTGGGCCTTGGAGTAGGAGTCGACACAGGCTCCGAACCAAGTAAATCGACTGTGTCTTTGTGCTGTGATTGTTTTAGTTTATTTCCGTTGCGTACGTGCTCTTTACGAAAATCCGAACGATTTCCGATATTCACCCCCCCTCTATCGGTTTTCACGATCCAACAAGTGGTATCAGAGCGGGAAGTTCAAACCTGGTGCAACCACCAGTTTGAAATTTTTTTTCGGATTTTTATTTTTCTATTTTTTTCTGACAAATTTGTCGTTAAATATTTTATTCTATTTTTTTGTTAAGCGAGGTTGGTGCAACACCCCTCGTTATTTAACTTATCCAGCACTGTTAATCCAAGACCTAGTCTTGGAAAATCTTTTAAGTTTTCTTTTTCAGACTCAATGGCCATGCAAGAGGGATTCAGCACCGCCAGACCTCCACTCTTCAGTGGAGAAGACTTTTCTTACTGGAAAAGTCGTATGGAGGTCCACCTGAAAACTCAGGTGAACATGTGGATCATTATCCAGTCCGGTCTGGAGATCCCCCGAAATGCCGAAGGACTTCCTCAGAACTACTCTGAATGGGACAACACCCTAAAGCGAAAGATAGAAGCCGAAGCAAAAGCTACTCAGACTCTTCAATGCGGATTGACGAAAGAGGAGCTGAACCGCGTGGGCCCCTTCAACAGTGCAAAGGAGCTGTGGACAAAACTGATCGAGCTGCACGAAGGGACTTCAGATACTCGGATCAGCAAGAGGGATCTGCTACTAAACAAACTCTACACCATCAAGATGGCCGACAACGAAACAGCAGCCCAGCTCCACGCACGAATCCAAGAGGTAATGAACGGTCTTCACACAATAGGTCACAAGGTTGAAAACCGTGACCTAATAAGGTATGCTCTAAACGCCTTCCCTAGAAACACCTTGTGGGCATCTATGGTAGATGCATACAAGGTCTCTAGAGATCTTTCTAAAATAAAATTAGATGAATTGTTTTCCGAACTAGAACTGCACGAACAAACTAACACCAATATGGTCGAGAAAGGTATTGCTTTTCTTGCAGGTAAGACTGGAAGGACAACAAAGAAGAAGCCTGAACCCGAACCTGAGTCTAACTCAGACTCAGACTCAGAAGAAGAAGATGGAGATCAAACTAAGCTGGTCCGGCTCGCTCGAAGCTACTACAAGGAGCTGAAGAACCGAACCAACAAACGGAAAACTGGCCGAAGAAAGGACGAACCAGCTGAACCCGCAAACAAGCCCAATGTAACCTGCTACGAGTGCAAGAAAAAGGGCCACTACAAGTCAGAGTGCCCTAACCTAAAGGAGACAAAAAGGACGAGAAGAAAGAAGGCACTCCAAGCAACCTGGGACGAGTCTTCCTCAGAAGAAGAAGAAGAGGCACCCCAGTCCAATCTCCTAGCTCTGACCGCCTCAGATAAAGTCGAGACTGAGTCAGAAACAGAACAAGAGGACGACGAGCTGACCTTCACAGAAGACGGAGAAATTAAGGTAACTGGTTTTAATAGATTGCAATTAAGTGAGTTAATTTCTTTTCTTTCTCGAGATTTGGCAAAAGCCAAACTCCGAGTCGAGTCCCTCCGACAGGAAGTAAAACTCCTGAAAGAGGGAGCTGACTCTAAACCCTTAACCGAGAAGGTTTAGGAAGGAACTCCTACTCAAGTTGAAAAACTTGAAAAGGAAAACTCCTCCCTGAAAACTCAGGTTAAGGATCTTAGATCAGCCTTAGAACGATTTACTTCTGGTTCCAAAAATCTTGACATAATTCTTGGAAACAGAAGTCCGTTCTAAATCGATCCGGACTTGGCTACCGAACCAAATCCCGGCAAAGATCATACCTTGCTGTACTGAATCAGTCCAGAGGTAAAATTCAGGCATGGGTACCTAAACTATACCTGAACAAACCGACTGGATCAAATCAGTATTGGATCCCCAAGGACAAGATTCACATCTTGCCTAACCATCACCGTGGCTTTAGTCCAGGGGGAGCCAAACTGAAAACTATTTTCATTATTAGATAAATAATTTTAATTCTTGATTGCAATTGCTTGATTGATTGTTCAGTTAATTTCTGCAATTTGCCATGCTTAGACTTAGGCTAGCTTAAGGACTAAACAACTTAGCTGAAATTTGACAACATAGTATTGGGTGGAGGTGAGATGATAGTACGTTAGGGAAGCCAATTTGGCGGAACTAGCCGAAGCTACCGATCCAAAACTCAAACTAGTTAGACCAGAACTTTTCAAAGATTAATTTTGAAAATGAGATTTCAATAAAAGGCTTTGTCAAGGAAAGGGTTGATGATCCAATAAGGCTACGGCCAAAGAAGGCCTAGTGCCTCGCCAAGACCTGGAAGCCAATTTTTGAATTTCAAATTCAAATTACTTTTTGTCAAATTCGAATCTAACACAAATTTTCAGTTAATCTTAGATTCAAATATTCCTTTTCAAATTAATTGTTTTCAAAATTAATCTAACTTTTCAAAATTAACCATGTTTTCAAAATTAAAATATTTGTCTCACAAAACCCATAAGGTTAACATGCTTGATCACGTAGAACTGGGTGAGACATCTAGGACCTAAAAGCATAATTCACCATCCATTTAAATAAAAAAATGTTTTAAAAAGTTATTCAATTTTTCAAATTAATTTAACTTATTATACCCTACTTGTTATCTTTAACATTGTTTTTTTTATGTTAAATATCTCAATAGACTTGTTTTAAATATAATCTAGGGCTTGTTTTGTTTTAGTCATTAATTGGTCAAACTTGGTCAAAACAGTCAACCCTAGTAAACCCTAGTCAACATAGTCAAACTTGCTCAACACTGAAATCCCTTAAGGAACTTAGATAAAAGCCAAACTGTGTCAAATCTAAGGGGAGATCAAATTAAAAGAAGAAGTTTTAAAACACTATGTTTTCCAATAATCAGTATATTTTTTTAAATTGTGCTTTACAAAAACCATTATTATTTCAAAATGTTTTTCGAAAATAGGGTTTCTGCTCAAATTGAATTTACTAAAAATTATATTACCATGCTAGTATTCAAAACTACTCTTTTGATTTTAATAAACCCTAAAGACACAAAGGAAGATCTACTTAATGATCTACAAGGACTCCAAGGATGTGTCAAATTTAGGGGGAGTCTAAACCAAAAGAAATTAGTTCTAACAAGTATTTTCCTTGGCATTTATCTTTGAAATTATTAAATAATTCTTTTGATATAAACTGAACCCTAAGAACTCAGAGGAAGAATACTTATGGTCAACAAGCTTCCAAGGACTGTATCAAGTTTAGGGGGAGGTCAAATTAAAAGAGTTATTAAACATTTCTAAATAATATGTTTTCATACACTATATTTTCAAAATTGTGTCGAAAACATTTGTCTTATAAAAATATATATATATATTATTTTAAAATGTTTTGTTTGAAATACCTTTTGAAATAATATTTACTTGGGTTGAAAAATTTCCAGGACACTTAGGAAAATATCCTTGTAGATAACAAGGTTCCCTAGGATTGTGTCAGACTGAAAAAGAAACCAAGTAAAGTATCATGATCTCAAAATAACATTAAATTCTTTTAAAATATTATGTTTAAAAGTACTTACATGCATACTTTTCAAAAGTACTTATATTTTCCAAAATTTTCATAATATCTCAAAATATAATGTTTTAAAAAGTTCTAATACTTTTCCAAGGCAATAGTGTTCTAAGTACGTGAATTTTCTAAAGACTTGGCTAAAAATACAAAATCCTTTTTCAAAATTGCACAATATCTTTCAAAGCGGAGTCTTTTTAGTGCAATTTAATCTATGTGCTTTCAAAATTATACTAAGTATTTTCAAAACTCATAAGCTCTGATCCACATAATTTTTCCTTAAATCTTTTTTTTTCAAAAAGTTCCTTACTGATATATGACCAAGAGAGAGAAAATTTCAAATTTTATCTTGTTTTCACTAAGTACTTTTAAGTGCTTTAAAATTTGTCTAAGCATCTTCAAAGTACTTTCAAAACCTCTAAAGCACGAAGTGCAGTTATTTTTGAAAATATATCTTAGTAAACAAAGTTTGTCTGAGCAAAACCTTTGAAAATATTTGACAAGTGTTTCTAAGTAAGGTTTTCTTAGTAAACAGATCTATGTTTCAGCAAAAACTTGTCTATTTAAAGATTTTCCAAGTAAAAATGATTTTCAATGCACAAAATATGTTCTAAGGAAAATTCTCTATGAGTGCAAAAGTTGAAACTTTTTAAGGAAAACTTGTTTTCAAAATGTTGGCTAAGTAAGTTACTGTTAAGTTTTCTTGAAAACTATGTTACAAGTTTTTGCAAGCTTTTTCTAAAATATAAGTAGAAGAGTTATCACATTAAGGGGGAGCTTCATGTATTTTCAAAACATCCATTACTTTGAAAATTATAAAATCCATTACTTAAAGTTTCTTTTGAAAACTATGCTTTTGAACTCCTTTACTTAAATTTATTTTGGTAAAACTCAAACCTCCCTATTAGATACCTTGTTCACCCATGTTTATTTTTGATATATGTCAAAGGGGGAGGAAAGGTCAAAGTTAAGTATTATAACACAAGTACTCAGGGTTTTAGGGGGAGTATAAGAAATAAAGGTTTTTTTTCAAATCTTACCTTGCGTTAGTAAATGTTATAAAGTTTTTACTTAACATTGAATTGTGTAAAATTGCTATACTTCATTTTTACATTATGTTCTTAACAGTTATAAAGTTTTTTTACTTAACTTTGAATTGTGTTGCCATAATCAAAAAGGGGGAGATTGTTGGTGCAGGAAGCACCATATCGAACCTGGTTTTGATATTGGCAAAGGATTCAAAGTTAAGTTTATTTGTGATCTAACGATGTTACTCAAGTGTGCAGGAAAAGTCCTAGCGAAGGGCTACTAGGCACCTGGCGAAGGAATGCCAGGATACAAAGTCCTAGCGAAGGGCTGCTAGGCAACTAGCGAAGGGCTGCTAGTCCCAAGTCCTAGCGAAGGGCTGCTAGGCAACTAGCGAAGGGCTGCTAGTCACCAAGTCCTAGCGAAGGGCTGCTAGGCAACTAGCGAAGGGCTACTAGTCACCAAGTCCTAGCGAAGGGCTGCTAGGCACCTGGCGAAGGGCTGCCAGGAAACCAAGTCCTAGCGAAGGACTGCTAGGCACTGGCGAAGGGCTGCCAGGAAACAAAGCCCTAGCGAAGGAATGATAGGCACCGAGCGAAGGGCATCTCGGCATTCAAGACCTGACAAAGGACTGTCAGGCAAAAGTCCAACCAAAGGAACGGTTGGCATCAGGTAAATTCTCCCGAGAGGAGTAGGTGAGGACGCGTTCCCGTCGAGAGAACAGTAGGCGTCAGTTCGACCTAGGGCTCCATTTTGGAGACCAAAGTCAGAACCAAGACAGCTAAGGCTGTATAAACAAATACTTTATTGCTTTATTGTGTTTTGGACTAACCCTGGATGCAGGACCAAAGGAAGGAGTGTCTGCAGCTCAGATAGCCTCAAAGGAATGAGGTAGTAGCTGAGTAGGGCGCCCGGAGTGTCCCGGGCGCCCCCAAGGGCCATACAAAACAAGTAAAGAAAAAGGGAGTTCGAATACATGCTGGGTCGGGCGCCCCCGTGCTCCCGGGCGCCCCCGCTGCTCCCGGGCGCCCCCTGCGCTGCGGGCGCCCCCATGCGCAACATCGAACCCGAACCCCTCGAAGCCAAGGAATAGGACTTTGACCCGGTCAATGCGGGCGCCCCGAGCGCTCCGGGCGCCCCGGTCAAAGCAGATCCAGAGGATCAGACGCGACCGAGAGTTCTGCGGATCAGAGGCCACGTGGGGGCGCCCCCGATGTCCCGGGCGCCCCCAGGCCCTATATAAAGGACCCTCGACCAAGGCTTCCAAGCAACGATTCTCTCAACACCCCAAAGATCTTCTACGCTCGTGCCTTGCTCCGGAAATACTCCAACTCGAGCCGACGACGTCCCGCTGCCCCGAAAGAGTCAATCCACTCCAGACGTCGGTAACGAAGATCGAATTTTTTATTGTTATTGTTAGTACACTTACTTGTAATAAATTATTGTAAACTGATTTGCGCGTATATAGAATTGCCCAAAGTAAACGGTCAACGACCGTGGGCCTTGGAGTAGGAGTCGACACAGGCTCCGAACCAAGTAAATCGACTGTGTCTTTGTGCTGTGATTGTTTTAATTTATTTCCGCTGCGTACGTGCTCTTTACGAAAATCCGAACGATTTCCGATATTCACCCCCCTCTATCGGTTTTCACGATCCAACAATGGGTTGTCAGAATATATAGTTGTCAAAACACGTGGAGTAATATGTGCGGTATGCATGATCTTCACAAGATCTTCATAGTACAAGATATACATGATCCTCTGACACCTTTGACATGACTCATTCTTTAATATGAATATGAAAATTTGACAGAGGTATTTCTTATAAAAAGCTCTACTCTCACGGACTAAGGGGGGACTAGATACTCATTAAATATACTCACATGTTTTACTTTACTATACTATTTATCTTCCCTTACATTTCTTACATCGTCAGAGACTGATTTGAGCATCGAAATGGAAGGTCAGGACACCCTGATCGCCTTGTAGGTTCTTCCGAAGACAGGAATAGCTCACCGACCGCTCTAGCAACCCCACCTTCCTCCTAGTCATGAAAACTTGGTCAACATCAACAACACCTCATCGGTTTTCACCTTTTCAAGGTCTTCGTCAAGTCAACGTTCCAAGCCACCTCATCGGAGTTCATCTCTCGCCGCTTTTAGACGGGATCAAATTTGGCGCTGTCTGTGGAAACACATGTTTGATCTGAAACATGAAAATGAATGACGTCGAAAAATGCTCTAACACCACCATGACCCTGGAGGATTTCAACAGATACATCGCTGCCACAGTGTAGGAGCTTGGTTTTTTATTTTATATCCTCCCTGACTCCGTAGGAATTCAGGAGTCAAGAGATTGAGTTATTCACTCTCTCGACATCTTTGATTGACAAACGTCAACTTGCATAATTTCATTCAACTTCAGTTGGCAATGGGAACGCGTCGTTCGACATCCTCTAAGAAAAAGTTCCCAATGGAGAAAGCCCAATCAGCAAGGGCAAATTTCCAAACAAGTCAAATGGGAAAATTTGTCAATCAGTGGCTAAGTCCGATCAGCAACTTCCCTTAAAGGGAAAAAATGCATTCAACAATCCAATCGACAAAATTGATAATGATCCGATCGGTCAATCAGTGTACTTCTTTCATATTCTGGGGTGGAGGCATGTCCAGCAGTGTTTTGACCTTACTTGGGTTAGCTTCAATGCCTCGCTTAGTCACCACATAGCTGAGGAATCAACCACTCCTTGCTCCAAACCGGCATTTGCTCGTACTTCCTCAAGATGCAACAAGTTTCTTGTATATCACTGACGAGCCCAAATTATACTAAATTAATCTTGTCACGAAATGTATGGGCTCATCAAATTTAAATAATCAATGAAATGAATAACTGGAAACCCTTTTACAATCAAAATCTGAAAATGTAGTAAAGGGGCCACAGGTCGTATTTTTCTCGGAGCTAGTTGTCGTGTTTGATTCGAGCTCGTATCTATGTGTCGTTTATGAATTTTGGGTTTCGAATGTAAATTGGGTTTTGGGTTACAATTCAGAGTTGAAAACACAATGCAAAGAAGGAAAAGTAACCATGAAACTTAACCCAAGTAATTTAGCCAATGAACTCAAGCAAATGGAAAGCCCAATTAACCAAGGCACTTAATTGAATCTGTAAACAATCTGATATTAAGTGCAAGCCAAATACTGAGTAAATGAATCCAACCAATGTTAAGCAATCTAAACAAATCACTAAGTCACTGCCGAAACCTAACTTGACTCTAAATGCAAGCAACAATTTGATACCACAATGAGAAAACTGATGTGCCAGAAATAATTGATGCTAAGTGCCCAAAACCATCAGAAACAACTCGAAATTAGCATGCAGGTCTGTAGGAATTCAGATACCATCACTGATCAGTCAAAACAATTTAAAGGCAGATAGGAAATGCAAGAGATCAGAAGTTGTGTGCAGAAATTGCTGAAATGACAGTTATGTGCAAGCTGAAACCGATTGGCTACAAGACAAGTAAACTTGCAAGGAAGAAACTTAACATATGTGCTGCAATTTGAGACACGAACTCAGCTCAATCAGCTGAGAGTTTGCAGCAATGACTTTATTTTCTGATACAGAAATTGAATTGCAGGGAGGAAAAACTAAATTGCAGAAATGGTTTGGAAGACTTGATATGCATAGGCTGAGCTGAGATTACTGCTCTATCCTAAGGATCAATAAAGCTTAAGTAAAGCTCATGTTTACTTGGCACAAACTCATAAACTGGTAACTGAATTTTCTGGGACAAAACTGAACTTGCCAACTCTGAAATTTGATACGCACAGGCTGAATTCTGAAGCAAAAAAATGAAATCAAAACCTTTTGTAAAGAAACCAGCTACAAGGGAAATTCAAACAAGAAACTAAACAATCGTGATACCCAATGCAGGAACTAGATGGACAATGCAACTGGCACGCATCAGCCAAGAAAACTGATACGCAGCAGATATACTGAAAATTGAAGAATGTAGAACAGGAATGGCACGCAACAGGGAATTTGATACGCAAGGTTTAAAATTGCAAAGCAAGTAAAATTAAGTAAAGAATTGACTAAACAACTAGCTAACTAATGGAAGAAAAGATTCAAACCACTAATTAAGCAGAATTAAACCCGAAAGGTTGACTACAGCAGCTGAAACTAAAATGCAGAAACAGAATACGACAGTAATGAAAATTTACAGCTAATAAACCAAATTAAACTATCTAAGCTACTCCTCAATCTTCCCTAAGCTCAAATTCTTCTTGGTCGTCAAGCAAGAGCTGGCCTCGAACCCCTAAGCACAGCAAATCAGTGGAAATCAGATTGGAATAGAGAACTCTGCTCAAACTGCGCAAGCTGGGAATTTCCAATCCAAACCCCTTCGATCTCAAATAATGGAGCTGTGATGATGAATTGGGAACCTTCTGAGCAATCCTGAGAACCCCTACAAGCTGCCCAGAAGCTCGGAAATGGTTTGTGGATGAGATTTTAGCGGTCAGACCACAGAGCCACCGAAACCCTCAAATAACTCTGTCCGGCGCGAATTCGAGCTTAATTCTCCAATCAAACTGACCTCCAAAGCTCCAGAAGATGATCTTGATGAAGAATCGAGGGGTCGCGCCCCGGAAATGGAGAAAATCGACTGGAAAACGAAGAAGAAACGGTGAAGGCTACTGTAGCGGCGGAGACGCGACGAGGATGAGCTGCGCTGATTTTTTGATTAAATAGAAACAAATGGACGGCTCAGATTAATCGGAGGAGATCCAACGGTAGATCTTGGTCTGATTGGAGCCAAACTTTTATGATGATGATCTGGGGTCAGGATCTGCCTTGTGGTAGCTCGGATCCTCCAGATGTGCAACGGATGGTCCAGATCAACTCTATCTGTGATTGGACGCTCTAGAGCCCTCCTTGCTTGATCCAACGGTTGATCTAGCTCTGATTGGGATGAAACCTTCAGATATTGATCATAGAGCTTGATCAACCCTAACCCTAGCTCGGATTGCTTCAGATCATCCCGGATGGCTCAGATCTAACCGCTCTTGAATCGGACGGCCCGGATTGATCATAGGCTTGATAATTCGATCCGGTTCACATCCGACTCAGGTTTGACCCAATATGCCCTAAGTCCTTGAACCTTTGGTGCCTACAAAAAATAAATCCAAAATTTAGTGGCCAATTAATCCAATTTAATATAAATTTGCAATTAAGTCCAAAATAAAGGTAAGTTCTAAAACCTAGGGCAATTTCACAATTAATCAATAAAAATATGAGTCAAACATGGATTTTAACATCTAAAATAATCACAAAAATGGTACTTATCAACTCCCCCACACTTATCCTTGAGCGTCTCGCGAAACAACTAAATAAGTATCCCTTAGGCTCTCTTAAGCATAATTAGAAGCAAATGAAAAGAAATTACCTAAGGTTGTCAATTCTCATAAATCTAAGCTCTATGGATTAGTATCTTGTCCTTAAATCAACAACTTAGCCTTTTCATCTATCATGAGTCATTGAGATGAGTTTAAATCACTAGCCTTTCAAGGGAAATTTTGGTGGCTCTCTCCTTAAATTCTAAGTTGGTGATGGAAATGGAGCTCACTCTTACACATATGCTTCTTGCACTACCATAAGCTTGCTTATTATCTAATCTCCACCATTATTCATGATTAGGATCAACAACTATAAAAACAAATCCAGGACATAGAAATGATAAGGAGTGAAATAAAAACTAAGAAAATGGAAAATTTGGTAAAGTGGAAGACTTGAGTGCTTGAGGATGTTTCCAATGCTCTTTGCTTTCCATACAGTCCTTTAATGATCTCAAAAGTGTTGTGAAGTCAAACTTGAGTAATTGCCTTTTATTTGGAGGAAAAACCTTGCCTTGACCTCTTGTGCCAATTTTTATCTATTCGTGCCAACTTTGCTTCCCTTTTCTCATTCTTCTTTCTTTTCTTTATTTTCGGCTCAGATTTGTATCAAAGAACATGAGATATCAAGTAAAATAGATGCTCAATATAAAATTATCACTCAACAACCTTTGTAGCTAACTCTTGATACATTCCCTTTACAAGTTGGCACACCTTCTCCATTTGTGCTCTCTTTTTTTTTTTTCTTGTGGACAGTTACTGAATTCCTTTCTGCTTCCTTTGCCTCTAGTGGAGTCAAAAAGATAGTGGAACAAAGATGTAATTCGGATGAGAACATTCCACTAAATGCAAGAATCCGAAACTCCTTTGGGTGCCCTTTTATCTCTTTAGTTTCCTTCTTTTCTGATTTTTTTTCTCTTTTTCTTCAGCTGTTAACTTCTGCTTTGGGCTCATTTCATTCAATCATGCCTTGCTCAGCTCCCAAGTCCTTCTCAGAATCATCTCTAATCATCTAGCAATTAAAGGGTAGTAGAGAGTTCAAACAACTCAATCAAAGGATTTACTTCACAAAAATTTTTCTTCAAACTGTTTTCTCCTTTTTTTTTTCTTCTTCTGCTCTCAGATTCTAGCTCACGGCATCAACTTCAGAATCAATATCATGTTTTCTTCAAGCATTTGCATCAAGTAATTCTTGCTTCAATTGATAGTAGAAAACTCAATAATTCCACTCAAATTCAACTCTGCTCATGACTCGAATTTCAGCCAAACCACTTCTTCATTTGCTATTCTCTTCAGCAGTTTCTAGCATCCATTTGTTCTTCTTGCATCCGAAATTGAATGTGCACCTTCAACTTCAGATACCATCGACATTTAATATCTTGATTCATCAGATGTAGTACTCAGAATTCAGATTACAAGGTTATAATGCATTTTAGCTCAGATTTGGCAGTTTCAGCAAATGATCAGTCTTCACTCAGCTTCATCAGATTATACAGCTACCTTTCTTGCATTTCCTTTCCTTTCACTTCATTTGTGTACTTCATTCCTTATTTTACAGCCTTGAAAAATTAAATTCAGCCTCATTTTGACACAAATTGCACAAACTGCTGATATGGAAAACAACCTTCTGAATTTTCTTTCCCAGCTGCATTTTCCATTCTGATCTGTTTCAGTAACACAATGCTGGATTAGAGAACTCAGATTCAGTTTATAGTAGATTCGAAATTTCTTGTTTGGAACCAAATTTGATATAGCAATCACATTTCTGCCCTTGAATTTCTGCACAGATTTGATATGGCACAGCTCTCTGCATTTTCTCATCAACTCAGAATTCGTTTCTGATTTCTCCAGCAATTTCAGCAATTTGTGTTCTGATTTCTACAGCCTTAGCTCAACTTCTTCACAGCTTCCACTCAGCTTGTATCATTCCACAGCCCTCAGATGCAGCACTCGGCAGATTGCAACATCCCAATGCCTTGTAATTCAGATTTTTCAGCTCATATTCAGCTTTTGTTCACACATCTTGTTCAGCTCTTTCGAATACTGATTTTCCTAGCAAAGTACAGCTGCAAGTCCAAAACAAACTGACCAAAAACAGCTGCAATTTCCTTTCCAACAAAGTGGCCGAAACATCCTCTATTAGCTGCAAATTTCCTGCATTGATCCCAGCTTCAAAAAGCTTCAATTTAGCCTCCATTCAACTTTTTCTAAGCTTCATTTTTAGACTTAACAGCTGGAGTTCAGCTTGTTTTAGCTGCTATTACGATTTTACCACTCCCAATTCAGATCTTAGCAAAGTTTTACTGATTGCATCATCCATTTGTGCTACAAACTCCATTAATTTCAGATTTCTCTTCATGGCACCAATTTCCTTTTCCTTTCTCTGTTTTTGGCACAATATTCTGCATTGGATCAGATTTTTAGCAGCTTCCATCAGTGAACTCTATCAGATTGTTGCGGGCTTAGTTTCCATAATTCCAACTTCCAAGTTTTGATCCAAGTCAATTTCCTATCCAAAATAACTTCATTTTGGCACAAAAAATTTTTTTTTTTTCGATATGAATTTCATCCTTGATAAAAATTTATTCCAAATCACCAATCACTCCCCCACACTTAAATCTTTGTCCGTCTCGGGCAAAATAACATTAGAAACAAATCAAACAACAAGTCCAAAGAAAAGTGAGGGTAAGAGTAAGACATAAGTAAAGAAAAATAGAATAAACATGATTTTTGTCGAAATTGAAATGGAAAGGTAAACAAATGGATTAGTTTCTATAGATGTGATCCAATCATTGAAATATGATTTTGAAAGAACCTAAGCAAGTTCTAGAGTACAATAACATAGGTGTGTCACAAAAATAAGGCTAATTCTCACTAGGTCAAAATAATTCATCCCAAGTTCTCAATTAAGAATCTAAAGCAAGTAGTACTCAAGCATCCAAGAATTCATCCATTAGCTCAAATCCTAAGTTTTAACAACCAAATTTAACTTATTTTCCAAAAGATTCTAAAATGCTATGGAGATAACCTAGAGGGATACTTTTATTCCTGATCATGCAAGAAAAAGTGCTAAAAGAAAAGACATGGTATTTACAATGTCTATTTATTTAATTTACTCTAGAAAACATAAAAGTGAGAAATGCGATAAAAGAAAATGCAAGAAAAATGAACTCCCCTTTATTCGGGTGGGCGGAGTCGATCCAGAAGAAGCCTCCACCATGGTAGTGGAGGTGTCTGGGTGTCTGAGAGATGTCTGACTCCCCCACACTTGAACTTTTCAAAATTAGCTCTGGTGGCCTAAGGCGATTCAGGTTTAAAATCCACTGAAGGAATGGAGTTCTTCGAGTTAAAGCAAAATCATCTCCTCCTTCTTTATGCCCTTCAGAAGTCCTTCCAGGAGGCTGAAGTCTGTTCAGTTGGAGTACCCACTCCTGTAGTCTTCTGGACCCTGCAAAACAATGTAATACCTCTCTCAAGCGTTCAGGGTCAGAAAGAAATAAAATAATATCAGTTTCTGCATGAATTGAATCCAAATCTGCATCATGTCCAATTAAATCAATGCTTGGTGTCTCAATAAATTTTTCACAGTTATTTCCTACAAAATTTGCATCCTGAAATTCATCACAAATAATAAAGTCAATTTTTGGCACTTCAATAAAAATATCACAATTATTTTCTATCAAGCACGTATTAAGCAATGTATCACAGCCTATGAAATCAATCTCAGGTGCCTCAATGAATTTTTCAAAATTATTTCCAGCATAAGATATGTCAAAAGATTCATCACAAAAATCAACATCAAGTCTAGGTACCCTTAAAAAATTTTCACACTCAGCATTTGCATCTAATGTGACACCACATGCTTCATTTTCAACCAATTCAACACTAGGTACCTCTAGGGATTTTTCACAATCAAATTCTACAAGAGATGTATCCCTAAGTATATCACAAACAATAAAATCAGTTTGAGGTACCTCTATGCAATTTTCAGAAAAATTTGGTGGAGTATTTACCTGATCGTGCTGAAAAATACCTGGAGGTCCTACAAAAGTAGATGTATCCGTGTTCTCCTCCTGGTCAAGTAATTTCTCCACTTCAGGTTCAGGTTCTGGTGGACACTCAACTAAAGTAGGTGATCCTTGGGTTCTTGCTTCCACCAAGCAAGTCCCTACACTTTCGGGTAATTGTGGTGGTCCCTGGGGCTTAGTGCAATCCCCTACACCTATGGAATCATCTTCCTCACCCTTTCCTGTATCAATCAAATTAGAAAAATTAGGACCTTCAATAATACTATAGTCATAAAATAAAAGATGAGAATGGTCCTGTGAAATAGGAATGGGTGATTCTTGGGGCTCTGTGCAATCCCCTACACTCTCAATCCTATCCTCTGAATTTTCTGATGCATCAATCAATATAGGTGGTTCCTGGGGCTCTGTGCAATCCCCTACACCTATAGAATCATCTGATTGTTCTAATCTTTGAGCTTGTATTTGATTCCATTGATCAACTAATTGTGCAAGGCGTTGTTCGATGCCTTGCCGTTGTTGTTGTAAAATTTGCTGTTGTTGTAGGACTTGTTGGAAATTTTGCTGCTGTAATTGTTGAACTTGTTGCCACATCTCCATCATCCTTTGTTGTTGAGCCTCATCCCAATCAGGATTCTCAAAACCTCCTTGATTAAACTGCTGAAATGGGAGGGGTGAAAATTTTGAGTGTCTTGCTGAAAATTCTGTCCTTGAAACTGGAAATCTTGCTGAAAATGTTGAAATTGTGGTTGAAAGGATGGTTGAACTTGCTGAGAATGGTAGCCCTGGAAATCTTGAATCTGAGGTTGAAATTGTGGTGGTGAACAATGAAATTGAGTGGGCTGGAAATTTGGTTGATTTTGCTGAAAATTTGGATCGCATGGCTGTGAATATTGAAACGGTTGTTGAAAATTCTGTATAGGTTGAAATTCTTGCTGCCATGGCTGAGGTTGAAACTGAAATTGATTATTTTGGGGTTGAAAACTTTCAAAAGGCTGCTGGAAATTTTGTGATTGCTGAAATTGTTGAAATGGTTGCTCAAACTGGGGCTGAAAACTCTGGAATGGCGGCTGCCCGTTCTGAAAAAATTGATTTGGTTGCTGATTGAAAGGTTGGCTCTGCTGAAAATGTGGACACGGCTGCTGATAAGTAGATGAAAACATTTTGATCCTTCAGCCCTGTCACAAAACAAACAAGAAAAATGGCAGTACCCGTATACAAAAGAATAAGCAACAAAAAATAGAACCCAATGATATATCAAAAAGCATACAAGCAAAAATCAAACAAATCAACTAGTTGCTTCCCCGGCAACGGCACCAAAAATTTGACGAGCCCAAATTATACTAAATTAATCTTGTCACGAAATGTATGGGCTCATCAAATTTAAATAATCAATGAAATGAATAACTGGAAACCCTTTTACAATCAAAATCTGAAAATGTAGTAAAGGGGCCACAGGTCGTATTTTTCTCGGGGCTAGTTGTCGTGTTTGATTCGAGCTCGTATCTATGTGTCGTTTATGAATTTTGGGTTTCGAATGTAAATTGGGTTTTGGGTTACAATTCAGAGTTGAAAACACAATGCAAAGAAGGAAAAGTAACCATGAAACTTAACCCAAGTAATTTAGCCAATGAACTCAAGCAAATGGAAAGCCCAATTAACCAAGGCACTTAATTGAATCTGTAAACAATCTGATATTAAGTGCAAGCCAAATACTGAGTAAATGAATCCAACCAATGTTAAGCAATCTAAACAAATCACTAAGTCACTGCCGAAACCTAACTTGACTCTAAATGCAAGCAACAATTTGATACCACAATGAGAAAACTGATGTGCCAGAAATAATTGATGCTAAGTGCCCAAAACCATCACAAACAACTCGAAATTAGCATGCAGGTCTGTAGGAATTCAGATACCATCACTGATCAGTCAAAACAATTTAAAGGCAGATAGGAAATGCAAGAGATCAGAAGTTGTGTGCAGAAATTGCTGAAATGACAGTTATGTGCAAGCTGAAACCGATTGGCTACAAGACAAGTAAACTTGCAAGGAAGAAACTTAACATATGTGCTGCAATTTGAGACACGAACTCAGCTCAATCAGCTGAGAGTTTGCAGCAATGACTTTATTTTCTGATACAGAAATTGAATTGCAGGGAGGAAAAACTAAATTGCAGAAATGGTTTGGAAGACTTGATATGCATAGGCTGAGCTGAGATTACTGCTCTATCCTAAGGATCAATAAAGCTTAAGTAAAGCTCATGTTTACTTGGCACAAACTCATAAACTGGTAACTGAATTTTCTGGGACAAAACTGAACTTGCCAACTCTGAAATTTGATACGCACAGGCTGAATTCTGAAGCAAAAAATGAAATCAAAACCTTTTGTAAAGAAACCAGCTACAAGGGAAATTCAAACAAGAAACTAAACAATCGTGATACCCAATGCAGGAACTAGATGGACAATGCAACTGGCACGCATCAGCCAAGAAAACTGATACGCAGCAGATATACTGAAAATTGAAGAATGTAGAACAGGAATGGCACGCAACAGGGAATTTGATACGCAAGGTTTAAAATTGCAAAGCAAGTAAAATTAAGTAAAGAATTGACTAAACAACTAGCTAACTAATGGAAGAAAAGATTCAAACCACTAATTAAGCAGAATTAAACCCGAAAGGTTGACTACAGCAGCTGAAACTAAAATGCAGAAACAGAATACGACAGTAATGAAAATTTACAGCTAATAAACCAAATTAAACTATCTAAGCTACTCCTCAATCTTCCCTAAGCTCAAATTCTTCTTGGTCGTCAAGCAAGAGCTGGCCTCGAACCCCTAAGCACAGCAAATCAGTGGAAATCAGATTGGAATAGAGAACTCTGCTCAAACTGCGCAAGCTGGGAATTTCCAATCCAAACCCCTTCGATCTCAAATAATGGAGCTGTGATGATGAATTGGGAACCTTCTGAGCAATCCTGAGAACCCCTACAAGCTGCCCAGAAGCTCGGAAATGGTTTGTGGATGAGATTTTAGCGGTCAGACCACAGAGCCACCGAAACCCTCAAATAACTCTGTCCGGCGCGAATTCGAGCTTAATTCTCCAATCAAACTGACCTCCAAAGCTCCAGAAGATGATCTTGATGAAGAATCGAGGGGTCGCGCCCCGGAAATGGAGAAAATCGACTGGAAAACGAAGAAGAAACGGTGAAGGCTACTGTAGCGGCGGAGACGCGACGAGGATGAGCTGCGCTGATTTTTTGATTAAATAGAAACAAATGGACGGCTCAGATTAATCGGAGGAGATCCAACGGTAGATCTTGGTCTGATTGGAGCCAAACTTTTATGATGATGATCTGGGGTCAGGATCTGCCTTGTGGTAGCTCGGATCCTCCAGATGTGCAACGGATGGTCCAGATCAACTCTATCTGTGATTGGACGCTCTAGAGCCCTCCTTGCTTGATCCAACGGTTGATCTAGCTCTGATTGGGATGAAACCTTCAGATATTGATCATAGAGCTTGATCAACCCTAACCCTAGCTCGGATTGCTTCAGATCGTCCCGGATGGCTCAGATCTAACCGCTCTTGAATCGGACGGCCCGGATTGATCATAGGCTTGATAATTCGATCCGGTTCACATCCGACTCAGGTTTGACCCAATATGCCCTAAGTCCTTGAACCTTTGGTGCCTACAAAAAATAAATCCAAAATTTAGTGGCCAATTAATCCAATTTAATGTAAATTTGCAATTAAGTCCAAAATAAATGTAAGTTCTAAAACCTAGGGCAATTTCACAATTAATCAATAAAAATATGAGTCAAACATGGATTTTAACATCTAAAATAATCACAAAAATGGTACTTATCAATCACCAACTAGGTCAACCCCCCAAGCAGACTTAATAAGTATGTCGTCGACATAAACTTTAATGTTCCTCTTGATCTGGTTTCAGAAGACTTTGTTCATCATCCATTGATAGGTTGTCTCTGCATTCTTTAGTCCAAACGGCATAACTTTATAACAATAAGTACCTCCAGCGGTGATGAAGCTAATCTTTTCCTAGTCTTCCTTGGCGAGAGAGACTTAATGATAGCCTTAGTAAGCATCTAGCATGCATATAAGCTCTCACGCGCTAGCCATAGCATCCAGGCTAGTAGCCCCCGTGATTTACCTCCTCCGTGTTGGCCCTGGGATGGGTTGGCGGGGGCGCTAGGGACGAGTGAATCGCCTTTTGCCACCTAGCTATAGTATGCATATAAGCTCGCTCCCCAAGGTAGAATCTACCATCTAATCAATTCGAGGGAGCGGGGAACAATCTTTCGGAAAGGCTTTGTTCAGGTCTCGAACATCAATATAGACTCGCCACTTATTTTCTGGCTTAGTCACAAGTACCACATTGGCTAACCAAGCCAGGAATTGTACCTCTTTGATATGCCCAGCCTCCAATGGTTTGTCCACCTTAGCTTGGATGATTTTTTTTTTTGTTCTGCGTTGAAATCTCTTTTCCTCTGTTTAACCGGTCGGGTGTCCGGGAAGACATAAAGTTAATGTTCCATCACTTCCGGGCATACACCCGTTATCTCCCTTGGTGACCAAGTGAAGACGTTCAGATTCTATACCAAGCAGGTGATGAGCTCTTGTCTTAGCTCAGTGGCAGATCGATCGATATTTTGACAACAGCCTCCTCTCGGTCTTGTTGAATCTGTACTTCTTCTTTGTCTTCTTTCAACTCAACCTAGGGGTGAGTGATGTTGGGGCTTGATCGGATGGCTAGAGAGGGGTGAATATCCACTTGTTTCGTGATTCTTCCTACAATTGTTAGTGCGCAAGCGGAATAACAAGAAATTAAACTAACAAAAAAGAACACAAACCAATTTAACGTGGTTCGAAGATAATGCTCTTACTCCACGACAGTCCGTAAGGTGAACGATCCCGATCCATTGATGGATGAGACCCCGGAGAACTTTTGGTTAGCTCGTGTCGCTCTTTGTGGGTGAAGAAACCATACCACAACCTCAACAATACACCTGAGCACTTGTAGACTACTAATAAGCTTTAATCAAGCTTATTTCGTCAACCTTTGCTCAGTTAAATCTAGCTCTCTTAAATATAGCTCGTTCATGATCCAGCCGTTACCAGTCGACTAGTGCCAACACCAGTCGACTGCCAGCTGTCGAATTCGAACGTTACAGTCCAATATTCGAATTCAGCTGACACCAGTCGACTGCTTCCAGCAGCAGTCGACTGCCTAAACCCTCAACCTAGGTTTCAGCCCTAAGTACAACAGTTATTTTAGAATCCGCTTTCAATTTTGGTGATCGAGTATTTGATTGTTTTAGGAGTTCACTGATTCCCAAGATGATAGAAAGTGTTACTTGAACTCATGATTGACTTCGATCAAGTTTGAAACTACTCAACATCGAAGAAATTTCAGATAATGTGGAATAAATTGAAAGCGATAAGACGTTTTTCCTTTTTAAAAAAATATAATTAGATTTTTATTTATAATTATAAATTTATAAGTATTTATTTAACTTAGAATTTTTGTAAAAATTTTCAAAAATTATATTGGATTCATCTTCATCGATAATAACGATGCATGTATGAATGAGATATGTTATGCCTATTGTAGTAATCTAATATCTTCATTTTCTTTCATGATTTCCGGTTAGCATATCTATTCTCATATTACAATGTAATATTCAATTTCCTAATTAAATCGCATATTTATTCTACTAAATGCCTTGAGTCTGTCTGACAGTAGAATGCCTAATTAGATTGCCTTTGTTTTGTGCTGTAGTGATGTGATTACAACATTATCAGTAAAATATCAGTGCTTCATAAGGACAAACTGTATAATACACACAATTAGCAAAGGCATGCAATCTATACTTTCAAGATATCATGTTGTCTAAATCTATAGAATATTATTTATATAGATTTTAAGTTTCAGGTATAGTCATTGTCTATGAACAAGGATGACCTATGATTCTATGTTTTATCCATAGAAATTTTTCGGAGGAATCTGCTGCTGGACAAAATGTTAAAGTGCATGCTTTTCCCTTCCTAAAAGAGAATTGTCTCTCTTTTTATTTAGTTATAATCAAACTTATAAGTAGGAAAAAATACTTTTATCTAGATTATATATGTTTCTTTATTATGCTTTTTACGTCCTTCTATAATCAGGTTCTGATGCGTATACAATTAAAATTAAATATTTACCTGAAAGAGCGGATATTAAGTTAATTGGCCATCAAAGTTGTGCACTAAATTTTGCTAGTTCCATGCTGATATTTTGGGTCAATAACTGTAAGGCATCATGAAAGGTTTAACTCCTCCCAACATTTGTTATTATACAAATTCGAACCCTAATCTAGCTTGCTTACCACTAGACTACCAACCTTTGACAAATTTAGGATGCTTCGTTATGATTCTAACGGGTTTCTTTCCTTTTTCATTTCTTTAGAGAAATATATGCATCATTAGGAGGACTGCTTATGATGCTGAAGGAGTGAAGGGTGACCCCTCCAATGCTGCTCAATTCTAGGTAGATAAGAGACTTTCTTCTGATAAGAAAAGTGTAATCTCTGTTGACTTAGCTTCTGAGAACATGAACAAGTTGCGGGGACTTCAATTTTTGGATATTGCATAACCTGACCTTGGAATTTCCTTTTTTTTTTATCATGACTCTAAATTGTCTAGCGAGTTTGGTAATATTGAGACATGTTATTGATTCTCAGTTCATTATGGAATCCAAAATAATCTTGATTTATCTATTCTTGATTATAAATTTTTGTATTTAATCGGTTGAGGAAAAATTATGATTTTCAGAAGAATATTTTCGTTCGTTTTAAAACTGAAGATATAGTATCCTCCTCATCCGTCACTAATAATTTGACTTTCAGGAATATGTTCTTAAATGTATTGTGCAAAGCTGTCTTCTCAAAGGTGTCTAGGAGACGGGCGGTTGTCCACCATCTTGCCTTTTGCAAAGATAACACCGATAGACATTGTTGTGTTAATCGGCCGGCTAAGCGGCTAGGCACCACTTAAGGGTAGAGCGTTCATTTTTTTAAAATAAGAGTCTTTTAAATTGATTGGCCGATTGATTAAACATTTCAAATTGATTGATCAATCGATTGACATGAGTTTCACGAAAAATAAAAATCTACCGAATCGATCGGCCTATCGATCGAACACTTCAAATTGATTGGTCAATTAATTAGCATGAGTTTCGCAAGAAACATAAGTCTGCCGAATCGATTGGTCAATCAATTAGTAGAGTTTCGCAACAAAACAAAATATCGATCGATTAAATATTGTCAAACAATCGTTTGACAGGAGAAAAATTATTCCGTTTAGACACCGCTTAGGTGGCCGCTTAGGCGTCAAGGCACTGGTCGACGGGTGACAACCCGCCTACTAAGTAACACTTTTTTAGAACATGTAAAGAGATGATATTTATGTTCTCCATATGTATAAACTGATCACTAATAAGCAAACTTTCAATGGACCGGTTACAAACTTTTTTTGCTTTAAAAAAGTCTCATTCATCCAGAGGCTACATGAAATTTTTAAAAAAAGAAGTATATCTATTTCGAAGGTGTGATTGATTCAAGTTATATAATTTTAATTATTTGATTATCACATAATCAAAATTATGAAAAATAAAATATAATATATTGTTTGATTCAATTTAGGTGATCAAATAAAATTTTATTTATTTGAAGATAATAATATATAATATAGTATAATATTTTACCATATTACCTTTTAGTTCAATCTTAAATATGATGATATTATATAGTTGTCAAAATTAAAAATAAAAAAAGTAAAATTATATTATATGATTGTTCACGCTTTCGATTTAAGTATAAAAAATTATATCAATCGTCGGATCAACGATATAAGATTATATTTATTTTAATTGTTGAAAAAATAAAATATCAAAATATATAATAATAATAATAATAATATATAAATAAATAAAATTAGATTATTTTTAAAATTAGTTTAGATAATTTTATTGAATTTTAAATTAAATTTATTTAATTTTTCTTCAATTATAACCTATTTAATTTATTAAAATTTTAATTAAAATATTAAATTAAAAAAATATTCGTCGGTCACCGCCGCCGCCGACTACCGATCGTCGGCAACAAGCATCGATTGATGACAATCAACGCTAGCGTTGACTGAGGACCGTCGGCGCCGGTGGCAGCTACCGACCATCTGTGCTGGCCGCCGCCGACCACCGCCACCAATGACACCTTGGAATTTAATAATTTACGAGGGTTATTTTTATCTTAAAGGGTAAACATTAAAGAATAATTTTTAAAAAAAAATTAATTCCAAAATTAAAAAAATCCCACTTTTTGAAAGTATTCGATTCTGGATTATATGCCCCTTTTATTAACGTATCGATCATAAATCATTATTTGAAAATCGTTGATTATCTAAATTAAATAAGATTTTTATTGATAACTCTGGATGGATAATCAAAATTATTAAGGATAACTCTAAACCAAACGTACTAAAGTTTTAGAGTATTCTATTTATTATGTCAATTCTATAAATTTTTGATAAAAATTCCATTTTACATTTTTGATACAACCTTAATTAAAATAGCATAACAACCCTTAATTAAAATAGTAATTGGGAACAGAAGCAGGAATCCAAGAGAGTTAACGATTTATAACCAGTATTAATCTATTTATGATTTTTTTAAAATAAATAAATAAATAAATTTGATTATTTAGATTAAAAACCAAATTATTTTCTTCGATTTCGATTTTTCTGTTTAAATTTAACTGAACACTCCGTCTTAATTTTATTTTTTGGTTATATCTCTATTTGACACGACACTGAAACTTCTACTGGATATTTCATCCTAATCATGATCTGTATAGGATTCTTTGGACTTAAGACGATCAGACAGGCATTTTTGTTACACTATTTCATAGACTTTCATAGTATCATTCTGTAACAAATCAAATGGATAGCATTAATGATATATCGGATTAAGTTTGTATTGTGAAACAAAGACCAAGGAAGAGAAGATGACCTAGTTCAATGATCAAGCAAATCTTTGCATCCAACATTTAAAGCATTAGAACAATTTAGTTATAGTCTGGCTCGCAGTAGAACCATATGATAAACATTTTGCCAGTCTGTTCTGCAAAATTGTCACTCTTTTCCAATGTTGAGTTTCTAACCAGACAACTTTAATGGATCCATAATTAATTATTTATACAAGTCAATGCTAGACAGGTTGCTTAACTCAGAAATTAAAGAAATAAAGGAGCAATAATTCTCAAATACAAAGCTTCATATTAGAATGTTCAGATTTCTTCTCTCCTTTTATTTATTCTGATAATTCAGTATTATGACTTTGCAAATAGCAGTGTTCATAAGAGGATCACATTTAGAAACTCCACAAAACTAGTCAAAAATAAAGACAACAATAAGCATAAGAATGATTTAGTTGTCTGTATTACTATTCTGATTAAACCCTACTGGTAGAGCACTTCTGAACAAAATTAAACCATTTCACTGATGCTTGTAAGTTTCAACAATCCACTGGTGCACGGAAGAAAACTTCTGAAACAATCAAACTTCTCACAAATCTGAACATAGAAATTCTGGAAACAAAAGTTCAAATCAAATCAAGCTTGGTTCATCATGGAGCAAATTATCTTCTGGCAGGGTATTTTAGTTTTCACATTGGCTAATTCTGAACTCAGTGTCACTAGATGGTAAAAGAGCAAATTAAGAACCTCATGTTAGTTTTGGCTTCTAATATAGCAATTTGATAAGATATATAATGAGAATTTACTCCAAGGATATAGATTAGGTTCCACAAGTGAAATTGTTGATTATGCACATTGAAGAAGTAGCAGAGCCATTTGTACAAAATGCTAAATATGTTTTCCTAATGTCATTATTGATAAATTTTGTAGTTTAAAAAAGATTACAGATGGAAACTAAAATTCCTAAGAACCAGTGAGAGGTTCCACTCACTATACTAAATAACTTTCGCAAACGTCATTCATGTTTCATTCTTTTTGTTTGAAACAGATAATTATGGCAGTTGACATTGCCTGAAAGAAATTGAGAAAAGTTCCATAATACAACTCATGATTAATTTGTTGTTTAAAACAACCCCAGAAAGAGCTGAAATGCCAATGATATAAACAGGAAAAGAAAAATGGGAAATTTACCCCAAACTTCAGTCTTCATCCTCCTCTGAGCTCCCCACCTCACTGCTATAATCACTACTATAATCATCCTGTTCTGGATTGATATCAAGCTGCACATACTTGACCTGTATGGCCTCTGGCGCCTTTGGTTGCCCGACTATTACACCAGGAACACCACCCAATTGTGGCTCATCTCCTTTATTACCTACCACAACCCCATCTAATGGCCACGTAACTAGATCCCCTGGTTTCCATCCAGGAGGAACAGGTGGGAGCTCCTTAGGTAACTCCACAGGCATTCCCTTCTTCCAACCTGGAGGCACTGCAATAGGAAGCAAGGGCGGCAGTATCGCTACTGGCACATCCTCCCTGTGCGGTGTAGGCTGCAATGAAATCTCTGGCACAGCGTCCGCAGCCCTTTCCTTCGCCTCGGGAGCAGCTTTCTTCGGCAGTCCGACGTCGAGGTCAGCAAAGTGATACAACTGCGACGCCCGCATCTCATTCTCCTGAGGTGCAGGTGGCAGGGCACCACGGAGTGGAGCAAGCCCTGCCCCGTGCTCCGGTGGGGCGAAGGTAGTGTAGCTAATACGATGGGCGTAAGACAAAATATCTTCCAAGTCCAACGAGGATGATGTATAACAAGAATCGCCGTCGTGTCTAGGGCGCTTGGGATCGCTGCGATAGTCAGCGTAGTCGTCGACGAGCTGGTCCAGGACTTGTTCAGCCTCTCGTATTTTCTTGGTGAAGGAGAGAAGGGCCGAATCATTGGAGACTACCTCGCGGGCGACCTTAGCGCGGGTGTCCTGCAGATCGAGTATCTTCTGGAGCTCGGAGATGGCGTCGGAGAGTTGGTCCTGGAGGGATGCGAAGTGGGCGAGCAGGTCCTTGGTGGAGACTGGTAGGGGAACGGTGGCAGACGACTTGAGCTCGTTGGAAAAGTTCGGGAGGTTACCGCGGTAGGCGGCGAGCCAGACGGAGCGATTGGGGGATAGATCGAAGAGCTTGGAGGCGAGGGCAGCCAGCTGGGGGAGGATGGACTGGGCGCGGGGAAGAGGGGGGAGGAGGGAGAGGAGAGCAGATGAGACAGCAGGGGCGGAGTTCTGGCCGGCGGTGCAGGAGGAAGAAGATGGCAGAGTGGGTTTAGGGTTAGGGTTAGCGCTCGGATTCGAATTGGGGGGAAGAGAGGGCGAGTGAGCAGTAGCGGTGAGGCCGAGCCTCGCCGGAGAGGGCGGGATCGGTGTCGCGTGGCTTTGCATCATCTCGCCTCCCTTGATCGTTGGAGAATCGCCGAGAAGCGAACGAAATTTCTATAGGTCAAACGAGACCACCAATATTTTCAAAAAATAAAAATAAAATAAAATTATATATTTGTAATATCTTTATTCAAGAATTTTTTTTTTTCTAAAATCTAAATTTTCGTATCTATTTTTCCTGATATAAATAATTTAGATCAGATAACTTTTAGTCGAACCCTATCTACCAGATCCGACCCGAATGATTACCCCGCTTATCCTTTTTCGTTTTTCTCTCTATTTTTTTTTTTTCAATCATGTGCTTCCTTGTTCCACTTCCTAGGGGTGAAAAAAATTCAGTTAAATCGAGTAAACCGACCGAACCAATTGATTTTTTAATTTTGATTCAGTTAATTCAGAATTTTGATTAATTCGATTTTAAAAAATCAATTATTTCGGTTATATTGGTTCAATTTCGGTTTTGCACTTTGTTATCCGATTAAATCGAAAAAATCGAAATTTGGGATCGAACCGAACTTAAATTCTTAGTAAACCGGTTAGGATAGGGTGGGGCTACTGTAAAAAGTAAACCCTAGCAAAATCCCTAATTCCCCGCTCACACCTCACGCAGTCACGCACAGATGCACTCATGCTCGCCGCTCGCGTTCACGCTCCTCTCCTGTGATCTTCTCTGTTCTCACCCCCGATCACCTACAACTCCGCCGAGCAGTCCTGCGCAACCTTCCCTCCTCTCGTCGCCGTCTTGCCGAAGCTACAACTTTGTATCTCAGTCAATCCCCTGCAGCCCACCCTCCCGTGGCCGAGCGACTCCACATCTTTGCGGTCCTCTACTCCCTGCTTAACCATGCCTCCTCCCGTCGTAGAGCATCTCTGTCAGTCCTTCCTCTCACTACTAAGCCGGTCAGCTAACCCTCCCTTCTCCCGTCTCTCTCTCCGCCTATCCTCTCTACTCAACCCTCCCTCCTCTAGTCGTCTATCACCTACAACTCCGCATCTCAGTCATTCTTCCCTGCTCATTGCTCTGAGTTCTCACCTCCTGAATCTCCACATCCTACCACAGTAGCAAGCAATTGCCCTAACGGGTAAGTATGAAAGTTATGATACCTACTTAATATTTCCTACATCGGATCTTCAAGGTCTACAAATTTGGAATTGTGAACTATTTGAGTGCAGTTAAGCTCCAAGAAAAGCTTTGTTGTGAAAGAAAAGCTGGAAATATTCAGGATACTATCTTATCCCTTCGACACCCACCAACCTACGCACTTGGAAAGAGGTGAACGGATCACAATTTAGTAGTGCCTGAATCTGAACTGAAAGCCATTGGAGCTGAACTTCATACACAAAAAGAGAGGGTGATATCACATTCCATGGACCAAGGCAAGCCGCCCTTCATCCTATTATTTCTCTGAGAGCAATTGGATCGGCAATGATAGAAGTAGCATCCCTTTATGGTGTTGTTGCAAATCCTGGGAAAGCAGGCGAGACTGGGGTGCAGGTTGGTGATAGAAAAGTTGGTGCCATTGGTGTTCAGATATCTTCAGGCATCACTTCACATGGCTTAGCCTTCAATATTGATCCCGATTTGAACTATTTCAAGCTTATTGTTCTCTGGAATACCAGATAAAGGAGTCACATCTTAAAAAAAAATATGAATCAGGTAGCAGACAAATCGACCCAGCCCTACGGAAATTTCCCACCGGTCACCAGGATAAATCGGGAAGCACTCGCGGTGGGCAGTATAGAAGCTCAGCGTCCCAGGGTTCGCGCCCCATTTGAAGGAAAAATTCCTACAAAATGCGCCGTAGCTGGGGATCGAACCATGGATGCCTAGATTAACAACTAGTTACCCTACCGTTTCACCATAGCCCTGAGACAAACGAGTCACATCTTTAAGCCTTTAAGGAAGGAGGCACAAATGGAATTACCAGAAGATGAAGTGATCCATCATCAACTTATTTAGTCCTTCGCAAAGATATTTCATTTCAAAAATGTACAGTGGAATCAGGGTGGATCAATTTTGCTAACTATTGAAATCAAATAACAAGGAGATAGTTGATTCAGTGTTGACATCTCTTCCTTTAAATTACATTTCATTTAAATTGCTAATGGAATCACAAAACAGCTAATTGGGAGGTTAGTCGCGTGCTACCACGTGGCATGAAGATTTCCATGTGGATTTGTCCAAATAGTCGGGTGTTACTTCTAGTCGGGAGCCACTTGATTGTGGATTGCTTGATTGGGTGTTAGCCTCAATTTGGCAAAACATAATAGAGTATGGCTACACAGAAGGGTGAGTTTTTTTGATTTGATTGGCTCGGTATGGGTGGCTTCCAGTCGAGAAGGTATGTATATTTTCCAGTTGGTAGGGTTGGTCCCTCTCTGGGCAAACTTTCTTAGGTGCCTCACATGATAGTTATCCATTAAAGAGGGTATTTAATACTTTTAGGGGAGCCGTCAATATATTAAATGATAAAAAGGGAAAATCATTGCATGCTTTAATGATCAGTGGTCGTTACTGGAAAATTAATGTAATGGTCGCATTCAATATCATTATAGATTTATAGTCCAAAGAAGAGGAACAGTCAAGAGACAAAATAAAAGATAATTAAGGGCACTTGGAAAGGTCTGGACTCTCTCACTTTGACTGAATACTATTTTCTTTTTTTCTGATCTCCTGTTGACTTGAGCATCGAAATGGGCTCACCGAAGCTCCATCCGAAGCCTTCCTAACGTTCCCTTGAGTTTGCTTCTCCGGTCATTCTCCCCACAAGAACGCCCATCGTATCACCAGGAGTCGTCATCCCACTTGTCTGCTTCCAGATCATTTTGGCGTCATCTATGGGAACAAAGTATAACCAGAAGCCACTAACTTGATGGTGAACACCGGCAATTCGACGACTATCATTCTTACTCACGAGGAGCTAGATTAACTCATAGCCTCAGCAGTACGAGGTGTGCTGGAAAAGCATCAGCTTCAACAAGCTGCCTTCGTGTATGTGGCAAAGCAGCGAGCATCACCATCACCACCGAAGGCATGCTTAGAGGTGACCTAGGGACATCAGCGAGAGGTTGGGGAGGCATTGCAAAAAGTGAGGTCGTCAGCTTCAAGCACGCCTCCTCCCGCCACTAGAAAGGTTGGGAGCACCTAGGTCCCTGCTCTCTTTGCCTAAGAGTTGACACCCTTTACTCGAGCGATTATCGAAGATCCTATGTCGCGGCATTTTCGACCTCCCTCCATTGGTGAATACAATGGTACTTCGGATCCAGAAGATCATTTATGCAAATTTGAGAATGTTGCTCTCTTGCATCAATCCACGGATGGGGTCGAGTGTCAAGTGTTCCTTAATACCCTCTCGAGAGTTGTGCAGTGCTAGTTTAAAAGGCTACCAAATGCTTCTGTGACTTCCTTTGGGGAGTTTCGAACAATTTTTCTACGTCACTTTGCAAGTAGTCGGCAGTACCACAAGACTGCTCTTAATTTGTTCGCTTTGAAGCAGAAGAGCAAAGAGACGTTGAAAGATTATATTCAATAATTTAACCGAGTGATTAAAGATGTACTCACTGTCACCTTGGAGATTTTGGTGAGTGCATTCACTCAGGCTTTAGCAGAAGGTGAATTTTTTCGATCACTGGTAAAGAAGTCACTCATTAGTTTCGACGACTTGCTCGGTTGGTCCGTCAAACATGTTAACGTAGAGGAGGTTCAATATGCCCGGTGAAAGAAATCAGGAGGGGCTCAAATACTTAACGTTGTCATACCCGAACGGAAGGCTCCTCCAACTCCCGCTCAGGTGAAGGAAGGTTGATTCGGTTGGGATCAACAATGGGATCATAAAGAGAAGGTCTAAACCATCGATACAGAGTCCCCTCCTGGGCAGGATGCGTCAAATAGAAAGTACTGCTCATATCATCATTTTTATACGCATTCGACCGAGGGAATGCCCAAGGATGGCGCTAGGAGGCCTCGTAAAGGAAGGCATTCTCCAAAAGCTCGTAATCGTTCCCCTCGAGCTGGTAGAACAGAGGAAAGGGAGCCCCGGTGAAGGACTCGTTCTCTCTCCCGGAAGAGATCACATGAGCGAAGAGCATCTTCTCCTAGAAGGACACCATCACTCGCTCGAGACCATTCCAAGGGAAGAACACCCACCTGAGGTACGCTGAGAGGAACTATAGGTATGATATCAGGGGGGTCAACCGATGGAGATTCTAATCATGCTCGGAAGTCCCATGTACGCCGTTTGGAGAACTACTAAGTAGGAACTAGTCGGGAGTGGCCAACTGGTCTCGTCATCTCCTTCAGACCGGAAGACATGGAAGGAGTGGAAGCTCCGCACGAAAATGTCTTGATAATAGAAGCTATGGTAGCCAACTAATTGTTAAACACGTCTTTATTGATACAGGTTGTCACGCCCCCAGAGGCACATGCTTCCTCGAAAATCGGACAGCATCTCCCCTGTACGGCGGACAATATGGGGCAATAATACATATATCTCAACATATAACTTAGCCACAGGCGGCTAGTATCATAAAATATAGGAAACAATCACAACCACGCAGTTTATATTAGAATAAAAAAAATAATGGGTGGCTCAGCCACCTTAAACGGAAAAGAACTACAATCCCAAAGAGAACACAAAAGTCTCTGATATCGACAAAACCCAATAACGAATAAAATGCAACTCTAAGTACTGAAACAAATAACTAAACCAAATACGAAAGATTAACTCAACTCGACACTGGGGACTGATAACTGGATCCTCTTCTGGCTCCAAAAAATACGTCTACCTGCTATCTGAAATAACAAAAAGGAAAGCAGGGGTGGTGAGTCCGGGCGGACTCTACGGGTATATGAGTAGACAAATAAGCATGGCATAATAAGGATAACGGAGTAGAGAAATCAACATGGTACAGTCCATAAGGAATATTAGATTTACCTAATCATGCATAACCAATATAATACGACATGGTATAAAACCGAATAACAACTGATATAAAACAGAATATAACAATAGAACTAAGAAATATATGCATGTCAATCAAGTGCAACAACCATAGCTCATATAAATGCAACAATCACAAGAAAATGCATAAACGAAATACGTATGCACATGATGCAATGACATGTGTCACCCCTGACGTCAGTCAAGCCGTCAACACATCCCATCTGTGTGACCGAGTGGGTAGGGCTGTGACAACTGTACGCACTCCAACAACAAATACCACATAAGGCGTGGTTGAGTGGACAGGATGCTGGGGAGTCTACACTCCAAACCCCGATACATAGGGGGAGCTATACAGCTACAATATCCCTCGAAAAAACAACGGTGAGGGTGAGCCACCAACAGCTCATCCCTCTAAAAACAACGGTGAAGGTGTCACTGTTTGGCATAATAGGACAAGTACTCGCACTCTAATAACTACCACGATAACAAGTGGTTGAGTAAATTGAGCAACAATATGACTAACGGCTTAACCAAATGCAAGTCTAACGGTCGTTAGTATGCAACGTGCAAGTATGGTGCATGTTATACGATGCACAAACAACCGAAGAAACAACGATGCAATAAAATCCAACGAGTATACGATGCATCAATACAACCAACCAGAAATCGCAAACCAACGATTATGCACCTATACTAATAGGTAGGATATTTCTAATGTCAAATAAACCTAATTGTGTATAATGGACTTCTAAGTACTCGCGTACAAGCGGTACTTTACATAACACAAAACCAACAGAGGACTGTACAGAAACGAATTTGGAATACTCGAAGATCAACGAAGAGTAAATCTCAACGGCGATGTTTAAATAACAAATGACAAAGAACAAGGTCAAGCAACCTATCAGACATAATATAGTCATGCTTTTAAGGTAAAGAAAACTACTCGAGTACAAAGGAGAAGTACCCGCCTTGTATTGAAGAATTTCGTAAATGAAGAGGACCTTCCACGATCAACCAAACGAGTCCGAATTAAGGTCTTGTATTACGGATAAAATTTATCCATGTATATAATTTATTAAATTAGCTAAATTACTACTACACGTAGCTTCGATCAAATCCTTGAATTTAATGACTACTACAAAACTAACGGAAATAAAGATACAAGATCAGAAGCTACACCACTTAATTTATTCATATAATATACTAATTCCATTCTCAGGGTGGTAACCTGTGGCAAGATCAAAATGACACAAACCAACACCAAGATCAACAGGCAAAGTTACAACCACTATCCCACATAGAATTTCTGCCCAACCATCAGGTCATGGTAAGAATAATATATATTCATGTGGATCAAGCTAAAAACCAAGACCTAATATGTTCGTCATTACCATATACAACCTGAGCAGTAAATAAATAAAGACAACTTAGCTATACAAATCTTGAATCAATCCCACCACAATTCATCCAAGATCCAAAATTAAACCAAACATGAATCAAATCCAAAGTTCTACAACTCACAACCGAATCACCTAAACCTTCCACATTAATATATCCATCATACAACATCAGTGGATTCTCTAAACTTTCCAGACTTGGTTTAGATTTCGCAGTGTAACTATTGGAGGAAGTACTTTACTGAATTGTTGACATGGAACTAGAAAATGAACAATCAAAAAGGAAATTTTGTAGACATGCCCATTTAACCAATTAATTGCTCCCAAACCAAACCTAATTATAATTCTTTTACCTGATGGCTGGCCGACGCAAGCAACAGGAACAAAAATGAACTGCGGGGGAAGGAGAAGTAGGAAAGAGGTTCGTCTTCTTCGATAGCGAGGCCAAAAATCACTGGAAATAGGCCGGCGGCTAGGGCTTGCTCAGGTTCGTTGTCTTCGCGTGAGAAGACTCTAAGTCGCAGTTTCTCCTTCGTGTGCGCCAAAGAGGAAGAAGGCGAAGAGGATCGAGAGGAAGGAGAGGCCGCAGGGAACTGCTCGACGTTGAGGGAGAGGCGGCGGCGTGCGGCGTCGCGAACTCCAGGAACCGCTACGGGGCGCCTCGCTCGGTGTCGGGTAACGAATCGGGAGAAAAGGGAAGACTTAGGGTTTTAAATAGGTTTTTGGCATTTTGCAAATAAGCCCTCCAATGTTCGCTAAATTCCAACTAGGTCCCTATATTCCATTTTTTCCATTTAGCCCCCTAACTCGGTATTTAACACAGGTAGCTCTGTCAACATTATCTTCAAGGCTTCCCTAGACCAGACGCAGATCGAGGAGGAGGAGCTACGACCCATCGCGACTTCGTTATTTGGGTTCACAGGGCACCAAGTACAACCACTGAGGCACATGTACCTCTCATTGTCGCTTAGAGATGAGACATTAGCAAGGACGAAAAGAACTCCATTCCTTGTAGTTGACACAGTTTCTTCCTACAACATAATCCTTGGGCGGCCAATGTTGAGTTTGTTTCAAGCGGTGATTTCTATTTACCACCAGAAGATCAAGTTTCCCGTAGGAAGCTAGGTCGGGGAAGTCCGAGGAAGTCAATTGGCCGCTTAGAGATGCTATGTAGAATGGGGGCACCAAGATCGCAGCCGATTTGCCTCTTGACTTGAAGCAAAAGCTAGTGCAGTGCCTAGCTAGTCATTGTGATGTGTTCACCTGGTCAATTGAAGACATTAAGGGGGTGCCACCAGCTCTAATAACTCACCATTTGAAGGTATTGCCTATGTTTCGTCCAGTCAAGAAGAAAAAAAGTCATTTTGTGCCAGAACAAAATCAGATCATTCGGGAAGAAGATACTAAGTTATTGCTGGTCGGGCACATCCGAGAAGTTCAATATCCGATTTGGCTAGCTAGTGTAGTGCTAGTACCTAAACCCGAGGATAAATGACGGGTCTGTATCGATTTCCTTGACTTAAATAAAGCATGCTCTAAAGACTACTACCCCTTATCTCAAATAGATCAAATGGTTGATTCTACATCGGGGTGTGATTATATATACATGTTAGATGCTTATGAAGAATATCATCAAGTGTCTCTCGCTCGGGGAGATCAAGAAAAGGTCAGTTTTGTTATTTCGGATGATATTTATTGTTATAATGTTATGTCGTTTGGGTTAAAGAACGTTGGAGCTACCTATCAAAGAATGATGGACAAAACATTCCGACACTAGATTGGGAAGAACATTAAAGTTTATATTGATGATATCCTTGTAAAGACAAAACACGAAAGAGATTTGATAGCCGATTTAGAAAAAAAAAACCTTTGGCACGTTGCGGGTTAACCAAATTAAGCTCAATCCGGCTAAGTGCCAATTCAGAGTCAATTGCGGGT
Organism: Boesenbergia rotunda; assembly: GCA_024364735.1. Classification (NCBI taxonomy): domain Eukaryota; kingdom Viridiplantae; phylum Streptophyta; class Magnoliopsida; order Zingiberales; family Zingiberaceae; genus Boesenbergia; species Boesenbergia rotunda. The sequence goes on along the minus strand of JAGFNQ010000256.1, from coordinate 367,185 downwards.
GTTTCTTGGGATACATGGTTATCGAGCAGGGCATTGAAGTTAATTCAAAAAAGGTACAAGTAATCTTGGATATGCCTCCACCAACTAGCCTGAAGGATGTGCAAAGGCTCATTGGTCAAATTATAGCTTTATCTCGATTTATTGCCCGGTTGACTGATCAGACACTTCCATTCTTTAAAATGTTAAGAAAAGTAGCTAAGTTCGAATGGGATAAACGGTGTAGTCAAGCTTTTATTGAGCTAAAGGAATATCTGTCGGGCCTCCCAATCTTATACAAGTCGATGGTAGGGGAGTCGTTGTACATGTATCTCTCAACTATCGAGTGGGAGTTGGGCTCTTCGTTACTGCGAGAAGAAGGTACGGTCCAATACCCCATGTATTTCTTTAGTCATGTTCTAAAAGATGCAGAGTCGATATACCATGCTTGAGAAGTTGGCATATGGAGTAGTCTTGACTGATCAGCGGTTAAGACTATATTTTTTATCCTATCTTATCGTGGTCTTAACAAATAGTCTGCTCGAGCAGGTCTTGACGAATCCAAAAGCTTCTAGACAGTTAATCAAGTAGACTACAGAGCTTAGTAAATATGATATTCAGTACCAGCTGTGGATAGCCATTAAAGAACAGGCTCTGACATATTTCATGGTCGAGGCCGTAACTATGCTCGACAAGCAAGATGCTTGGAAGGTATATGTGGATAGATCTTCTACACAGCGAACTAGCGGAATTGGGGAATTGCCAGTCTCCCCTAGAGAAGACATATTACAAATATTTATTCGTTTAAACTTTAGGGCTACAAATAATGAAGTGGAGTACGAGGCTTTGCTAGCTGGTTTACAGGCAACTAAGCAGGTTGGGGCTACTCATGTCATAATATATTCCGACTCTCAGCTCATAGCTTAGCAAGTTGAAGGTGACTTTGAGATACACAATGAGCGGATGACGAAGTATATGCAGACCTTTGAGTAGTTAAAATCATACTTTTTAGAAGTTATGATATAGAAAATACCTAGAGCGGATAATACCTGGGCAGATGAATTATCTAAACTGGCTAGTTCTTTAGCCTGTTGGACATTGGACAATCCCATATGCCACGAGACATTGGTGGCTCAGATTGATAGGGAGACAGATCAAGACGAGACACTAGATTGGCGAGCACTTTTTGTAACCTTCTTGCAGACGGGAGATCATCATGGGAATCCTGGTTGGGCTCGTTTATTTAAGCGCTGAGCTACTCAGTTCACGCCGGTGGGAGATTAATTATATTAGAGGTCTTTTGCACGACCTCTTCTAAAGTGTATTGGTTCGGAGAATACAAAATATGTAATGCAAGAGGTGCATGAAGACATATGTAGCAACCATATAAGAGGGAGAGTACTTGCTCGGAAAATAATATTGGTCGGCTATTTTTGGCCAACTCTGCAAGAGGATGCTAATAAATTCGTTGCTAGTTGTGAATCGTGTTAGAAGCATCAGTATATCTCTCATCGTCCGACCGAGCATCTCAGGATTTCTATTGTATTGTGCCCCTTTGATTAGTGGGGGATGGACATTGTGGGTCCTTTTTCGACCGGGCCTCAACAAAAAAAATTTCTGTTGGTCCTTGTAGACTACTTCTCTAAATGGGTGGAGGTTGAGTCCCTAGCTCGTATAACTGAGGAAGCTATCATGAAGATCCTATGGAGGGATATAGTCTGCAAGTATGGGATCCCTTACAAGTTGGTATCGAACAATGGGTGAAAATTCCAAGATCGAAAGATTAGAGAATGGTGTGAAGTCTTGAGGATTAAATAGGCCTTCACCTCAGTAGCTTATCCGCAAAGTAATGGCCAGATAGAGGTGGTCAACCGAGAGATTATCCGAAGACTCAAGATTAAACTAGACCATGTGAGTGGAAGCTGGGTAGAAGAGTTGCCTAGTATTCTCTAAGCCTACCAGACTACACCTAAGGAGAGAACAGGTCAGACCCCCTTTCACTTGGTTTATAGAGGTGAAGCAGTCATCTTGGTCGAGATTGGGGAAGAATCGACATGAAGGCAATTATACGAAAAGGACAACAATGATCAGGACCGGCTTCTTGACTTAGATTTGGTGACCGAGGTTCAGAAAAAAGTTGCTACCCGATTAACTACTTACCGTCAACGGATAAAGCAAACCTACAACAAGAGGGTAGTTTCGCGAGCATTTCAACTGAGGGATTTGGTCTAGAGGCCAGTAAAGCCGATAGGGGACATTGCTAAGCTTGACCCCCAGTCGAGTGGACCCTACAAAGTTGTCAGGAAGCTCATTGGGGGAAGCTATTACTTATAAGAGCCGAACCAGAGAGGCTAGAACGACCTTGGAGTGTCAATCATTTGCAGCGATATCAAACTCGATGAGTATGGGTCTTTCTCATCTGTTATTTTTTCGAATGTGACTTGTACTTTTTAGTAGTATTAATTAAATGTGAAGAAAAATATTATTCTTCTGCTGGTCGGGAACTTGTGATAGAAGGCGCCCTTAACGTAGCATTAGCCCTAAGTGTGGCTCAACCTCCCAACACGGGAGCTTACGGTAGAAGGTGCCCTTAATGTGGCGTTAGCCCTTAACGTGGCTTGAAGGTGCCCTTAATGAGGTGTTAGCCCTAAGTGTAACTCAACCTTCCAGTTTGGAAGCTTGCGGTAGAAGGCGCCCTTAACGAGGCATTAGCCCTAAGCGTGACTCAACCTCTCAGCTTGGAAGCTTGCGGTAGAAGGCGCCCTTAATGAGGTGTTAGCCATAAGCGTGGCTCAACCTCCCTACTCGGGTGCTTGCGGTAGGAGGCGCTCTTAATTAAGCATTAGCCCTTAACGTGACTTGAAGATGACTTTGAAAAGGCGTCACTAACTTGCTTGAAGGTTAATTGCTGAGCTTGGTTTATATGGTGTGCTCGGATAAGGTTAGCTATCATTACAGAGAGCAGGTAGACAGGAGGAAGGGAACATTCATTTCAAAAGTCAACGTTTTACACATTGAAAAAGGTAAGATTTCCAACTTGGATACTGAACGGGGAATCTAACTCAACTAAAGACCAATCTACTTTCTCTCCGAATCTAGCAGCTCTGCCCACACTTTACCCAGGTCGAGGAAGCTCATATCAACGCTTGATTTTAGAACTTTGTAAGTACCCTAGGTTGGTTTTGATGTAGTCAACCAATTTAAGTTAGGTCCTGATATTTTTAATCCCTGTGTCTAAGTGTGCAGGAACTTAGGAGCGCAAAAAGTCGAGCGAAAGACGCAGCGGTCGAGAAGGATGGCACGAAAAGAGAGCCAACGGGCTCGATGCATCCGAGGGACGCGAAAGCTACGGAAGAGTACACCGGTGGAGTGAGAAGGACGTGCGCGACGTCCGAGGAATGAGAAGCAGGGAGGAAGACCGGAATTACCAAAGAAATTACCAAAGAAATTACCAAAGAAGACCGGAATTCACGCTGGAGAGTGATTAGCAATTGCTGACCAAACCCAATCTCGGGCGCCCGTAAGCATACGGGCGTCTAGGCTCTCGGGCTCCCGAGCACTAGGCGTCCGAGCACTCAGGCACCCCTATGCATACAGGCGCCCGAGAGGCTATTTTTAGCCGTTTGGGAATGTTGCTCTTTAGATAACTATTAGGTCACGTGTCAAGCACCCAAGAGCACTCGGGAGCCCTATAAGTGTCACGTCAGCAAACGAATAAGTCTGACCATGGCTATAAATAGACTCCTAGAGTTTAGTTTCAATTCACTCATTCAATTTAAGCATTAGCAAACGAATTCTGTGTAGTATTTCTTTCTTTTTCTGAGCTTTCCACGTGTAAGAGGCTTCTCCGCCTGAAGGAGTTTATTTAGGAGATACGAGCTATATTCTGCCTTAGATTAGCAACCTCCCCGGTTACAAACCAAGTAAAATTCTGACTGCCTCTTTCCTTTAAGTTTGTTATATTTTTAATGCTATTTATTATTTGCATTAACTAACAAACATCTTTGTTAAAGACAAAATAAAAGATAAGAGTTTTTTATTTTCAGGGGCAATTCACCCCCCTCTTGCCAACCTATGATCACCGTCAATTGGTATCAGAGCAAGGACGCTCTAGAAGGACTAACCACCATCTGAAGCAACTTTCAAAATAGTTGGACTAGTCATCTACCCACCAAAGTTCGAGGGGGAGTTTGCGTTTTGGAAACGGAAAATGGAGATATTTTTCAAAATAATTTTAGTATTTTACTAACAATGAATTTTGGTTTTGAAGTACTCATAGATAAGAACGGAAATGAACTCGAAGAACATCTCTCGACCAAAAAGCAACGCGATGAATTTACGGCAAACGGTAATGCCGAGTTTCATCTTCTAAGTGTACTACCAGCTAAGGAAATCGAATGAATCGGAATATACAATTCTGCTAAAAACCTCTGGCATAAAATGCTGAAACTCCATGAAGAATCGAAGAAAGTACAATCCAACTCCTCAATAGACACCAACTCATCTTCAGAAGAGTCTAACACCATGGAGGTTAAAGGACTGACACTAACGGCCGAGTAACTATCAGAAGACAGTGAAAGTTCGTCCGAGATGAGCCTCGATGAAGGGGAGAGACTGTTGGTACAAGATGCATCAGTGATGTATTCCTCTAGTGTTTTGATGTTTAACAATATACTAAAGTTAGTGAAAATACACCAAAGGTTTAGTCTGCGTGATCAAGGGTTAAACCAAACAGGACCTTATGTTTGGTAGGGTAAACCCAGGTTTGATCAGGTTGACAAAGGGTTAGCCAAACAGAATCTGATGTTTGGCAGAGTGAACCAAAACCCATGGTTGGTCAATTTGTCCAAGGGAGTAAACCAAACCGGACTTGAGGTTTGGAGTTATATTTATCTGAAAAATAGAGGAAGTCTAGTCAGGATCATGATGACTAGCAAAGGAGTGATTTTGATGAAAGAAATCCTGATGAGTGAAGTCGGGTCCTAGCAAGGAAAGCTAGGTTGGACTAAGTCCTGGTGAGTGAATCTAGGTTGGACTAAGTCCTGGTGAATGAAGCTGGCACTAAATCATGGTGAGTGAAGCTGGGTCCTATCAAGTGAAGCTTAGTTGGACTAAGTCCTAGTGAGTGAAGCTGGACACTAAATCCTGGTACTAAATCCTGGTGAGTGAAGCTGGGTCCTAGCGAGTGAAGCTAGGTTGGACTATGTCCTGGTGAGTGAAGCTAGGCACTAAGTCCTGGTGAGTGAAGCTAGACACTAAATCCTGGTGAGTGAAGCTGGGCATGAAGTCTTGGTCCAGGGGACTGAGCACTAGGTCCTGGTCGGGGATCGAGCAACGGAGTCTTGCCCGAGCGAGGGTTGTCGGACAGAAGTAGACAGGTCGTGGTCGAATGTCTTGAGATCCGAGTTCTCGGAGGTTGAGCAAAAGTCCAGCTGGAGGTCCCAGTTGACAAAAGCTTTAGTCGAGCGGGGATTGCGAACAGAAGTAGAGATGGGTCAAGATCGGACATCTTGAGATTCGGGTTCTCGAAGCCTAAGCGAAAGTCCAATCGGAGGTTCCGGTTGGCAAACGCAACTTCTCCAGTGTGGAGTAGGTGAGGACGCGTTCCCCGGGAAAGGGAACATTAGGCGTCGGTTCGACCTAGGGTTTCGGGTGAAATCCAAAGTCAGAACCATTTAACTAAGGCTAAGATTATCTGTGTTTTCTCTTGTGGTTGTTGTCTTGCAGGTACCTGGAGTTGGAGGCAAGACAGAAGATCAAACGCAGGGAAAACAAAACCTGGGAGGAGCATCCAGGGCGCATGTGTTGATACAGGCACCCCAGGCTTGAGGGCGCCCCAGTTGGGGCAGGCCCATCCCAAGCGCCTGGCTTTCCAGGCGCCTGATGTCACGCCCCGAGACCTGGAGCCGCTGATCCAATAGAAAATCGGACAACACCTCTCCTGTCCGGCGGACAATTTACACATACACACAGATATAAATAGCACAACCACACAGTTAAATGGCCTCAGGCCTCAAATCTATGCAGAAACAACAGTTAAATGATTATAACCATCGTAAAACCAAAGTACGAACTCACCTGAGCTGCCAGGGGGCAGGAACAAAGCCAAAACCTCACGAAGTCCAACATAGGACTCAAAAGTACAATACCATCGAATAAAACATGAATACAGGTCCAAAACATGGCAACAGAAGCAAAGTATATAACATAGGGTCCACAACCGTAAATCAACGCAAACTAAAACAAAGCAAAGCTCCTCTCGAGCTGGGGACTGGCGGCTAGGGCTCTCCCGGCAGGCATCACCCTGAAATAAAAAATATATGGCAATGGAGTGAGTCCATAACTCAGCGAATATCCAACATATATGCATAGAAAGTTATACTAATAATAAGAGTTCGGCTAATACAGTCTCATATCAACAGTAAGGAAAGACTAGTACTGAACATACTGAGATAGATACACACCTGAATCCATCTAACCTGTAAAAAGGGTAATAAATACCAATGGAATACCAATAGACATATAATCTCAGATAACAAGTCTCCAGAATATGTCATGTCAAACAAGTGCAGAAATCAAGTGCAGCAAACAATGCACGATGCAAAATATGCACATGGTGCAATGACATGTGTCACCCCTGACACCAGTCAGATCAACGTACACCTGTCATAGGGACGTCTGAACGGGTAGGGATATGACAACTGTACGCACCCTGCTATCACTGCTCCTAAGTGACCGGGTGGACAGGATGCTGGTGGAGACTCCGCTCCGACCCCAAGCAATAGGGGAGTCAAGCTCTCATCTCCTCGTGGCTCAGTACGAGAAGGGATCCCTGGCTGCTACCACGCCCGCGCTCACCCTCCAAATAGTGGCCGAACGGAGCAATACAGGGCAAATACGCACATCCTACGGTATCCACTAACCCATGAGTGGTCGTGTGCGCATATCATGTACCGGAAGACGATAGGCTCAACCACAAGGGAGTCACTGATCGCCGGCATGCAACAATGCAAGGATGGTGTATGATAGATACACATACCTCCCTCCCCAAGTCCTCAGTATACTAGGTCTCAGTCTGAATCCTATCACAGGAAATACAGGTAACCTACAAGGTATACTAGCCGGAAACTACAGATCCATCAAGGTCAAATGTAGGGGATACATCACGATCTCTAAGCATACATATAGAGATGACAATACCTGAGACTGTATGGAACTAACAGCATAATAACTCAGGGATAAACAACAAGCATCCAGAACAAGCATAATAAACCAGGATAGCGTATAATCTTACTGCTATCTATAACAGTCTATGCATAACAACATGACAATATCAAAAGAGATAAGTAAAAGGGTACCCACCTCCAAAGTAAGAGAAGTCTGTATCAATCAAGATAGAACCACCCGCCAATATCAGCAATAAAAATCCAAATCAAGCCTGTATCAAGGACAGATTTAATTAGCTATTACACAAATGATAACTAGCTAATTAATCTATAATCCGTTTTAGGGTTAACCTAATCCGTCATTATCCATTTAATTACGCCTGATTAACTGGCACGGTTTCTAATTACTTCTCGTAATTGAAATTAGGTCCAACCCTCATTCCTAAGTAGCATAATTAACTACACCATAGTTTCCAATTCAATATAGGATTGAGCCAAACTCAATCGAACTCTTACCTGAGCCAAGCAACACTCCACGGCAGAAGCTCCCACTCCCACAGTAAGGTGGCGCACAACCAAAATGGTTGAAACCCAACCTCAGCAGTTGCTCACAGGAACCCTCACAGCACAAACCCTACGCATGAAATTTGTCAACAGAAGATAGAAATCAAACTCCAAATCTACACACTAAGCCATCCAAACGTCGTAGCCCTCACCTGAGCTCATGGGGTTTCCACTACAGAAATCTGAAGATGAGGGATTGGAACCCAATTTCCAGTTTCCGAAATCAGATCTGCCAACACACAGGATTCAGGTTCGCAATCCACTCCTCAACCCCATCCCTACAACTCTGAGTCTAAAGCAATTATCAGGCTTACCTCAGATTCGTGGGCGCCCCATTCGATTCCAAACATCCGACGATCCTTGGTGAGAAGCTGATCTCACTGGCCGGCGGAGAAGATTCTCAAGTGCTGGCTCCGGCGATGATGTAGAGCTCCTGTGGAACCGCCGACTGCGTCTAGATCGACCCAAGGTCAAGGGATCCTAAGGCGCGTGCGATGTGGTGCCGGGCGGTTGAAATCAAGAGAAGGGGTTCGTCGCCGGTGCCAATCGAGAAGGTGGCAGACGAAGGAATCAGGCGACGGAGAGCAGTGGCGGCTTGGCTTCGATCGGGTAGGGGAGGAGAGACTGCGGCGGACCAAAGCCCTAACCGGCTTTTTAAGTTGGCATTTTTGCACTTTAGTCCAATATTTCGGACTTTTACACTTTAGTCCTTCATATTTGGGAAATTTGCATTCTCGTCCTTAAGGTTTAGTTTTTAATCCTTTAAATCCCCTAAACCTCGTCTAGAAGCCTAGAAACCCTAAGACCTTTTCCGAGAAATTCTCCAGAGCGAAATAAAAGTTTCGGATTTAACATCCTCCCCCACTAATAAAAATTTGGTCCCCAAATTTCGATATTCACTATAGTAAACACTATCAAGAAGTATGCTAATATAAATACTGAACTGTAACTACTCATACATACCTCAAGTGAATAGGTGGGGATAGCGAGCTCGGATGACATCCTCAAGCTCCCATGTAGCCTCCTCATCTGAGTGATGCTGCCATCCGACTTTAACCAGCCGGATTGTCTTGTTCCGCAAGGTGACCCAAAATCCGTACAGGAATCTCCTCGTAAGTTGCGTCAGGCTGGAGTGGAACTGAGACATCCGACAACACGTGTGAAGGGTCTGGTATATATTTCCTCAGCATGGATACGTGAAATACATCGTGTACACCGGTGATGGATGGCGGAAGAGCCAAACGATAAGCAACTGCTCCAACCCTCTCCAGAATCTGGAACGGACCGATGTAACGTGGAGCAAGCTTACCTCGAAGACCGAATCGTTTCACCCCCTTCGTGGGTGAAACTCGCAGAAACACATGATCACCTACGGAGAACTCCAGAGGTCTCCGTCTCCGGTCGGCATAGCTCTTCTGACGATCCTGCGACTCAAATATCCTGCATCTGATAGTACGGACTAACTCTGCCTCGTGCTGAGCTCTCTGAGGTCCTAACAGCTGGGATTCCCCAACCTCCTCCCAGAGGGTGGGTGTCCGACAAGGCCTACCATACAACGCCTCATACGGTGCCATCTGGATAGCCGCATGATAACTGTTGTTGTAGGCGAACTCGACAAGATGCAGATGATCCTCTCAACTGCCTCCAAAATCCATAACACAGGCTCGCAGTAAGTCCTCCAAAGTCTGGATGGTACGCTCTGACTGACCATCGGTCTGTGGATGGAAGGCAGTACTAAATCTGAGCTCGGTGCCCATGGCCCTCTGTACACTCTGCCAGAAGCGTGAGGTGAAACGCGGATCTCGATCGGAGATGATACTCAACGGTATGCCGTGCAATCTGATGATCTCTCTACAATACAGCTCTGCCAATCTATCCAATGAATCGGTCCTCCGAATAGCTAGGAAGTGCGCGGATTTGGTCAATCGGTCAACGATCACCCAAATCGCGTCAAGGCCTCGTCTGGTCCTAGGCAATCCCATCACGAAATCCATAGTAATGTGTTCCCACTTCCACTCGGGAATGGGAATCCTCTGAAGTAGTCCAGCAGGTCTCTGGTGCTCAGCCTTAACCTGCTGGCAAACTAGACATTTAGCTACAAAATCCGCGATGTCTTTCTTCATGCCGTTCCACCAGTAGGACCGTCTCAGATCCCGATACATACGGGTGGCACCCGGATGGATAGCAAATCCGGAGCGATGAGCCTCCTGAAGTAACTCCTCTCGGACCGGATGTGATGCAGGTACGCAAAGTCTCCCGCAAAAGTAGAGAGTACCCTCGTCATCTCTAGTGAACTCAGTCTGCTGTACTGAAGCTATCTGGCTGCCAAGGGACTCCATGTGCTGATCAGTGGCCTGGGCCTCTCGAATCCTCGTTCGGATGGAAGACTGAGCAACAATGGTCGCCAGAATACCCCTCTCAGTCTGCCCCTGCTCCTCTAGACCCAACTCTGAGACACCCTGAACTAGCTCGGTAACTGATGCCCGGAGGCAGGCCAAAGTTCCTCTGGACTTCCTGCTCAATGCGTCCGCCACAACATTAGCTTTCCCTAGATGGTACCTAATGGTGCAATCATAATCCTTAAGGAACTCCATCCATCTCCTCTGTCGAAGATTGAGTTCCTTCTGTGTAAATAGGTATTTGAGACTCTTATGATCGGTGAAAATCTCAAAAGTAATACCGTACAGGTGGTGCCTCCAAATCCGCAAAGCAAAGATGATGGCGGGCAACTCCAAATCATGAACCGGATAGTTTTTCTCATGCTCCTTCAGCTGTCGAGAAGCATAAGATACTACCCGTCTGTGCTGCATCAGAACTGCGCCTAACCCCTGATGTGATGCGTCGGTATACAACACAAATCCGTCCTCCCCCGAGGGTAATACAAGAACGGGTGCTGTCACCAATCGCCGCTTCAGCTCCTGAAAGCTGGTCTCGCAAGCCTCTGTCCAAATGAACTTCACGCCTTTCCTGGTAAGGCGTGTCAGTGGCATAGCAATAGTGGAAAATCCCTCTACAAATCGTCGGTAATATCCGGCCAAACCCAAGAAACTGCGAACCTCAGTAACTGACTTCGGCTGCTCCCAGCTGGTAACAGCCTCGATCTTCTGGGGATCTACTGAGATGCCTCTGCTAGATACCACGTGTCCCAGAAAACCTACTGATGACAACCAAAAGGCACATTTGCTGAACTTCGCATATAGACGCTCTCGTCTGAGAGTCTCCAATACGATGCGAAGATGCTGTGCATGCTCCTCCTCGGAATGAGAGTAGACTAAGATGTCATCAATGAATACTATGACGAACTGATCCAGATACTCCAGAAATACGCGGTTCATCAAGTCCATGAATACCGCTGGAGCATTGGTAAGCCCAAATGGCATTACCAAAAACTCGTAGTGTCCATATCTGGTGCGGAACGCTGTCTTCTGGACATCTGACTCTCTGACCCTCAACTGATGATATCCGGATCGCAGATCAATCCTGGAATACACAGATGTGCCCCTGAGCTGATCAAACAAATCCTCAATCCGTGGCAGGGGGTACTTGTTCTTGATGGTCACTGCATTCAACTGCCTGTAGTCGATGCACAACCTCAAAGAACCGTCTTTCTTCTTCACGAAGAGAACTGGGGAACCCCATGGTGAGACGCTAGGTCTGATGAATCCCCTGTCCAATAACTCCTGGAGCTGGACCTTCAGCTCGTCCAACTCTCTCGGTGCCATACGATACGGAGCTTTCGATGCCGGCGAAGTCCCCGGTATCAGCTCAATAGTGAACTCCACTTGCCTCCTGGGAGGCAAACCCGGTAGCTCCTCTGGAAATACGTCCTGATATTCTCGGACCACTGGAACGTCCGAGAGCGGAGGGCTACTGCTGTCGTCGGTGCTAATAAATGACAGTAAGAAACCCTGACAACCGTGAGATAGCAATCTCTGTGCCTGAAGCGCAGAAATAACTGATAAGCCCTCATCCCTGATGCCAGTGAAATCCCACGAGGGTTGGTCCGGAGGCCGAAAAGTGACCACCCTCGTCTGGCAATCGACTGTGGCATGATAAGCGGTAAGAACATCCATACCAAGAATAATATCGAAGTCCACCATCTCCAGAACTAACAAATTAACCGTGAGGGTAATACTACCAAAATCTAATGGGCATGCTCTGACCTCCTGTGTAATACTCAAGATCTCTCCTGAGGGTAAGGATACAGATAACTGCTGTAATCTAGCGGTAGCCAATCTACCAATCCTACTCATGAATATCCGCGATATGAAAGAGTAAGAACTACCAGTATCAACTAATAGCTCAGCAGGAAAGGCATAAAGAGAAATAGTACCGCGAAATACCGCTCCGTCGGCCCGTTGGGCCTCCTCTCGAGTGACAACATAAATCCGTCCAGTCTTAGGCGGTGGTGGTGGTGGCACGGCTGGGTACTGCTGAGGTGGGAACTGCAACTGAGACGGAGGCTGCTGAACTGACCCTCCCACTGGGTACTGAGGCTGCGGCATCACAGACTGATAAACTGGATAAGTCTGATGCTGAGGAACAGTCGGCTGCTGAGATCCTGAAGCTAAATCCTGAGATAAGGCTGGGGTGTAACTAGACTCATATCCTGGCATAAAATATGCAGGTGCTGGTGGGGCAGCATGCGGCTGGCGGAATGAAGGCTGAGTCCTCCATCCGCCTCTATGAGCTCCTGACTGTCCGGAATGTCTAGTCTGACTAGTGGCTCCCGTCCTCTCATTCTGTGCCTTCAAGGCACAGTCCCGGCTCAAGTGTCCTGGTAGTCTGCAATAGTAGCACACGGCCTGCTCCAGGCGACAGTCTGCTACTACGTGCTCTCTGGATCCGCAACGGGTACAGTAAGATGTCGGTGCAGTCTTCTTCCGGTCTTGCTGAGAAGACTGGAGGGATCCGGTGGAAGAACGTCTCAACACAAATCATAAGTACAAATATGTCTCCTTGGTTATCCAAACCAAGTACACGCGATAACTCGTAGGTGTCAAGCAACTAGCTTCACACTTTTTCATATCAACGTAAGTCACCTATCAAACTGTACCTTCTAGGTCATCAACTAGGTACAGGTGATCCATGGTCAAAGTCCCCATGGAATAAAATATATCACTCTTCAACGATGGTAGCACGTAGCTAATGCTACTCTTCTACCTCCATGTAGATCATATACCCTAAACGTGCCTTCCCGGTCACCTAACCAGGCATGAACGACCCAAAGGTCTGAAACTCCTTGAAATAGGGTAAGTCGATCATATATTGATCGAGCCAACTACGGTAGCCAACCCTAGTTCTCGCTTAACTAATAATAGCCAAAACACGTACTATAAATAGTACGGTCTAGAACAACCAAAATCCTTATCCTCCAATAGGTTGTCAACATATTCAACCTTAGTTGTCCGTTTCAACAATCGGGGCTACTAGAGAATTAACATTCTCTGCTCCAAGATCTCATCCGCAACATATCACTAATCGCTCATATGAACGATCACGGATAAGATAAATTGACAACATGTCAATCCAACTAAACAAGTCTATATATATCTATCCAATATGAATATATGATCCCACCAAGCTGGGATAGTCTAACCAATCCAAAATCTAATACTGAGTACTAACGCTAGGATAGTATTAGAAAGATATACCTTTTGCCACCTGGAGATGTCCCGTCGCTGCCAAGTCCCAAATTGCCGTCACAACGCAACCACGACCTTAAAGATCCGTAATGTACTCGGATGAATAACATCAGACCCGAGCTCCGACACCTACCAGTTCAGTGTCAGATTCAAATTTCGAAAAATTCACGAATCGATGGTATCCCGCATCCTGGGCTTGATACCAAAAATAAGTTGGTATCAGATTATTTCCCGAAAAATCCAAAAAGATCCGACAAACCCCGTAAAATAAGTAGGCATCGCAAACCTAGGCTCTGATACCAAAAAATAAATTGTCACGCCCCGAGACCCTGGAGCCGCTGATCCAATAGATAATCGGACAGCACCTCCCCTGTCCGACGGACAATTTACACAACCACACAGATACCAATAACAGAACCACGCAGTTAAATGGCCTCAGGCCTCAAATCCATGTAGAAACAACATATATACGACTATAACCGTCGCAAAACCAAAGTACGAACTCACCTGAGCTGCCAGGGGGCAGGAACAAAGCCAAAACCCCACGAAGTCCAATATAGGACTCAAAAGTACAATACCATCGAATAAAACATGAATACATATCCAAAACATGGCAACGGAAGCAAAGTATATACTACAGGGTCCATAACCGAAAAATAACATAAGATAAACCAAAACGGAGCTCCTCTCGAGCTCGGGACTGGCGGCTAGGGCTCTCCTGGCAAGCATCAACCTGAAATAAAAATGTATGGCAACGGGGTGAGTCCATAACTCAGCGAATACCCAACAGATATGCATAGAAAGTTATACTAACAATAAGAGTTTCGCTAATACAGTCTCATATCAACAGTAGGGAAAGACTAGAACTGAAAGTACTGAGGTAGATACATACCAAAATCCATCTAACCTGAAAAGAGGGTAATAAATATCAATGGAATACCAATAGACATATAATCTCAGATAACAAGTCTCCAGAATATGCATGTCAAACAAGTGCAGAAATCAAGTGCAGCAAACAATGTACGATGCAAAATATGCACATGGTGCAATGACATGTGTCACCCCTGACACCAGTCAGATCATCGTACACCTGTCATAGGTGACGTCTGAGAGGGTAGAGCTATGACAACTGTAGGCACCCTGCTATCACTGCTCCTGAGTGACCGGGTGGACAAGATGCTGGTGGAGACTCCGCTCCTACCCCAAGCAATGGGGGAGTCAAGCTCTCATCTCCTCGTGGCTCAGTACGAGAAGGGATCCCTGGCTGCTACCACGCCCGAGCTCACCCTCCAAATAGTGGCCGAACGGAGCAATACAGGGATAATGCGCACATCCTACGGTATCCACTAACCCATGAGTGGCCGTGTGCGCATGTCATGTACCGGAAGACGATAGGCTCAACCACAAGGGAGTCGCTGATCGCCGGCATTCAACAATGCAAGGATGGTGTATGATATGTACACATACATCCCTCCCCAAGTCCTCAGTATACTAAGTCTCAGTCTGAAATCCTATAACAGGAAATACAGGTAACCTACAAGGTATACTGGCCGGAAACTACAGATCCCTCAAGGTCAAATGCAAGAGATACATCACGATATCTAAGCATACCTATAGATATAACAATACCTGAGACTGTATGGAACTAACAGCATAATAACTCAGGGATAAACAACAGGTATCCAAAACAGGCATAATAAACAAGGATAGCGTATGATCTTACTGCTATCTATAACAGTCTATACATAACAACATGACAATATCAAAAGAGATAAGTCAAAGGGTACCCGCCTCCAAAGCAAGAGAAGTCCGTATCAATCGAGATAGAACCACCCGCCAATATCAGCAATAAAAATCCAAATCAAGTCCCTGTATCAAGGACAGATTTAATTAGCTATTACACAAATGATAACTAGCTAATTAATCCATAATCCGTTTTAGGGTTAACCTAATCCGTCCTTATCCATTTAATTACGCCTGATTAACTGGCACGGTTTCTAATTACTTCTCGTAATTGAAATTAGGTCCAACCCTCAATCCTAAGTAGCATAATTAACTACACCATAGTTTCCAATTCAATATAGGATTGAGCCAAACTCAATCGAACTCTTACCTGAGCCAAGCAACACTCCACGGCAGAAGCTCCCACTCCCACAGTAAGGTGGCGCACAACCAAAATGGTTGAAACCCAACCTCAGCAACTGCTCACAGGAACCCTCACAGCACAAACCCTACGCATGAAATTTGTCAACAGAAGATAGAAATCAAACTCCAAATCTACACACCAAGCCATCCAAATGTCGTAGCCCTCACCTGAGCTCATGGGGTTTCCACTACAGAAATCTGAAGATGAGGGATTGGAACCCAATTTCCAATTTCCAGTTTCCGAAATCAGATCTGCCAACACACAGGATTCAGGTTCGCAATCCACTCCTCAACCCCATCCCTACAACTCTGGGTCTAAAGCAATTATCAGGCTTACCTAAGATTCGTGGGCGCCCCATTCGATTCCAAACATCTGACGATCCTTGGCGAGAAGCTGATCTCACTGGCCGGCGGAGAAGATTCTCAAGTGCCGGCTCCGGCGATGATGTAGAGCTCCCGTGGAACCGCCGACTGCGTCTGGATCGACCCAAGGTCAAGGGATCCTAAGGCGCGTGCGATGTGGTGCCGGGTGGTTGAAATCAAGAGAAGGGGTTCGTCGCCGGTGCCGATCGAGAAGGTGGCAGACGGAGGAATCAGGCGACGGAGAGCAGTGGCGGCTTGGCTTCGATCGGGTAGGGGAGGAGAGACTGCGGCGGACCAAAGCCCTAACCGGATTTTTAAGTTGCATTTTTGCACTTTAGTCCAATATTTCAGACTTTTACACTTTGGTCCTTCATATTTGGGAAATTTGCATTCTCGTCCTTAAGGTTTAGTTTTTAATCCTTTAAATCCCCTAAACCTCGTCTAGAAGCCCGGAAACCCTAAGACCTTTTCCGAGAAATTCTCCGGAACGAAATAAAAGTTTCGGATTTAACATCCTCGATGACGCAGTCATCTCCACAGGGGCCGAACCTCCGTGACTGGTCATCGCCGACAACTCCTTCCGGAACAAATTTGACGCCGTCTGTGGGAAACTAATAAAGCACCTAAAGGAGCGCCGATGGCAGAAGCGGAGGATCTCGCTCATCCGCGGGAGGATGAAGGGCCTAAGCAAGAGCGACGAGAAGTAGAAAGTGAAGAGGTGCAGCTCCATCCTCATGGCGGAAGGGGAAATACATGCATCGCTCTTGACCTCGCGCCAGCACTACGAAATTGCCTCATCGAATGCCTGAGAAACCACAGAGACATGTTTGCTTGGGCTGCTGAAGAAATCAAGGGGGTCCCCCCGGCGCTGGTTATGCATCACCTACATGCGTCGCCGGAAGCCCATCCCGTGAAGCAGAAGAGGAGGCACTTCTCCCCGGAGCAAGATAAAGCTATTCAAGAGGAGGTTCAAAAGCTATTAAAAGATGGATACATCAGGGAAGTCCGGTTCCCGGCTTGGCTGGCCAACGTGGTCCTCGTTCCCAAGCTGGGGGTAAATGACGAGTCTGTATCGATTTCAGAAACCTGAACAAAGCCTGCCCGAAGGACTGTTATCCCCTACCCAGGATAGATAGGCTGGTGGACTCAACAGCCGGCTGTGAGTTCATCTCCATGTTAGACGCCTACCAGGGCTATCACCAAGTCCCCCTCGCCCCCGAAGACCAGGAGATGGTCTGTTTTGTGACGGCTGATGGCACGTACTGCTACAACGTCATGCCCTTCAGCTTGCGTAATGCGGGCGCCACGTACCAGCGGATGATGGATAAAGTCTTCCGGCACCAAATCGGGCGGAACATTGAGGTATACGTGGACGACATCCTGGTCAAGACGGAGAAAGGAGGGGACATGATATCTGACTTGGAGGAAACATTCGCCACCCTGAGAGCACACAGATTAAAACTAAACCCGGCTATGTATTTGTTTGGGGTCAAAAGTGGCAGGTTCCTGGGATACATGGTGACGGAAAGGGGGATCGAAGCCAACGTGGAAAAGGTAAAGGCCATCTTGGATATGCCGCCCCGCGAAACTTTAGGGAAGTCCAACGGCTGAATGGCATAATCATTGCCCTATCACGGTTCATCTCCAAATCCGCGGACAAAGCCCTCCCCTTCTTCAAAATTCTTAGAAAATCTGTTAAATTCGAATGGGATGACCAGTGTGAGAAGACCTTTGAAGAATTGAAGACCTATTTGGTGGATCTCCCGACCCTGCATAAGCCAGTGGAGGGGGAGACCTTATTCGTCTATTTATCAGCGGCTGAACAAGCGGTAGGGTCGGTGCTTGTCAGAGAACAAGACTGGATACAACATCCCATCTACTTCTTTGGACACCTGCTAAAGGATGCCGAGACGCAGTACACTTGATGGAAAAACTGGCATAGCCTTAGTCCTGATGGCCCGAAGGTTACGACCATACTTCTTAACGTATCCCATCGTGATTCTCACTAATAGCCCGCTCGCCCGAGTCCTTACTAACCCCGAGGCGTCGGGAAGGCTAATCAAATGGACGACAGAGTTAAGCGAATACGACATTGAGTATCAGCCTCGAACTGCCATCAAAGCACAAGCTCTCTCCAACTTCATGTTGGAGACAATCCCGGAGGCAGAGACTGAAGGTATGTGGAAGGCTTATGTGGATGAATCTGCCAATAGCCAACACAATGGGGTAGGACTACTATTGATTTCCCCCAGGGGAGACACACTGCATCTGTCTATCCGACTTCACTTCAAAGCCACCAACAATGAAGCTGAGTATGAGGCGATCCTGGCAGGGTTGCAAGTGTTGGACCTTGGATGGCTATAGAGGGGGGGTGAATGTAGCCAAACACACAAATCCTTTGATCTTAATAGATTTCTGTACTCAGAGATTAGGCAGCGGAAACACACAGAATGTAGAAACAGAATTGAAGAACAGAAATCAAAACAAAGACAGCAAACCAAACGACATAGCGGTGTACAAGGTTCGGGGATAACTTGCCCCTACTCCTTGGCGTGCCCGTAAGGTGGGCGATCCCTTGATCCTCGGCAGATTAAGCCCCGGTGAACCCGGATAAGATAGAGTCTCCTTCTCGATGGAGAAACCTCTTCACAGATCTCTCGGATGATGGAACTTGAGTACAGGAGATCACACAAGAAGGAATGCTCACTCAGATCTCACAAGGATGTAGTAGAACGCTTAAGCACAAAGCAACAGAGAGCTCGAACATAGCCCAGCCAAACTTCCCAAGTTTCTGTCTCGTTCACCTCAGCTCCTCTGCTTCCAGCTTCTTCTCTTAAGCTCCTGCTCAACGTCGCCTGCTCCATCAGCACCACTGACTCACACCCTGACCCACTGACCTCTCTGAGCACTCAGTCCACTGGACACTCCTCCAACTGAGCCTCCGTCAGTTGCCAGTCGTGCCTTCGTTAGTTGCCAGTTGCGCCAAACGCCGTTGAGACCTGAAAACACAATAGATCCAAACCTGCTCTATGGAAAGTCCTCTATTGACCCTCCTTGAGTATTTGAATCACCTACACACTCCAACAAACGCTTAGCAATGCATATCAAAACATATCAGCAATGTATCAGAGAATCGGCAGAGAAAACAGACGTGATCAGAGCGTCTGACAGTGATTTCGAATTAAAGTTACAGCTACTGATCGGTCACCGGACCGATCAGAGTGAGGCCTGATCGGTCACCAGACCGATCAGGATAGGCACTGATCGATCAGGCTCAAGCCTGATCGGTCCACTGTGAGAAAACCGTAATCGCGGACATCTGATCCTAGGTCGTGGATCGGTCACCGGACAGTTCTGGCATTCTGGATCGGTCACCAGACCGATATGGGGCTAAACAGAATCCAACCAAGGTTTCTGTTCTCTCCCTGATCGATCACCAGACCGTTCTGGCATTCTGCTACACACTCCAGATCGGTCCACAGACCTATCCAGCAGTCTGCTGCACACTCCAGATCGGTCCACAGACCTATCCAGCAGTTTGCTGCACACTCCAGATCGGTCCCCAGATCAATCAGGCTGTGCCCTGATCGATCACCAGACCGATCCAGGAGTGAACTTCGTGCCAACTTCCCTGATCGGTCACCAGACCGATCCAGGCAAGGTCAAATCCATTCAAAGTCACGAGAACAAGCCTCCAACCCTTCTCTGACTCATTCTTAGTCCCTCGGACCAAGATTCCGTACCCAGTCTCACTCACTGGGACTTCAACCTAGCTTCCCAAGCTAGGACCTGGTTTCACTCACCAGGATTTCATCACCTAGCCCTCCAAGCTAGGACTTTTCACCCAACCCTCTAAGTTAGGACTTTTCACCTAGCCCTCCAAGCTAGGACTTTTCACCTAGCCCTCCAAGCTAGGACTTTTCACCTAGCCCTCCAAGTTGGGACTTTTCACCTAACCCTCCAAGTTGGGACTTTTCACCTAACCCTCTAAGTTAGGACTTTTCACCTAGCCCTTCAAGCTAGGACTTTTCACCTAACCCTCCAAGTTGGGACTTTTCACCTAACCCTCCAAGTTGGGACTTTTCACCTAACTCTCTAAGTTAGGACTTTTCATCCAACCCTCCAAGTTAGGACTTTTCACCTAGCCCTCCAAGCTAGGACTTTTCACCTAGCCCTCCAAGCTAATACTTTTCACCTAACCCTCAAAGTTAGGACTTTTCACCTAACCCTCCAAGTTGGGACTTTTCAACCCCCCCTCTATAGTCATCCAAGGTCCAACAGCAAGTGGCCCGGTACATGGGTGCCTGCTGAATCACTATCTATTCGGACTCGCAGCTGGTGGCTCAATAAGTAGCGGGCAGTTTCGAAGTCAAATGTGAGCAGTTGCAAAGGTATGTAGACCTATATGAACGACTAAAAACCACCTTCTTGGAGGTCATCCTGCAGAAGATCTCCCGGTCGGATAATGTGCGGGTCGACGAGTTAGCCAAGTTGGCCAGTTCCATATCCACTTGGCGGTTGGAGGGGCCCAGTCTGACGGAAACAACGGTGGCCCAAATTGGGGGAGAGCCAAGAATAGACGGACCCGTGGACTGGAGGGATCCATATGTAGCATTCCTCCCGGACGGATCCCTGCCGAGTGGAGGCCCAGAGACTCGGTTGTTTCGCCGACGAGCGGAGAGGTTTACACTGGTCGGGGATCAGTTGTACAAGAGAGCCTATGCCCGCCCCCTCCTCAAATGTGTCGGACTGGAGGAGACTGGCTACATAATGCGAGAGGTGCACGAGGGCATCTGTGGAAGCCATATTGGAGGGAGATCCCTGTCCCCCAAGATCCTTTTGGCGGGATATTTTGGCCTACCTTGCAGGCTGACTCGCTCAACTTCGTGGCCAGANATCAAAATTGATGAAGGGGGATTGGTCTGAGGAGTGGTCTGATACAATTTGGAATGATCTGAGAATCAGTATTGATCTGATCGGTCACCAGACCGATCTGACTTTCCTGGATCGGTCGGTGGACCGATCAAGGTGAGTCCTGATCGGTCCGTGGACCGATCTGGTTTGATACAGAGAGGGTTCTGAACCAGATTTCAGAAACTGAGTTTCAGAAACTCTGAAATCAGATTTGTTTCATTGTACAGTTTTAGAAACGAGATTTCAGAAACCCTAATTCAATTAGATTCAATCCCATTGATCCTAAAGGGTTTCTTTTAACTAAAATCCATTTTCCAAAATGATCAACATGATTTGTGTCAGAGCATGATCAGTATTTTCTAAGCATGAAGTTGAATATCAAAACATGTTTGTATCTAAGTTGGATACTTCAAAACAGATTTGTATCAAGTCAATATTAAATTTGTATCAAAGTCAATGGATGATCAAGTTTGTTCAAAATATTTATCAATTTCATAATCCCCAACTCTGTCCAGCATGTTTGTATCAAGATAATATCAAAATATAATCGATTTTCCAAACATACCTATACAACATGAGTATCAAGGTATGATCATGTGTGTATCAAAATATTCCAATTATGATCATGTTTATTCCAAACAATTTTGATAATCCAATCTACCTTGATAATCAGACTTTATAGCAAATCATGGAACTTGAGTGCTGAATTTTGAAACATCATAACTATGTGAGCATACTGTTCTTAACCAAAATTTTCATGCCATAGACTAATGTTAATAGCACATAGAGTAAATCATGGCATACTTGATCATGTTCACCTCCAACACATTAAGGAAGAACTTAAGCCTAAGATATATCATCAGTTATTCCAAAAAAAACTGATTTTGATATTTTGGCTAACTTCTAGATTTACCGTGAACTATAGCAATCCATTGTCATGATTCAACCTAAATCATTCATGCAATATATTTTTCCTTTTCAAAACTAGTTGGTTTATTTTGAAGCATGAATATACTATCATTCATTGTATGAAAATTTCCTTACTACTCAAGTGAAATTTCATAAAACACAAATTGCAGTAAAACATAAATTGCTACAAGAAAACCAATTAATCTAAGCAATTCATGACAAGAGCAAATTATGTGTGAATCTAAACCCTTCATGCAATGTATAAAAATAATTTCCAAGGCTTGTTGACTCATTTTGAAACTAGTGTAACCTTAGCCATGGGTTTGGAGCACCACTTATCAACAACCTATGTTGATAGATGCTCCCCCTCAATTTATGCTTATATAATTCTAAATATTGAGGTTTTAGGTACCCAAATTTTGGGACCTAAGGAATCTACAATGAATGACTTTGGCACCCATGCCTTAGTCAATTTCTTTTTGACTTTTTGAACCTTAGAATCATTTGAAGATCTAAAATGGGTTCTTGACATTAAAGATATGACACTAGGTTCTTTAGGTTGGTAACCCAAACCAACCTTGTTGTACATCACCCTTTGTGAGTTGAGTATCATATCTAATGATTTAGAGCTTGTTGAAAACTTCTCAAGAACATTCTTGAGGTTTTCAACTTCGCTCTTCAAGTTCTTATTTTCATCCTTAAGAGATTTATCATGTAAATCATTAATGTCCTCAACCTTAGAGGATTTCAATTCTTTTACTTCCAACCTTAATGCTTTGACTTTGACCTTAGATTTATTAAGCATTTTTGTCAAGCACGCTATTGTTCTATAGCATTTGTCTAACTCCGGAGAGATTACCTTTTCATCATCCGAAGATGACGAAGGCGCGGTTGAGGAGCTTGCCAATTCGTTATCACTCCCTTCATTTGATCCTTCTAAGGCCACGAGAGCCACATGACAGTGGCTTTTCTCCTCATTGTCCTTCTTCCTTTTGTTTCCTGCCACAAAAGCAACCTCTTTCTCCTTTGGGCTTGTGTTAGAAATCTCATGTAGTTCCATCTCACAAAACAAATCTTCTAATTTTACAAAAGATAGATCCTTGGAAACCTTGTAGGCATCCACCATGGATGACCACAAAGTATTCCTAGGGAAGGCTTTGAGTACATACCTCACTAGGTCTCTATTTTCTACCTTTTCATTTATGGAGTGGAGACCATTCAACACTTCTTTAAATCGTCCATGGAGTTCACTTTCCTTTTCATTTTCTCCCATGGTGAGGTTTTGGAGTTGGCTGTGAAGCAAATCCTTCTTGGCTCTTCGGGTGTCTTGAGTTCCCTCATGGAGCTCAAAGATTTTGTTCCATAGGTCCTTTGCACTTGTAAAGGGACCAACTTTGATGAGTCGGTCCTTGGTCATCCCACATCGCAAGGTGACCACAGCCTTAGCATCCGCTTCTCCCTTTTTGATTTGCTCAGCTGACCACATGGAGAAGTCTAGCTCTTTTCCTTCACCATCTCTTGGAAGGATGAAGCCCTCCTTCACGGCAAACCACAAACTGATGTTGGTCTTGAGATAGAACTCCATCCTTGACCTCCAATATGGAAAATCTATGTCGTCAAAGAATGGAGGTCGGTTTGTGCTATAGCCTTCTCCTCCTACAGTCATCTTGTTGTAAGCTCTCGGATGTTAAGCCGCTTGAACAGAGCCCCAAGCTCTGATACCACTTGTTGGACCTTGGATGGCTAGAGAGGGGGTGAATGTAGCCAGACAAACAAATTTTTTGATCTTAACAGATTTCTGCACTCAGAGATTAGGTAGCGGAAACACACAGAATGCAGAAACAGAATTGAAGAACAGAAATCAAAACAAAGACAACAAACCAAACGACACAGCGATGTACAAGGTTTAGGGATAACTTGCCCCTACTCCTTGGCGTGCCCGTAAGGTGGGCGATCCCTTGATCGTCGGCAGATCAAGCCCCGGTGAACCCGGATAAGATAGAGCCTCCTTCTCGGTGGAGAAACCTCTCCACAGATCTCACAGATGATGGAACTTGAGTACAGGAGATCACACAAGAAGGAATGCTCACTCAGATCTCACAAGGATGTAGTAGAACGCTTAAGCACAAAGCGACAGAGAGCTCGAACACATCCCAGCCAAACTTCCCAAGTTTCTGTCTCGTTCTTCTCAGCTCCTATGCTTCCAGCTTCGTCTCTTAAGCTCCTGCTCAACGTCGCCAGCTCCATCAGCACCATTGACTCACACCCTGACCCACTGACCTCTCTGAGCACTCAGTCCACTGGACACTCCTCCAGCTGATCCTCCGTCAGTTGCCAGCCGCGCCTTCGTCAGTTGCCAGCCGCGCCTTCGTCGGTTGTCAGTTGTGCCAGACGCCGTTGAGACCTGAAAACACAATAGATCCAAACCTGCTCCATGGAAAGTCCTCCATTGACCCTCCTTGAGTATTTGAATCCTCTTGTATCACCTACACACTCCAACAGACGCTTAGCAATGCATATCAAAACATATCAGCAGTGTATCAGAGAATCGGCAGAGAAAATAGACGCGATCAGAGCGTTTGACAATGATTTCGAATTAAAGTTACAGCTACTGATCGGTCACCGGACAGATCAGAGTGAAGCCTGATCGGTCACAAGATCGATCAGGATAGGCACTGACCGATCAGGCTCAAGCCTGATCGGTCCACTGTGAGAAAATCGTAATCGCGGACATCTGATCATAGATCGTGGATCGGTCACCGGACCGTTCTGGCATTCTGGATCGGTCACCAGACCGATCTGGGGCTAAACAGAATCCAACCAAGGTTTATGTTCTCTCCTTGATCGGTCACCAGACCGTTCTGGCAATCTGGATCAGTCACCAGACCGATCTGGGGCTGAACAGAATCCAACCAAGGTTTCTGTTCTCTCCCTGATCGGTCACCATACCGTTCTGGCACTCTGGATCAGTCACCAGACCGATCTGGGGCTGAACAGAATCCAACCAAGGTTTCTGTTCTCTCCCTGATCGGTCACCAGACCGTTCTGGCACTCTGGATCGGTCACCAGACCGTTCTGGCATTCTGGATCGGTCACCAGACCGATCCAGGGCCTTCCAATTCAACCCAAAGACAAGAGAACGAGCTTCCTAGCCCTCTCTGACTCGTGCTCAGTCCCCCAGACCAAGACTCCATGCTCAGTTTCACTCACTGAGACTTCAACCTAGCTTCCCAAGCTAGGACCTGGCTTCACTCACCAGGATTTTATCACCTAGTTCTCCAAGCTAGGACTTTTCACCCAACCCTCCAAGTTAGGACTTTTCACCTAGCCCTCCAAGCTAGGACTTTTCACCTAGCCCTCCAAGCTAGGACTTTTCACCTAACCCTCCAAGTTGGGACTTTTCACCTAACTCTCCAAGTTGAGACTTTTCACCTAACCCTCCAAGTTGGGACTTTTCACCTAACCCTCCAAGTTAGGACTTTTCACCTAGCCCTCTAAGCGAGGACTTTCACTCAACCCTCCAAGTTAGGACTTTTCACCTAGTCCTCGAAGCTAGGTCTTTTCACCTAACCCTCCAAGCTAGGATTTCTTGCCCAGTCCGCGACTAGGACTTAATCCCCATGCGTTTAACCAGACTTAAATCAAAACTTAAATCGGTGTCAATACCAAAACAACAATCAGGGTTAGACTACATCAACAAGGTGCGGGTACTGCCTGCTGTCGTCTGTATACTATCTACTGCCCCGACCACCTCTCTGTGGTCTTTGCTGTCCTGATCGATCAGCCTAAGTGGGGACCACCGCAATCTCATGTTGTATCTTAAGAGCACAATCTTTGCTCTGATGCCCTGGTAACTTACAATAGTAACATACATTCTGGCCCACTGAATACTCTGTCATACCATGTTCCCTAGACCCACACCGAAAATAATGAAATCTATCTTTGGCCTGCCCCCAACCCTACTGAGAGGAACAGGAGGTCCCGCTACACGCCCTATCTTCTGGGAATAGGAATCCACCTTGGGAGTACTCTGTGAACTCTGACTCTGTCCAGTACTATGTTATCGCTGAGTGATCTGTGTTGTCTCTTGAGCTAACTGTTTACCCTTCTTTTTTCCCCATAAACCCTTCAACTAGGTCATCTCGATAAGAAGGGTCTTGTCTAGTGCCTGTCAATAAGATGTCGTGCCCAAACCATCCATTCGCACCTGAATATACCCGGCAAGTCCCTGAATAAACTACTACATCCACTCCTGATCCTCTACAACAAGCTGCAGGCAATACTCAGATAACCGGTTAAACTTTGCATTATACTGTATAACCGTACCATCCCTCTGCATGAGACTCAACAAGTCTTGTCGTCTAGCCATCCGATATGCGGCTGGAAAGTACTGACTCTCAAATGCCTCTTGGAAAGCAGCCCAGGTAACGTGTTGCTCGCCAATGACCGCACTCTGCATAGCCCACCAGGTGGTGGCCTCATCGCGCAGGTGATATGCAACCTCTCCCAGTCCGTGCATGCTATATAACGGAAAGTATCCTCCATGTCTCAATCCAAGAGTGGGCCACACACGGATTTGATCCTTTGTGAAATAAGGTGAACCAACCCTTCACGGATGTCGCTAAAGTAGTGATCCATGATCTGTCCAAAGTGCAGCCCAGAAAAACTATCGGAGACACCATGGGTGGTACGGTTGACCACACTACGGGAGGAATGGTGGGAAGTACAAGAGTAGCTGCCGCAGGTGGAATCGAAGAGCCTACTATGATAGGTACCACCAGTGGAACAGTAGTAATCACGGGAGTAGGTACCCCCGATGTAACTGGGCAAAACACCAGAGTAGGTATCATTGGTGGAACTGTAGGAACCGATGGTAGAAATGGGGAAGGAACCCCCCAACTGATTGGGGATCCTGACCCCCTAGAACATCGTGATGAGTATGTCCTTGAGTGACAGGTGTTGCCTCAATTGGTTTCTCCGGTGACCCTGCCACTAGATCGGTAGTCTCAGTCGTCACTGATCCTAAATAGGTCAAATGATAGTTCTAAAGTATATGCATACAAGCGGTACTCTTTAGATCAGAAACCAAGAGTTGAGACTAAATAATTGAGCATTTTATATTACTACTCAAAGGTCAAGCAAGAATAAGTATCAAGCAAGAAAACAAACAGAGATAAATTAACCTACTCAGATAATAAAATAATCATGCATTTAAGATAAATGATTCTACAGAAATCAAGTAAGAAGTACTCGCCTCGCAATGCAATGTGTATCCAAAAGAACCTCCCATGATCAACCGTGCGTGTCTAAATCAGTATCTTGTATCAAGGACCAAGTTTAACTATTTATAAAATTAAATAATTAACTAAACTACATATATATATACAGAACCGTTCGGCTGCGGACTGTTGCTGCGGACCGCCTGCGGACGAGGCTTGCGTGGCAACGAGGAGCTGCGGACGAGGCGTGCGTGGCAACGGGGACAGCGGCAGCGAAACAAAATTTAAGCGGCTGATCATTTTCGCGACTCCCTCTCTCGCGCCCTCTCCTCCTTCCTCTCTCGCAAACCCTAAAAGCTCCTCGCTGCCGCCCTGCTCCTCATCGCCTGGTACCTCTCCAACCTCCCGGCCTACCGCACCGCCGTCAGCCCGCTCCTCTGCGGCATAGAGGTCGGCCTCGCCCACGGCTACCTCCTCGTCGGACCCCTCGTCAAGACCGGCCCGCTCCGCAACACCGAGGTCGCCGGCGCGGCCGGGTCTCTCGCCGCCGCCGGCCTCGTCGTCATCTTCACCGTCTGCCTCAGCATGTACGGCAGGAGTCGGCGGGGGTCGTCATCCTACCCGTCTGCCTCAGCATGACGCTGAATTTGCCTGGAACATTCTAACTTTTCTTTTTGCTTAACTACAATATCATTTTTATTTCATTGATGAAAAGTATCTTCTTGTTCTTGAATACTAGTTTGATTTCAATTACGAGAATATGAAAGTTGTGATAACAATTTCATGACCTGTGGTGAAACCCAATTTGTAGTGAATTTTAGTTTAAGTTAGTCTAAGTTAATTTAATTAGCTCAATAATGTAGGCCTTCTTCTCGTAAGTGTTTATATAACCCTAGGGTAAATATTTAGTTTAGAAATCTAAGAAATGCTTGATTCAGAAATCTCACATCATGTCATGAATCTTGATGCCTTCAGCTAATGACTTACACATTTCAAGATTGTAGAAGACACAAAAAAAAAAGTGTTTGAAATTGGCAGCTGAAATATATCATACTGTGCCCTTTAAATGATGATTGTGGCCTAGGCTATGATTCCTCAGTTTAGAAAATATAACACTACACAATACACAGACATACATGCATATGAAGTCCGAGGCTCTAAAGGGGCTCTATTACTGAAGGACTTATTGAATGCTAATATCTATTTTTAGGTCTTGATACTATCTCCGAGGATGAAAGGAAAACCAAGATTGAATCACTAAAGAAGAAGGCATACAATGCCTCCTCAAAGTTCAGGAATTCTTTGACAAAAAGGGGCAGGAGAAGTAGCAAGGTCATGTCTGTCTCCATTGAGGATGTGCGTGATGCTGAGGAAATGAAGGTCGTTGATGCCTTCCGTCAGATTCTAATTTTGGAAGAGATGCTACCTTCTAAGCATGATGATTATCATATGATGCTCAGGTTTTCATTTGCTTGATGTTTTTTTTTAAATAAATTCATTCCTGAGAATTAAGCACTGAATTGTTTCTTTCATGCCTACTTGAAGTTGGATGAAAAAAGAAATAACTTTGGTTCCCAACCCATCTATCTTCTTTTATTTCATTCCTCCTTATCAATGCAAATTTGTGATTCAGATTTCTCAAGGCCAGAAAATTTTACATTGAGAAAACAAAGCAAATGTGGGGAGATATGCTTAAGTGGAGGAAGGAATTTGGAGCTGACACAATTTTAGAGGTAATATATCTTTCTCCTATGGGTGTGTTTATTATTCATGCAAAAAAATATGTTTTTTAGTTCGTCAATTCTCTCTTTTCCTGGACTCCTTTCTTTGTCTTTAAAACAAATGACAGAACATGTGCAACATAGCGTAGCACATTTCTGAGTGGTGTGGCTTGTAGAGAATATAGTTCTGGAATCTTTTCAAGCAATTTTTTTTTGTTTAAAAATACAATAAGAAGAAATGGTGGTCCTTAATAATTGATTTTTAAAATTCCTAATTTATGGGTTAATTCACAAGTGAATTGCCGGAGTTCCTCGGTGGCACTTGCAAATGTGAAGGTGGATGCCTTCGATCAGAGAGAGGGCCGTGGAAGGATACTGAAATCTTGAAGGTGTTTGTTTCCCATTCATTTTTACTTTTGGTTCATAATCAAATTCCTTGCTTGTGACCTTTTGCATTATATTGCATCAAAAAAGAGAACATTATCATATTTTAAGCATCAATGTTCTTTGATAAATTGACACAGTAGATTGTTCAAAATGGCGTCGGAAGTTCTGAATTGCAGCATCTTACATCTGGAGCTGAGGAAAAGACCATTTCTGAAGAAGAAGTATTCTATCCTAAGGTGATGATGATATCATATTTTGTACTTCTCCCTTGGAATTTTGTGATACTGAAGTAATTCTTGTTCAATGAAGAAGCAAGATTCCTTCTATCCCAAAGCTCATTTAACAGTAGATAAGTGTTCTATTTCTCTGAGCCCCCCCCCCCCCCCCCAAGGAGTACTATTGAGCACCCACACATGTCACCTATACGGGAAGTTGACAGTTCCAAATGGCAGGTAATTTCTAGTAAACCATTACCATTGCAAACCCTATTTAGTTTATTCTTGTAATCTAGCTTGCTGATTTTTCTGTTTAGCTATTTTCATTTTTTTCACTGAACGGTTGGATCAGTAAGTATGCATTAACAGAGCGTTGTCATTCTCTTTAGCGAAAAAATTGAAAACTTCTTTAACAATACCCTATTCTATCCTTCATCCAAATCATGATGTTTGATCACATCAAATATTCAAGTACTAATTGCTACAATCCTGAGGTTTAGCTTAGCTTTAGATTTGAAAATATATCCTGAATAGTTCACTTTTCCTTCTTGAAGATAACAAGATCAAAGGGCCTCTATATTTGAGAATACAAGAAACCATAGTATACAAATAAAATCTACTGTAGTTCCACATGACACTATTCTATGATAATTGAAAATTTGCTGCACTAACATTTAACCATAAGGATTTGCATGTACAGATTACTCGTGAAAAATTCCCTGAACCTTGTTCTTATGGTGGTTTTGTTCCAATTGTGGACAAGGCTGTGGATGCTAACTGGAACAAAAAGTTTGACGTCCCTAAAGGTCCATATTGATGCAAGATTCAATCTTTAAGCTTTCAAATTATTATTACTTCAGAATTCTTATTCCCATTTATGGACTTTATTTTTCTTACAATCCACTTGAATTACAGATTCATATGCTGTCTCTGAAATTTACAATGGTCCTGATGGATTTAGTAATGGGATTCTTTCTGGGGCCATGGCTATTGCCATGGGGGTTTTCACCATGGTCCGTGTTGGTCGGAGTATAACAAGGAAGATTGTTAATGCAGACATTGACCCCTGTTTTGGCAAAATGCACCAGAGGCAGCTGCCGGCACCGATGGCGGTTGAATACTCATGCATATTGAAAACGCCTGGATGAGCTGGAAGAGAAGGTAACTGTTCTTGACAATAAGCCCACTGAGATGCCAGCTGAGAAGGAAGAGATGCTAAATTCTGCTGTCAAGCGTGTGGATATTTTGGAGGCAGAGCTTGCTGCAACAAAGAAGGTATCGGTTTGAAAAAAGTGTCATTAGGCTTTATATATATATAAAGCCTTTCAACTTGATTTACCATACATTGACTTGTCATTAGGACAGGGAAAAAATAGTAGTTGAATATGGCATTCTCTGGTTCAACATTTTGCCAAAAAGATACAACTTTGGGTGTGCAATTGAATTGTTAAACTTTTCCTAGGAATTCAAAACCAAAGTGTAAAATCTTCCGACAAAAACTGTAAGGATCGAGTATCCAGAGCATCTATTGCAGTTAAACCAAAAGATAGTTTGATTAGTACAACAGAAAATAAAAACAATTAGTATCTGAATTGGCAAAAGCATAATTAATAATCAAAATCTGAAAGATGAGAACATACATTAAAGGCAAGTTCAACTTGGATCTATCTCAAGTTTAGACTATAATTTAATTGAGCTTGAGCTTGATTCCATCAATTCCATTGAGGACTTGATCAAATTCTTATATCACCCAAACCTGACTCATGTCCTTCTGATCCTTATTTTTCTCCGCACGTCCACTAATCCCTTTAGCCTTCAACCAAATTTCTCTTTCTTTCATGAACACAAACGCACAATTGCCAAGCCCCACAACTCCATTCATCTTCAATTATCTCAGCAGAAGCATTGACCAAGAAACGGATTACAATGCTGAAGAACAAACAAGGTTCTGTTAAACGCAACACTTAGTCACTGTCATTTCTATCATAGTTCTGAAAGAGGGATTGAAGTCCATTTATTAACTGGGCTTCCTTGATATCGTGCTTTTTACCATCTCCTTTGTCATTTGATAAGTCTGAATCTTCATTTGTAATATGGGCC
The DNA here is from genome assembly GCA_024364735.1 of Boesenbergia rotunda. Classification (NCBI taxonomy): domain Eukaryota; kingdom Viridiplantae; phylum Streptophyta; class Magnoliopsida; order Zingiberales; family Zingiberaceae; genus Boesenbergia; species Boesenbergia rotunda. The sequence continues at coordinate 335,861 of JAGFNQ010000256.1, read as the reverse complement.
TATGGGGCTTCTTACTGACCTGCAACACCGATCGTGATTTGACGATAAACTTCGGTTTCATAGATGCACTAAGTTTTCCTGTAACACAGGCAAATAATCAGAACCCATAAATATAACAATAAACTTGAGAAGAATCCTCAAACTTCTTGTATGAAATTTTAAATTTTAGTAGTTATAATACCCCCATCTTTTGCATAATCGGTGCCGATAGTTTTGGTTAAATAGTCTGTTGCTTCTTCCACCTTCACCCAAGGCTCTGCAGCAAATTTCCTCTGCATAAGTTTGAATTCAGCTTCAATCCAAAAAAAAAAAAAATCATAAAACACAACAAACAGATGGGATCTGGCTCTAAATCACAGTTTTAAGTAAATTATTTACAAAACACGTATATCTAAGAACCCTAAAGCAGCAATTTGTCATCAATTTATTTTTTTTAAAAAAAATTATACCCTAGAAAAAGAAAACATATAGTGACCACAAATGCAATAAAGAAATAGAAGAGTTCTTGGATTTTTACATGGAAAGTTATGGATTTAATAAGGGCTTCATCAGCTTCATCTAGCTCTTCCATTTTTTTCTGTCCTGTTGTGGAGAAGATGGTCATTTATAGAGAAAAAAAAGTATAGAAAGAAATTGCAGATGAGATTCAAAATCATAATATAAGCTTACAGATTCGTAGCCAATACACTACGATTTTTTATACTAATAAACATTAGATGATGTCAAATTTTTCAAGAAAGAAATACTTATAGAAATTGCAGAATAAATATTAAGGGACTCCAGCAGATCTGTAGACAAAAGCATAACCCTGCCAAATACCAAATACGTTCAGATTGTAACCTTTAAGTTCACTCACCATTTCTAGGTAGGTATCAATTTTTATAATTAGACGAACAGAATATATTTTTTAAAAATGGGCATCATCTTTGTCATATCATACCCACTAAGAAAAATTCTATTTATATGAAATTATTTTTATACTACATATTAAATACTAAACTCACAGAATATATTGACAGAACCGATATCATCTTTTAACATGCTATGTAAGAACATTTCTATTTCTATGAAGTTCTTCTAACATTGCATATAGAAAAAACCATTTAATTTGCCATTCTTACTGTAACATGTTAAAATTATATTTCATAATTCATACACCTGCCAAATAAATATTATAATGACGTAAAGTTTGAAATGTTCCTATGATAGTGGTAAAAAATTAATACATATGACAAACCATAAATAGTAAAAATTAGCATACATGATAAATTATAAGTGCCACATATACTTTTTAAGAAACTATTTTATTAATTTACAGGAACTTAAAATCCTATGCTCTCATCCTACAGTTTAATCCTAATTTCTATGATTTAGAATCTGAATAGAAATTAACCAGTATTTCAAGGACAAAGCGTAAGTCAGATCTAGGAAGGATAAGCAATACCAGAATATCTACTAATGCTAAGGGACCAGCTATTCAGAATCTCATGCGGCATTCGATTATTAATGCAATCAAAGTTACCGCTTTGTGAACAAGAAAGGTCAAGCAACCACGCAACGGAGAAGAGAAACAAGGAAAAGAAACCATCTCACCTCTCCAATGACGTCCTCTTTTCGTGAATTGAACTTCGTGCCCTTATAAATGTAGGTGCCGCAGGTGTTGCAGCGGATGCTCATCGGAAGCATCATCCGAACTTTAATCTGCTGATTCTTGGGTTGCTTCCGGCGAGGGATTTTAGCCGGATCGAAGTCAGGCGGGTAATACTTGTTCAACACCTTGCGTTCTCCCATCTTCGCATGACCTGGATTCCCTCCCGGTTTGCTGAATAAACGACGGCGAAACCCTAGGTTTTTTCCTGCGTGGACAAAAAAAAGCCAAAAAACAAACTCTGACCTGGATCCTAGCGCAGTGCCGAGGGATGGGACGGCGTCGGCACGAGCTCAGTGGCACGTTGCGGGATGCGAGAGCAAGGGCGAAGCCGAGGGCGAGGTTCGCTGCGGGAAAGAGGGAAAGAGAGCTGCGAGAAAGAGAGCTGCGGGCGCGAGGGGAAGGCGTGAGAGAGGGAGGCGACGCGGTGGGGGATCGCCGAGAGAGGGGCAGGGGCAGGCGCGAGAGAGGGAGGCGATTAGGGTTCGCGAGAGAGGGGGTTCGTGCGGGCGCGAGAGCAAAATGGCGAAAGATGACGAAGCGAGTTTGTTTTTTGGCTTTTTTTTTTTTTTTTTGGTCCACGCAGCAGCCACGTCGGACTGATCCGCAGCCGAACGGTTCTGTATATATATATATAAATTAAAATAAATCCTAACTACCACATCTACTTAATCAAATCTAAACCAACTATTCCTTCTTAACACCATTTGCCAAAGTTAGGCTATTAGGTTTAAATCCCTTAATTAACTTCAACATTCACATCCTAATCATTGGGGAAATAGTTAACCCATGGGACTAACCCAACCTATCATAGTATCATTGCCCAAAAACCACAGCCACAGTAAACCTCACAACATAACCATAGAACCAAAAATAGGAGACAACTTTATCAAGCTCCTGCTCTCAATCTCCACACCAAATTAACTAATGAACCTAATCCAAAATTTCAAAATCACCCTACGAACGGAATAGAGACCGTATGCCATTAAAAGCTTTAAACAGAAAGGTCCACGCATCAAGGTATTCACAAATACTACATCAAACTCATGCCATCATCTAACTACAGCCAATCACAACCCAACGTACTGAACTTACTTGCAGATGGTAGCAAGCAGTGACCTCCCTTGCCGATCTAACTCAAACAGGTCAACAATCATGAGGAGGAAATAGGGAAACCGTTTGCTACAACAACGACTCAATTAAGGCATGATGGTGATGACAATTATTTGCAACGATCAAATCAAGGGAAAACAAAAACAAAATAAGGTGATTCCTACCCATGGCCAAAAAAGGAGGATGCAACTCTACTGCTCACGATCGAAGGCTATGTCGGGAATTAACGATGATGAGGAGATGGAAGAGGGCGGTGGCACAACACTCGTCGCCTACAGAGCCATTGCGACACCAATGCTCACTCCGATTCGGAGAAGAGGAAGAGAGGGCTTCAGTGTCTTAGGGTTTGCGACACAAAGAAAGGAAAGAGAAGAATAGGGTTTGCGATCGGCGTCTTGCTCGCGTAAGGCTGGAAACCGCAACTAAGAGGGGGTTGCGATGTGTATTCATAGAGGAGGATGCGCTCGACGACTTTCTTCGCGTGCGATGAGGAGGGGAAGAGTCGACGTGTGGATTAGGGCATGGAGAAAAAGAAGGGAAGGAAAGGATTAAATTTTTCCTCAATAATTCGGAAATAGTCTACCTCGCGCCCATTTATCCTTGCAAACATTTCTAATTTTTTTTTAAAAAAAAATTCAAAATCTTCTATAAGATTATTTTCATTTTAACCTTTATTCATGATATTTTATTTATCGTGTTTTACAAAAACTAAACTACTGTGGATAAGTTATTCTTTATCGAAACAAGATGCAAACTCCATATTTGATATTAATGTCGGATAGGATGGTGATTATTCTATAGACTAACGAAAAAAGATCGTAGTAAAGATAAGAGGAGAAAACACCAAAAATAAAAAAAAAATATCATTTTCTAAGTTTTATTCTAAAAAAACTTTATTAAGAACCGAGGATGTTTATACTGAAGAATCAAATAAAAAATATATCTTATAAAAAAATCATAACAGAAATTCTAACGAAAAAAAAAAATTATCAAAATCAAATGCAATAAATCCTAACTTATAAATATCTGATATATTAAAAGTATCCTAACTACCATCAAAATAAAAATTATTAAAAATAATAAAAAAATTATTCAAATAATCTAAAAAGGATCTAAACGATATTTTTTGAATCCAACTTAAAAGTAATAAATTTTCAATAACAAATATAGATTTTTAAATTCTGTACACGTAAACTATGACATTACCTGATTTTAAATTTCAAATCCCGAATCAAAAATTATAATACCTCAAAAATTGAGTACTTCGATATTGATCCAGCATCATGTATCCATGCATCTAACCACCAGATTACACAAGGTGCTGAGAAACACACCCAATGAAGACTTCTGCGCCAGATATCCAAAAACAATGGTAATGTAGAAGCAGGTATCATGTAAACGAAGTCACTAAATGTTAGGCCAAATCAGACGTTTCACAGTATGATGAAGGTGCTTTAAACACAGTAAACTGAAGACTTCCAGATGTGTTCTAGCATCTAGAGTTGCAACATATTGTATTAAGTCCAATACATCAAATGATTAACAGGAAAGCACCTTTGAAATATGGTCTCAAATTGATATTAGATATCATGATAAAGTCGGCACAAATAGCATTCTTGTATGGCACTGGAAGTGGCAAGGGTATGGTAGGAGTAGAACAAATGCAGAGCATCCCTAATTACACAATTCAACTTCATAAGATCTCAAAAAAAAAAAAAAGTTACTAGTGTCAGTTGTCTAAGGAGAGCATGAATATGAATACAACCAAAAACCATATACTCCTACTGTCAGCAAAGAATGCTACAACCTTGTAGGAAAGCAAGCCCTTAAATGGAGCCAGACAACTGGTAAAAAAAAAATATAAGCCAATAATCTAACCGTCAAAATTCTATGACCCTGACGAGCTCCGATCAATTCTTTGAGCACCTAATTTTGCTGTAGCTGGTTTGGTGCCTCTACCTCTGCCCAGAGACAAAGGTTTCGCTCTGGTAGTTGGAGGTGGAGCAGCAATAGCTGCCCATGGATCATTGTCATCTGAAGAAGCTGTCGTCTTCTTATTTAGGGGTTTTGAAGTTGATTTCGGTGGTGCCACTGCAATGGAACCCCACAAATTGTCATCCTGTTGTGCAGCTGGTTTCGTATTTAGAGAGTTTGATGCAGTTCTTGGTTCTGGAACTGCATCAGCGCCCCAGAGATCATCATCTGCTTCTTTTGATGATTTAATTGCAACTTTGGGTGGCAAGGAACTAGTACCTGAAAACAAATAAAATAAGCAAAGTTCTCCCACATGCCATCTGAAATAATTGAAAGAAATTGAAAGTGTGGTTAAAAAACAAGGACAAAAGTAATACAATAATCACAGGATTTTAATAGATATACAGATTCAGCCATCTTATTTCAGCAATCATTTCTCTGGCAGTCAGGTCACCAAGCCAGATGACTTGCATCCACTACATTCCAGTCAATATCATTGAATGGTACAGGAGATTAAGGATCAAAGTGGAAAAAAGAAAAAATGGATTTTTTTAGCTGTAGTTGCAAGGGGCGAGAAAAGGAAGAATAGAAAGAACGAAATTCTTGCATTGTATTTGTCTGAACCTAAAGAAGAGAAGAAAAGTATGCAACCTTGACATTGGCTGACTGAATTGACTGGTTGCCAAAATCAGTTAGCAAATGATCGTTTTGCTTTGAGAGAAAAGTGAGAAACGGAAAAAATGGAGAGAAAAATTGAACAGATGCTCCGTGTTATAGTTAGAGGGAAAGAAAAAGGAGAATGAAAATTCTTCTCTTAAATTCATCATGAACCCATAGAAGAGAAGGTGAAAAATATGCAACTCTTTGATATTTACTAACTGATTCATGACAGATTTGAAAATTAACTAAGCAATTTGATCTATTGACCACGACAGACAGGTATGAAAGTAAAACAATCCAATCCAAGCATCAGCATTGCAAGAAGAATCTGTGGCCAGAGCTGAATCATCTGCAAGTCATGCAAATCATGGTTACTTTGAAATTCTACAAAATCAACTTGAGAGATTTAACCACTACAATGACAACCAAACTTTCATCCCACTAAGTGAGAGTTGACTATATAAATCCTCCTACACCATTAAGCTTAATCCCCTACTATATCCTTTATATTTAAATAAATTTTATCATATTTTATCAGCCGAAAGCCAGATGGGATTTTTTTCCACTCGATGTAACCAAAAAAATTCTGTAGGCAATACTTACTCTGTGCCTTTTGATGCACCACTGGCCGTTGTTGAGCAGCTTGTATGCTAGCTAGTGAAGGAAGTTTCTTTTCCTCAAGCGGTTCAATGTCATCCCATCCTTCTTTGTCATTATCATGGTCCTCATGGAGAAGCCCACTATCAACTTCTCCCCAACCACCATCAGTTGATGTTGGAGATGAGGGTCTAGGTTGATCAGAGACATTTGCAAAAGAGCTCACATCTGTAGATGCAAAACATAGGATATATTTCAGGTAAAAATTAAAATCAAGATGACACTACTTTTGTTTTAGCTATAAATAGGCCTAGCCCCCGTTATTCAGATATAGATCTGAGTGATAAAAGAATCTTTCTGCAGTAGAATAATTTTTATCATCATATTTCCTCAACTAATCGCTTCCCAGAGGTATACTGAAATATTAAATAGCATGACTCATAAACAGATATGAAGAACAACTTTTCTTTGAACAAGTCATTTAGATATGAACAGAGAGTACAGAATCAAACATAAAAAAAGTTAACTAGTGGATTATTAGTCCAGCAATTGTGTTCGTTCTATAATAGGAGCCCCTATTTTAAAAAGGACAAAAACAACAAGACATGAAGTCTACATCTTGGACTGTGATCCACAGTCTCCTAAGATAACACATACCACTTATACTAAATAGCACAGTGGTGGTGATAGAAAACAATCACGATAGTCACTGTTACTACTGATGGTGATAAAAAAAATCCATCACAAGAATCATCATCGCTTTAACGTGTAACAAATTTCTCTGCTTTTGGTGTTTATTCAATTTTCTCAAGTACTTTATTATGTGATTTGTTGGATCTCTCTCGAGTCCTGAGTAAGAGATAATTTTGAAGCATCATGATTTGGTTGACTTTATGATCAGAGTGTTATCTATTTAGGAGTATGCAAATGCATTGTGTTATTTGGATACATTGTATCAATATTCATGCATCGTGTCACTATTCTCATACTGCATGCATCTGTCACTTTTATACAATTATATCCGATTATGGAGTTATTTGTTATTTATTGTTGAGTTCGTTATTTTATTTGTTTCCATTGACCTATGAAGAAACCTGTTGTTCTGTGTTGTTCTGTGTAATTTACGTTGGCCATGTGTTTGTCCGAATTTGTCCCTTAACGGGTTTAGTTATTTTGATCGGTTCCTCCATTACGATTTTCATTTTATTATTGAAGGTCATAAGGCATCTGAAAAACCCCGCTTTCCAAGTCGCGTGCGTGCCCTAATCGGCTAATCCCGTCGCATCTCTTCTCATTTTTCCACTTGCTCGCGTCTTCCCTGCTCGGTTGGTGGAAGTTATTTGACTATTTTGTGGCTTATGGATGACATTTTTAATGTAATATTGATTATGAATGCAAGTTTATATAAGTTTGTTTAGCGATTTAAAAGTTTTTTTATTATTTATGCTATTTGACATTCATATATATGACTTTATAATTTTATATGCATATATATAGGAATTTTATAAAATCTTACGATACGATTTACGATTTTAAGATTTACGATTTTAAGTACCCCTTCCGATTCAAGTTAAAATCCCGATTTTAACTACCTTGCTCTGGTCCACATTTTTGCGGACCAGGAGATGGTCCACTCCCAATTGCGGCCGGATCGCGATCGCGATCCGGCCGCAATTTGTTGCAATTCCTTCTAGGGTTCACCGTGCCTCCCAGGTTATAGTTTGGGTTCACGAAGGTCACGATGAAGATTTAGGGTAGGGTTTGTTTGGTTTACCTATTCCATCTGTTTGAACTTTATTATCACTATTTGCCTTTCATTTTTTTTGTCAATCTGTGGGTAAGCATTCTAGTTGATATTCTTTTTTTTTTGTATTTTAGCATAGTCAAAACTCAAAAGGCTACAATGACATAATTTTAGTTGACTAGTTGTGTAGTGATTATGTTGTGACTAGCTTCGAATATGTATTTCATCATTCTAAAGGGCATGGCAAATTTGGGTTGCAAGAAAATTTGCCAATTACTGAGAATTTTACAGTTGGCAATAGGGGTATGAATGACCACCTCTTAAGATTGTAAATAATAACTGATAAAACTCTTAGCCAACTATTATTCACGGATAAGATTCTTAGTGAACTATGATTGGTATTGTATATGTTCCTCAAGTTATTAAAAAAAAACCCCATAATAATGGTAATTGGTATAGCACAAATACTTGGATTTCCATTTGGTTCAAACCAAACCAATTGAATCAAATCAAGATTTTCTTTTGTTTATTTTTTTTTTAGCATTGAAGAACCAAACCAAACCAACATGTAAACTGAATTGCAATTGAATCAAAATTATTGGTTATGTTCAGTTGAACCGAATTTGCAATCAAATATCATGTTTTTATTTAAATATTGAATTATAACTTTTTATGAGCCAAAATTTTTATTCTAAAAAATAATATATTAAATTAAGTTGCCATACGGTGTCTTTTTCACAATAAAGTTTAAAAAACCTTGAGTTATTTGAAATAAGACTCCATGATAAATATTCTTTTATTATTTGGAAAACAAAATTTTGGTTTTCCAATAGCATAATTAACACCAAAACAAATTTTAATATGCTTCAATTAATCCAACAGAAAAGTAAATGATTTGGTAATGAATAAAACCAAACCAAATTTTCTATTTGGTTCTGATCAGTTTTTCAGTTTGAACGGCCTAACATATATCCCCACAAATACTTCTGATGTTTCAGAAATGTGTGTTGATGATCCGCTGATTATTTCCAACAAATTACAAAGATATTAAAACAAGGGTTAAGCAATCATATAACCAAGGTAAAATAGATAAGAGAAAAGTACCAGAGCTACTAGCTGAAGTTGCCAGAACTGGCACTGTACTAGCATTTGCTGATGTAAGGGAACCATATTCAGATGCTTTTCCTTTTGATGTTAAGGAACTCATAGCCCATCTGCATAAGTTTGTTCAAAATTATTGTCTCGGTAGAAGAATACTTGAATATCAGCAAGAAATATATGATTGATCTAATAAACATCACATGCAGGTATATATTGTTACGTTATGCATGCCTCCTGATAATAGAAATTGATCATTGTACAAGCAATAATGAGAATCAGGATAAGGATGGTGGTAAGATTGCTCTGCATTATCATAAAGCAGATTACAGAATAGTATGATGCTTCTCCAATTATGTTGTATGGTAGTGTAACAAAATGAGAAAAATGTATTTCAATCAGAAGGCAACTTCCAAATACCTCAAATCAATGAAAAATATGTAACCTTATAGCAAATCTTGTTCAAGCAATCAGTTATTAATTTAATAAATGAACAAGAAAACAGTCATGATCCTAGAGAAAGTCTAGGACCAATAACTCACCCCAGTAAACTAGAATTGCTGCTCACTGAAGGTATTCCAGAAAGTCCACTCTCATTTGTATCCCCTGTGACAAGCTACAGAAAAGAAAAAACAGCTTAAAGCTGAAGTTTACAAAGAGCCAGGTTATCACTAAACATTAACTCATCATGCCTGCTGATGCATAAAAAAGTCCTACAATAGCAATTACATGCAGGGAAATATGTCACTTTGGAAATAAATAGGATGCAAATAGTGAAAAGCGGTCCATGCCATGATCCTCCATCATGTAAGAAACACCCAATGCACATGGAAAACAGATCCATGTACCAAGAATGTGCCAGTGACAGATACATAAATCATTACCAAGTACAAACCTAAGCCAGATTTTATTTTAACATATCATGTACAAGAATTAAGAGAAAAGGACGTTCATGATCAACCCCATCATGCATCAACTGGACCAACTAGGTATGTTGTCACTGTATGTTTGAAAACATATATTTTAAAGATAAGGCCACCTAACATTTGCAACAGATTCATGAAACCCAAAGAAGCAAATTTTAAGAGCATTTTGTCCACCAGCACACACCTTTTCATGATGATGTTTTGCAATAAGCATAAACTGATCAATAGCTTCCAATGCTTTTGTCCTCACCTCGCTGAAGCAAACCAAACAATTAAAGTGAAATTAATTTTTTAAAGGTTATAATTTCATTCATAGAATTACAGTTATGAAGAAAGGGTCTTCTTTCTGTGTATTTTCCTGTTAAAAAACAGCTCTATTGCAACTGTACAAAACAATGTCAACTAGTAATTTCATGTTTGTCAAGCCAATTTGCAACAAGAAATATACAGAGAGGAACAAGTGGGCATAGTTGAATTTAAAAATAAATAAATAAATCAGTGCAAAATACAAATTCAAAATCTTGCAGGTCAAAAATGTAGAACAAGCTGTTTTAAGTGTCTAATAGTTTTTGTTATAAAAAGTAGTTAAGCTTTCATGTATATTCAGTAGTTGGTGAACATGTTGCATTCAAGGATTTTTGTTGTATGTAAAAATGACACCAAACAGCAAACATATCAATAATTGGAGCAGACTGAGGCATATCTTTTCCCTGAATCTTAAAGAATCAACCAGTGTTAATAGCAACAGAAAAAGCTTCCAGATCAAATGAAAAGAATTTTTTTTCCAACAACTATCCTCGACTTTTTAATCATGACTACAATATACTTGTTGAGGTTGACCTAATGACTACTTATCCCATAAACTAGAACTTTTGGAAAAAAAAAAATATCAATCTGCATATTTATAGCCTCAAGAGCAGCTACCCTAGGAGGGGCCCTATTAATCAACAATTCTTAAAGAGGATGCCCAAGTTGAGTTTTCCCAAAAAAAAAAGGCACCCTCCCCACTTAATGGATGAAAATACCCTCAACTTCTTCCTCCTCTTCCTGTTCCTTCCTGCTCCTACCAATCCTCTTCTTCCTCCTTGCTCCTGCCACTCTTATCATCAATAATGTTCTTCGAACCATCATCAGTCTCCTTGCTACCAACAGAGGATTTTGAGAAGTAGAGGGAAACCAAGAACTGGCAGGAGTTGAAGCAGTTGGAGATGAGTGAAATGAAAGAAGACAAGGTGGCATGGCGGCGGCAGCAACAACAGGAAGGAGGAAGAGGAAGAAGATGAGGGTATTTTTGTCCATTAGTAGGAGTCCTCATAGAATAAATTCTGTAGCCTCAATCTCCCTCATGTGGGAGGGAAAAGTGGACTTGAATGGATCAAGCTCCACAAGTAATAAATCAACTTAATTCCGCATATACTAGGATTCACATACAGAACCTCTTGCTCAGATATAGTACGAAAATTGCCTAGGTGAAAACTCATCCAAAATCCTGAGTTATTAGGAACTTAATCAAATTTATACATTCTAAACAATACTAAGTAGCATTTATGAATATTACACCAATTATGTTTTAGTTAAATATAAAAGATGTACGATGAGTATAATGATGGATCATATTAGCGGTTAAGGATATGTAGTTGGAAGACGATGAGTCAGTCATAAGCTTCATGTTTCAGATATGGCTAATATAACTTTAAACTTATTTTCAGATCAATACACTAGTGCATATTGTACTATTTTCATGCAATTTGCATTCTATCAATCTCATGATATTGAACTTTGAGAAACTTGAACAACAAGAATATATAATTATAATGATTATCATCATTGGAGGTAGTACTAAAGTGTCCAACGGACAAGTGAACAAACAAATGGAGTCCATGCGCATTGCAAAATAACATGGAAATCAACTAGAAAAAGTGTTAATGAGCTCACCCATCTGGATCAATTGTCAGAACAACCAGATTAGGAAGGATACGTGTGGCAATCTCAGTCATGTCATAGTATTGAACAGTCGCATTCAAAGCCATAATTCCTGTGACACATAACCGAGTATAAGATTGTATATGAACAATTTATGGCTCTGTAACTTGCCAATGCATCTATCTTCGGGGTTAATTAGCATATTAATCTGGTAAAAACAGCTGATGAATTCTAGAATAAGACAAAATGATACTAAGACAGATACAGAGACATAAACCTCTGTAAAAATTCACATGCCTGCAGCTCGAGCTGGAGAAAAAGTATCCCTCAAAGCACGAACAGTAAATGCATTAATTAGCACTCTCTTTCGCGTCTGCATTAAGCATGACATTTTTTTAGTGTCCATTGTTAATGAACCTATAAGCACATGAAATTGCAAATAGTTGCTGCTATATAAACTAATTAGCATAAAAGTGATTCTAAAACTCTTTAAGTTATTTTCATTTAAATAGTATGTGATGCATTTTGTCATGGTATTAAGTGACAACCAAACAATAACTGGTTAAAAGCAAATAAAAAAGATCAGGACAAACCGCATCATTTAGGTAGCTAGCAATATTTCCTAGCAGGATTGTAGTATTCGTTCGAATAGCAGGTTCTTCATCCACCTGACAACAAGATTGTCATGTAGTTAATCCAGATTATCAAGCAAAAAAATCTCCAACTGAACATGATTTGCCATGATGATATATGTCTCTACATCCTAAAAACAAATTCAAAGATTACTTTAACTTAAGACAAACTCAAACACACCTGTAATTTGGATAGATACTTCAACAAAGATCCTGACATAGTACGCTGAGACAACTGCAATGAGATTAATGATTTATAGGTTAGGAACAATCAAACTCTCAAACAGATAGGACAAACTGTCTCTGTATTTGATGCAGCAAATTTTGTCAATAGAAAAATGAAAACATCATATTATAAAGTAACAGTGATAAAAAGGGTCCAATTTCTGATAGACATTTTATATAACACAGGGAGCAAGGGTGCCAAATTAATTTCTTTGGAGAGGATAAATTAGCAACCACGGACATGTAGTAGAAACATCAAGCCAGAAGCATATGTGCATGCATTAGAAGATTAACTTGTTTCAATTTCTGGTGCTTGACAAGGCACTCACGCAATAGATGGATGAATAACTTAGGAAATATTACTATCACTTTTACTTTTTCTTGTCTCATAGTCTAATCATCTCCAATCTTTAGCCATACTTCTGTAAGATACCAACCTAAACAGAGCCCTCCTCGCTAAGATTATGCAGATCTAGATGATACCTACGTGTGAGTAGATTAAACTTAGGTGAGGTGTCAATCAACGTCAGCAGCATACCAGACTGTGGCCACAAAAGATATTCACCAGTCTGCTGACCATGAAAAATAAGATTATCCTGAATAACAGTATGCCTTATTAGGGGAGAGTTTTCATATCTGAGTCAAAATGTTAATTATGCAAGAAAAAGAATCTGATGTAAACAATAATAAGCACTACAAGGAAAAACAACATATGAAACTAGCACGCAAGAATATGATATCGTATGCAAGAACTTAGTAGATCCAACTTTCAGAGATTACAAAATCAAATTTTAGGGGTTGAAGGATAACTTCCACCTTTGGTGCTAAAACTAGCATGGACTTCAATGTCAATTCACGTAGGAATGCAGAAGTATCAGCAAAACCATTTGCAACATGAGGAAAAACCTGTAAAGTACAACCACAATTAATTAGCATATACAGACAGTTTAGAACATTGCTTTCCATTAGAAGAATTCAAAATTTTCTGTAATATGTAACATTCATATTGGAAACGCACTTGCTCATCAACAATCTGTGAGGACAATGACTCTCCAAATTGATCTACGTGTTGCAGAAGTGCAACTCGAACGGCTCTATCATTAGAGGAGAACAGCTTCACAATAGTTGGTAATACCTGCATAATAGAAGAAATTTAACAATCTATTTTAATTAGAGAATGATGGTGGAATCAAAGAAAAGAAATTGGTATATCTACCTTCAGATTGAACTCTTCAGCTGAAAGCCACGAACCCATTTTAAGTAATGCAGTTAAGGCAGGAGCAGCAGCTGAACCAAATTCCAAGGCAGAAGACAACAACGGAAGCAGCTAGAGTAGGCAATCAAAAGGCAAGGTTAACCTTTTGCAGGCATCATAAGGTTAGTTAATGCAAAATGAACAAATGAAGGTGCAGAATTCAGAACCTTCTTCAACACAATCTGGCGAGGAAGCTGTTCGGCTAGGTTTGGAAGCTTACGGAAAAAAGTATCTTTCTCAACACTGTCTTTTAAGTTTAGAATCTCCATGAATTGAATAGTCTCCACCAACTTATTATGAAAATATTCTAACAAGTAATAATTATTAGGTCAGACTTTGTTTCCTTTTCCCTTTTAAAGAGAAAGGCCTTAAATAACATCTAACAAAGCTCATAATACAATAAATAAATGAGTTGTTTATATAACAGATTCTACAAGTGAAGATTGTTGTTAGCAATAATAAAAATATAAAGGTGTATTCATTGTGGATGACAATAGTAAGTTTTTCCCTACAGATCCCATGCAAATTAACCCCGGAACTAGATATGTATACAATCGAAGTCCTTGCCTATGGCTTACATAACAACCTTCTAAATGGAAAGAATTTTTTAGAAGACTTTGTTAGCATGCCAAATTTAGGGAAACAATCTCATCTAATTGATATGCACATATGAGTATCTACAAAATATATTCATTTACTATTAAAAAGTACACAAAGAATATGAAAGAATAAATAGTATCTAAATTTATATATATATATATATATATATATATTTCAAGCTCTTGCTGACACAAAGTAAGTTTACCCAAGAACAATTTCTTGCCAGTCATGTTTTATTAATTTATATTTCATAATTTATTATAGATAATGAGTTTTAAAATTAAATAAAAATATATATACAATCACTAGTTAATCTATAATGTCCAAAAAGTCTAATTAAGTAATACACATTCACATCGCTAGTAAATCTATGTCCTATAATCGGTCAAAGAATTTTCAAAAATTACCATATTTTATAATAGAAAGTCAAACATGTTTATCAAATATAATGAAAAATGAAAAAAGAAACTGTCAAAAATAGAAAATGTATTCAAATTTTTATTGGCCAAACTATTAGTAACTTTTCACTTTTCATGATTTTTTTCTTGCCTGCAAATTGTTTTCCCAAAAATAAAAACAATTTCTTGGCACCCATTTTCAAACTATTCATTTTTATTTGAACAAGGTTAGCATTTAAGTGCTAAAATTCTTCATACATACACACTGATATGAGATTTTAGAAAGTATAAAACAATATAACCTAGTCATTATTGTATACAATGTTATCTATTTTTAAACTAATATTTTGCAAAAATGTGAAATCCATCAACCCCCCCCCCCCCCCCCCCCAAAAAAAATAAAACAGACACACGACTGCCCCACAATATCGAGAGGGAGTAAATCAGGAAACCGAAGCTAGCCATCACATGGCAGAATAATTCCTCAGGCTCTGCCAAGATTCGACCTTTGCTCAATTCTACAAACCTGACATGTGATAACCAACTCAGCTATGCCCTGGGGGCTATTTTAAACTAATATGGTTAGATAGTAAATGGAAATTTTGGTTGGCAGGAAAAATCTTTGGAAAAACATTGCAAGAAAAAGAAGTCAAACAACATGACAAAGTATATTTCAAATAGCATGAAAATTAGCACTTAACACTGTAGGAAATGTTACATAAAGTACATGTTACACTATCAATGTCAAAAATTCTACGTGGATTTGAATAAATTACAGCACATGTGTGTCAGAGAGGGAAGAATGAGAGATTAATAAGAAAGAGGCCTAACGTGTAGCTGTTCATATCTAACAAATACAAAAACTATATTTTGGTGATTCTATGTTCTTCAAGAAGTAGTAAAACTGAATCTCTCTAAAATGGAAACTTCTATTTAAGCACTGAACTTGAGATTATGGTAGATGTTAATCCTAAAAGACAAAGGTTATAAAAACTAGAAAAAGAACTCACCACTGTTGTCAATAAGCTTTGATGGATTCAATCTGCGAGATGGTGTGGAACTCAAAAGCCTCTGGTAATCTGGAAGGAGAGACTTCACGACGGAAAAAAAAATCACACATGTCATACTACTCTTTCAATAGTAGCTTAACATTTAAATATCAAGAACAACAAATAACCTTTTTCTAGTTGTTTACTAAGCCTCCATCCATACAAAAATATAATAGATTGTAAGTAAAAAGATTAAACAATCAGCATTTTCAAAATGACAATGCAGCAATCAGTTTGTTTAAGGAACAAGCATAAAGAGAATGAAACTTATCAATGCTAACCTTTGGAATGAAAGAGGTGTTTCGAAGTTCCTCTGTTTTGGATAATTTTGTGCCAGAAAAAATTTCATATATCAAACACCCTGGATAAGGGATGATAAGTTATCATACCAAAATTCCACAGAGCTAATCAAACTTAAATCAAATGCAGATCCACAGAATATGCACTAACATAGACCATTGCAACTGGAACTTCACACACTTAAATATCTGACCAGCATTAACAAAATCACATCAGTATTACCCAAGTGAAAACATGCATTGATAATATAACCATCAACTTGATGGTGTTTCAACTTAGGCCACTTTAACCAATGTAATGAACATGGTTTGCTGGTGATAGGGTGAGTAGATTCAGGATACAACAAAGATTGCAGTTTCACTCGTGGATAATAAGCATCATGCGATAATGCAACCTACAGGGATGTCAACACAATCAAATCAATCGAGTAGAATCAAACCTTGTCTTCAATTTACATTAACTTTTAGCATTGCATGTGTGCAACCAATTCATTCACATGCTAAACTAAACCTTCTAAATTTTACAATCAACACGAACAGGCAATCCTAGAACATGGAAGATTATTATCCGGACTTCTTCATTTTTTTAATTTCAATAATGTAGCACTTATAGATATGAGAAAGTATTTTGAGTCTACAATAACCATAGGTAGATGCAATAGGTATACTTAGATGCATGTGATTCATCAGCTATCAACTTCATTTATCTGGGCAAATTACTGAACCGCATATCCAAATTTCCGGAATACCCAAATCACGCACCTCATTTTCAAAATTACTAAATCACGTGCCCAATAACCATTTTACCACTCCGCTCATTTGCTGCATCAATTGCTATAGCGTAGCAATCGATTTGGACATAATTTTAAAAAAAACAATTAAAAAGCCTTCTATGATCAAAAATTCGTTGCTCTCAATACAGTGTATTGATTTGATGTTTGAAGGCATGGATATAATAAGGATCACTAGACGAGCACATGGGATCTTCTTCCATGTCATTTTGAGCTCTTTAGATCCATCAACCGATTTCAACCAAAATCAACTGATGAACCAAAAAAACTCAGAATGACATGGAACCAATCTTAAGTATTCATCTAGTTCTCCTAATTATATGCATGCCCTCAAAATCAATTTGGCACGCCATATTAAGAGCATTAATTTTTTAAACACGAATCACATTTTTTAATCGTAATTGCTACACTATAGCAATTTATTCAGCATGTTTCTACAGTAAAACTTTTTTTCTTAATGATTAAAAAAATCTAATTCGTGTTCAAAAAATAACTACTCTCAATATAGTCTGCCAAATTGATGTTTGAGAACATAGATATAATTAAAAGAACTAGACGAACACATAGACTTGGTTTCATGTCATTTTGAGCTCTTTAGGTCCATCAGTCCTAGCTATCTTGATTATATCCATACACTCAAACAACAATTTGGCACACTATATTGCAAGCGGTGATTTTTTGAACACGAATCAAATTTTTTAATCAGTGTAGAATCGATTCGGCATGTTAATGTGATCATGAATGGTAACATTAATCTATTACCGGATTAAAAACTTTTTTTTTAATTAAAAATTTTGATTCTGGTTTTAAAAAATCACTACTTTCAATATAGTGTGCCAAATTTAGTTGATGAGCCTAGAAAGATCAGAATGACATGAAACCAACTCCTATGTATTCGTCTAGTTCTCCTAATTATATCCTTGCCTCAAACATCAATTTGACACGCTATATTGAGAGCGATGATTTTTTATACGCGAATTAGATTTTTTAATCGATTGCTACAGTACAATTTATTCGGCATGTTTATGTGATCATGAATAGTAACTTTAATTGATTGATATACGCCTCCAGGGCATAGCACAGATGATGGGTGCATAGCATTTCTGGCGTAATGGTCAGGGGTCAATCCCCAGGAGGTGATAGCCTGCATTTTCGACCCCATCATGCACTTGTTGTCTGTGTACCTGCATGAACCTCCCTCCATATCCGTGGGGTTGGCTCTAGGGGGACCGTTAAGGTAGCAGATCTACCTTTTTTTTAATTGATTGATATACTATAACAATTGATTAAAAACATTTTTTATGATTAAAAAATCTGATTCATGTTCAAAAAATCATTGCTCTTGATCTAGTGTATGAAATTGATATTTGAGGACATGGATATAATGAGGAGTTATATAGGCACAAACTTGGTTCTATGAATTCCGAGCTCTCTAAATCCATCAGCCGATTTTGGCCGAAACCAATTGATAGACCTAAAGAGCTAGGAATGATATGAAACAATGTCTTATGTGTTCATCTTCTCCTAATTATATCTATGCCCTAAAATATCAATTCGATGCACCATATTGAGAGCAATAAAGTCTTTATCATAGAATGTTTTTTAATCGTTTTTTTTTAAATGTCTGAAACCATTGCAACAGTGTAACAATTGATTCGGCTAATGAGCGGAGGGCAAAATGGGTACTAGGTACGTGATTTGATAATTTTGAAAATAGGGTGTGTCATTTGGGTATTTCATAAATTTGGATACGCAGTTCGATAGATTGTCATTTATCCAACCTTTTATCATGATTCTACTTTAAACTAAATCAAAGTGGGTAGATCCTTTTAGCTTCCATGACCTGAGATCTTAAGATCGGGCATCCTTGCGTTTGCCAGTGGCAACTAAATTAAGGCTTTTAGGTATGACTTTAAATATATGATTTAGTACGTGGTATATAATTGCCATCAATTAAGAACAGATGCAAGCTAGTTTGTATCAATAAAATGAATGATGTCTGCTCATGGCTAGATGTCAAAGGGTAATACTCGGAATACTGTTGCATTCTCATGCATTATGCTAATGAGTCCATAGTTCATTAATAGTAGTAGATAAAAACAGATTTGTGGAGATAGTTCTCAGAAATAAAATATTTCTTTCAAGGAAAGACCCATAATTTCTATATGTGCATCAATAAACATCATTTAGCATGCACAGGAAAAAGAATTGATACTTCTTTTAGCCCAAGGGGAAAAAAAGGAAGAAGGAAAAAAGAATTGATATGCTTTTTAATTGAAGACTTTACTCACCCAATCCCCATGAGTCAATAGCCCAAGGAGGTGACTTCCTAATATTTTGCCAATCTGATTTTGCCAACTCCATTGACTTGTACTGTGATCCAACCAGCCACTCATATTGCTGCATTGCAAGGATGAGAAGTATGAAATATCACACTTAACTATAATTAAACAGGAGCAGAGAAATACCATTAAGGAAAATAATGCAGAAAAATATGGTTTTAGATGCATTATTTTTGTATAAACATATACATGAGAAATCCCTGATTCCATATGATGACTGACACATAATGAAGAAATATCTATAGTATTTGTGCAGTGACAAATTAGAAGTAAATATGCTTTACCCAAACATCATTTCTTATCAGGAAAACATGGAAAGTGTAATATATCACGTGATGACCATTTATTATCTGATGCAATACCTCAATTTCCCTCATAATTGTGGCCTGGGAAAGCAGATGACACATAATACTTGAAAGATCTTTTCAGAAGGAAGCACAAATTATCAAGATAGGGCACATGTTTCCATAGAAAAAAATGCATAAGAAAGTGTGCTTCTGACGCCAAACAGATTCTTTGGGTTCCAACAGCAAAAGTTAAAATTGACTCCCCCAAGGCTTCATTCTGACCATTTAGGTATTACATTCATCATCTAGAGATCTGACCATGATTCCTAGGTCTCATCTGTTTGATCAAGTTCTTCTTGAAGGGTGAATATTCCTCTCGAAGGGTGGCAATGATGCAATAAATATATTCCTATTAAAATATATTTCTACTTGTAAATTTTAAATATTTTTAACTTTTGTTATTTCTATCTTCTATCAAACTAGTAAACTAAGTATGAATCTTATGAGAACAGATACCAAGGAGATTCTCCTTCATCGGTATCATAATTCAATGGATTTTTTTCTCTCAAAATATAATCCTCTCTCACAGATCGCAAACATAGGTAAGGATGGCAATTTGATCCACCCTGGTGATTGGTGAACACCCATGTAAGTTCACCATGCTCATTTTTGCCATCCCCTAAGTAGATTGGAGAAGCATGGGACAAGAATTTTATGCCCCACCTTGCCTACTGCATTTACCCCACTTGGATGGATGAAATCTAATGAATAATGAATATAATATTTTTTGAGTTGTTCTATTGTATGTGTATTCTGTTTCAGTACTTGAACCTGCTTTGAACAAGTAAGATAGGGCAGAATGAGGAAGAAGAATTTGCTTCATAACCTGCATTGTTCACTTTTTATGCCAATGGGAAAGATAATTTAAACCATTGCCCTAACCCTTTCCTAGACAGATGCCTTATCTTAATCATAATAGCCTAATCACCTTCGTTGTTGACGAACACATTCTAGCAATTCTAGCAAACCTAGTGAACTATACCTTTGAATAATCAATAAAGTTTAATTTCTACAATTTTCTCCTATTGCTCTGAGATAGTTGATTGAAGCACATGATATTCACTTGTGCTGCGTCAAGTGGTATAAGGATCAAGTTCAAGAGTAGTCGCAGTTTGCACTTAATTAATTTTTTTAAAAAACAAAAAATAATGTTTTAGGTTGGAGTCCCCAAGAATCGTAACTTTGACCTAGGAGTATTTGTTTGGTTGACCTAGTTGCCTAAATAGATCCATTGGAGCTTCATTTGAAGGCTTGCTTGGTTGATCTTTTAGCACTAATGCTTCAAAGAACACATCACTAATTTCCTCAATTATACACAAGTGCCAAAAGTAACTCCAAGGAAAGTAAAAGTTACTGTATCATCCTTATTTTTGAAAGTTATCGTGCTAATATTATTTTAACTTAGGATTAAATCTTTATCTATGGGGTATGGGGTGAGACAGAAAGGATTTTTCTTATTATATATCTTCTTGAGAATGTATTTTCTTCTAGAGGGAATCTAGAAACAATGGATTTAGATTGTACCATATATATTAGAAGATCTCCAGAAATGACAAGAACTTAACCAAAATGACCTAGGTAGGTCACTGAAAGTTAGCTTGAGGTTTTTTATCTAGGATGAACTCTCGATCAAAGGATTGACTTGAATAAAAAAAGGGCTCTAGTTTGGATCATTTTCACCAAGTGCTTATTAGTAGCTCGTCATTGTGAAGGGACACTAGAAATATATCATATACTTGTAGAGCTTTGCCTTATTATCTTGTTTAAGGGTTGGTTTAACTAATTATCAAAGGTGATGCAAAGGGCACATCATTGGTTATGGAATAGTCATAGGTCGTGGAATAAGGAGACTCCGAACTACATTACATTATCATGTTAGTGTTATTTACTTTTTTTGTTACTGTTGCTTATATCACATTTTAATATTGATCACAATGACACACTTTGTTCGCACTTTGTATTTAACATTACATAGTTGTGTTTTGCTAGAACAATCAAAACAAAGGTGTATCGTCTATGCCCCCTCCCCCAGGCAAGTCATTCTATCCTACACTAATGACATACCAGTTCAGTTTACCTTGATCTCTTATGCTCATGCAGTAGTTTAGATCTGATAATTAGGAACTCAGAATAAGATGAATCATATGTTTAGCAATTCATGAAATAGAAAGATCCTCAACAGTTCTTCTGGAGTTAAGTTATGAGTAACATCAAAAGTTCCTTGATCTCAGTAAATGGAATCAGGTGAGAACCATAGGTGTCAACTTTTATCTCCTGGATTACTGATACAACATCACTCTTGAACTTCTCTGTCTCAAACTGACTATGTACAAATTAAGAGATTCTTTCAATAGTATAGTTAATGTAATTTATGGTGTGGGATTTGTTGTAGTTTGGTTTAGTTTAGCAGGATTTAACTTTGATATTCCTAGAAATTGGCAAGTGTGGCCTTTAACAATTCCCAGACAAAGAGCACTTACTGTAATATACAGGGAATAGATGCCATTATAGATCAATTGGTGTAAAACCTCACTCATAAAAAAAAAAAAACAGACCTAAATCCGTTTGGCATCAGATGGATCCTTTTTTGTGAATCAACTTTGCAAATATTCCGATTTGTATAACTACAAAATTATCCACCTAAAATCACTTTTCTTGTGAAAATGGTTTAGTTTATTATAATAAGAAGAAATATGCTAAAAGCATGTTGCAGACATGTCTTTTCAAGTTTGTACGAATTTAGCATGTCACAAGATCAACTAATAATTTATTCACTAAAGAAGGTCATCTGAGATAGAATCCAGTTAAGATAGAATTAGAATACCAGCATTGCACTGTTAGAAACTTCACTGTTCCCATCAAATTCTGATAGCACATCAAAGGCATGTAGCTTCCAGTCTAACGTTGGAGTCACCACAACACTGTCCAAGCACACATTACCATGAACCTGGAATCAAATAAGTTCAAAGAATCATTAGCATCATGTTACTTCAATGTCAAAGTTCCATAAAGGAGACAGCATTGTTCAATAGAAAGATGTAATGCCAGAGGATTCCAGATTCAAGTGAATATATTTTAGTAATTTTACATGACATAAGGATTAGTACACCAGAAATTACTATTCAACCTAGATTGGTTCATAATGAAGAAACTGTCTGCAAAGCCAAAGGAGTACTTAATAAGAACTTCTTTTTCTAGGGAAAAAAATTGACAACCAAGCATAAAAATAAATGGTATAAAAAAAATTTATTCTTTACCACACACAATGGTGTCTTTAAGTTTTAACAAACTTTCTATATTTATGAACGATAGTTCATAATCCATAGCAAGAAGCTAAACATGACAAATACAAATAATTAACAGCTACATTTTTCCATGGTAAAAAAGACAGGACTGAAATATCTTGTAAAATATTATATGAAGCAAACCTCTAAACCATAAACATGGGGAAATTTGTATTAAGAAAATAGTGGCATGATCAATTATAGCAGTTTTTAGGTCAGGAAATAATAGAACTATATCTCTTGAGCATCAAGATAAAAGTTGGATTGAATTTTTTTGGTCTAAGAGGTAAGAGATTACTTACAAGCTTACAATCATTATTTAGAAAGCTCACAGCTTTAGATATCTGATGTAGACCCCACGCAAAATATTCATCCCTGCATGAAAGGACTTTCAGGTGAAATGGGAAGAAAATCAACGTAATTTGGGTATAATGGATCAAAACTCAAACAAGTGAATCCATTTCAGGTAAGTGGTAAAATAATGTGGACCTTATTGAATATGCATTATCAGGTCATTGTCAAAAAGAATAAAGTTGCTTTAAGTTGGTTATGGACCTTATCAGTTTATCAGAAGAAAATATTGTCACAAAAACAGAGTTACTCGCCAGCAAAATGAGTATGGTGGCAGAACCTAAATGGGTAAATTTCCATAAATATTTCGTTACCACAACAACATTTTCATGTAATGATGTAATCCATCAGAAAGTTCACTTACCTTTGTGTGCCACTTAAATTCAATTCCTTGATCTTTTCTGAGAGAGGCATGACCGGTTCTGTCACAATGTAAATAGTATATTTCATAGCAGATCCATCTGAAACCTCAGCCTCAGTGCTGTGTAGGAAAGACAGGATATTTGGATGCCTAACCTGGAAGAAAATGCATAAACTTACTTTGCCAACTAAATCTCTAACGCATGCAACATAACACATGAAAGATGAATATGGAGAACATGATATTGATACATTCATATGGGCATGCCAGGAATGTGATAAATATAATCCAATCAAATTAAAATTTCAAACATGATGTGATGATTTGCAGCAGAGTCATTTTCACCAAAACAAGATTATGCAAATAGGGAAAATTAATGCAACAAGAATTAGAAAAGGAAATAAGAATTCCTATCCTTTATACATAAGAAAAGTGAAACATAATGTATCATTCTGATCAAAAGAAAAGGGCTCACAACTGAAACCGACAAGTGGAAGCTCAATATAAGTGCATACCGTCCTCAAGCGCTTAACACCGTTACGACCTGCTATCAAGTGACCATCTTGACTGCTGCTTCCTGAAAGAATAAATATCGATACAGCCGATCCATCTTCCTGGAAGCCCGATCACCAAAGCTACGAGTCAATAAAGCTAGAAGGAAAAACTGACAAATTGTAGGATGAAACATAAATACTACAACAACCAAAACTGAAAACAAACAGTTTACAGAGAATGTCTTGAAGGTTTTCTATTGCCTATGCTAATTAAACAGGATCCATGCGGTAAGAATCAATACTGCTTGCTCAATTTGATTTGTGATCTCTGAAAATAGTTAAAATGGCAGCATTGCGGTACTCAAAATGCAAAGTATTACTGCATAAAAAGCCTTGCAAACACGTGCAACTTCAGCTAGTTAAATTCGCCCAAAGCGCTAAACCTAACGGAAAAAAGAAATAATATAACATGTTATTCCAGAAAATAATTGATCGACCGATTTTACCATTCCTACCACTCTCAGATCGTAGCCAAACTGTGTTTCCAATTCGACGACGAAGGCAAATAAACAGCAGGAGCAGGTAAATGGCACTCGCGATAGAAATTTAACGAGTAGAGAACAACAAAACCAAATATCATAATAGCTAAGCTCGAGGACAAAACGATGGAACCTTGGAAGTGCCGCGGGAGTGAGTCCAGGAGCCCCAGGAGGAGTGGTAGGGCTCGCCGATGTTGTAGGGAAGATCCTTGATGCCTGTCCCAGATCCGCCTACTACTCCCTTCAAAAACTTGAACATCCTCCTCCGCCTCCTCCTCCTCCTCCTCGATTGAGACTCGGACGGGAAAAACGAAGAAGGGCAGCGAATCGCGAGATCTGACTCTGGGAGGAGAACGAGATCGCGCAAGGAAATGTCTCCGAGCGAACGAGTGAAAGAATTTCCTTATTTCCCACTTTCGACGAAATTGCATGTCACTCCTTAGAATTCGGTATTTTTATATTTGCTCCTGTGATGAGGTAGGAAAAACGGAGATTCCTTCGTTTCCTCAATTTATTTCGAGATTAACACGGAAGAAGTAAATCATAAAAATTACTAACTTAACTATTATGATTAACATATGAAAAGAACAAGGGAAAATTTTCTTAAACTCCCCAATCTCAAACTCACCTTTGCATACAGTCTCCATTCAAAGTTTTCTTTAGCCCCTGATGAGATTGACAAGATAGTTTTGTGAGTATTATTTGAAGAAAGTTGAGTATAAGAGTTAGAAATTTGAGTATGTAAAGTTGCATCCACTACATCAAGAAACTGTATACTCAAATTTCATATATTAGTATTCAATCTCAAATAATTTATACTTAAATCTTTACAATGTATACTCAATTTTCACTCTTTTATACTTAATTCATCAGGGAGTGAATGTAAAGAATTTATCAAATGGGGAGTACATGCAATGATCAATTTGAGATTGGGGAGTTTTTCATAATTTACCGAAAGAACAATCAAATTAATTTTATTAAATTTTGAACCTAAATTTTAAAAATGACAATATCACACTTCTGTCAGAATCCTGTTGCTCCCATCATATTTGAGAATAGACTTCAAATGTATAAATATTTATTTTATTACTGGCTAAAAATAATTAAAGAAGGGTTATTCAAATATTATAATATTTTACTAAAAGTTGCATCCAACTTTTAAAAATAATCAAATGTGTTTCTTACTTAAATTTATCAAAAGGTATACATATTTTCCAAAATAGCCATCATCCAACCTAATTTACCGGATGCATTATCAATTTAATTATCAATTGTCTAATCAATTAATTAGATGTGATTTTTACTCTAGGACCATGATTCAGCAAAACACTTTCAATACTTAATAATTGAGTTTTTCCTTTGATAAATTTCTTAATAAATGATTGATTTAAGATTATTAAATTGATAAATCATTCGTTACCAATATTTTCTAATTTATACTGATATGATTCTTATGAATTGACTATTGTTAATTGATAATATTTGTGTTAAATAGATAAGGATCATTTTTTTTTTACAAAAGCCTAAAATAAATTTATGTCTAATATTGTTCCACTCTTATATTTATTTTAAGATTTATTTAAGTTGCCTCACGGAGTGGATTAGAGAATGATAGCTTTATTATAATGTGACAAAAATTAATTTCCCAAATTCTGGAAAAAATTCTTCTCATCTCTAATCATTTCTCATATAATTTGATGATTAGTTGTTAAAGGCGCTGGATAATCAACTTTTGCTATCTTTAAGTTTATTCAGGTTCATTTTTTCCATAGATTTTAAGATCTTGATTACCATCCAACAATTTTAATTGAAAAAAAATTGAAGACCTTAAAAATCTCGAATTTATATCATGGATATTATTTTTATTCTGGTTATTTCTTAAATCTAACCATTATTTACTCTTCTAAATCTTAAGTATTATATGACCATTAAATATTGTTTGTCAAGGATGCTTGAAAACTATCAATCAACTAACCAATTAATACTTTTGACAATATATATATATATATATTTGATAGTTAGGAAATAAAATTAAATCAAGTAAAAATCAAATTTGGAGTTTTTGATTCAGTTTTATAAAATAATTTCATTGGCTATAATCAAATAGTGTTCATAGAGAACGATCCAGAAGTCTAATATCTCATAGTTATACGTCTCATTTAAAGAAAAATCTATAAAACATATCATAATCGAGGATCAACTGTAAATGTCAAAATGATAATTTAACACTCTTCTTTTATTTCATAGCTCAAGAGGCATTTGATAGTAAAATAAAAGTTTGAATTCATGACAAATAGATGTTATTATACTACTAAATCTTATTATGTTCGTCACTAGAGTTTAAATACTTGTTGGCCATCAAACACTTACTATCAAAGTGGTAAAAGGTGATTCGTTTGCCCCCCAACATCCGTTTTGCTAATCCGTTTCAGGGCTAATACGGAGAAGGTAAATCACGGAGGCTACTAGCCCGGATGTTATGGCTAGCGCGTGGAGAGGACGAGCACACTGACTTTGCCAGGTTTTGACACTCAGATCTCAAGATGACAATACTCACGTACTAATCATCTGTCTATCCCATGGGGATACAAACACTTACTATCAGAAATTCGTGATGGTGGCTCTAGAGATTTTAAATTTGTCAAATAGATACTATTGCACTCTTAGCATTCCTCTAAATTTGTCAGACGCTTTCGACTAAAAATATATAACGACTTTAAAATTTATGAACTGGATTCAATCTTTTGATAAATTCTAAACTAATAATTTAAGGTGACAAAAGGTGATTTGTCCATCCCAATGAATTTATCCTAGAACCTATATAAAGGAGATAAATCACGGAGATTACTAGCTCGGATACCATGGCTAGTTTGTGGGGAGGGCATAGAAATTTTATCAAGTTTTGACCCTGATACCTCAAGATAGCAATAACCATACACTAACCATCAGTCCATCCCACGGCGACAAAAATTAAAAAATAAAACCATGCCATGCTTTCATTGAGATTTGAACTCAAGACCTCCCGCTTACTAAACGGGTGCTCTAACCAACTGAGCTATGAAAGCTCTATAAAGTTAGTTATTTAAGGTGATGAAAGATGATTCACTCGCCCCAGTACCCCCGTCCAAGACCAATAAGAAGAAGGTAAATCATGGGAGCTACTAGCCCGGATATTGTGGCTAGCGTGTGAGGAGGGTGAGTACTAACTTTGCCAAGTTTTGACTCCAAACCTCAAGGTGGTAATTGTTGATGCAGTCTGACTTGATTGTTGTTTTGGTGTTGACACCGATTTAAGTTCGATTGAGATTGAGATCAGATAGTTAAGTTTGGATTAAGTGTACTGGTCAGAGAGGTCTCGGTAGCTCGTTCTCTGGACCGAGTTGAGTCGGAGAGAGCTCGGTAGCTTGTTCTCTGGACCGGGATGAGTCAGAGAGGGCTTGGTAGCTCGTTCTCCGGACTTAGGTCAGAGAGGGCTCGGTAGCTCGTTCTCCGGACTTAGGTCAGAGAGGGCTCGGTAGCTCGTTCTCTGGACCGAGATGAGTCGGAGAGGACTCGGTAACTCGTTCTCTGAACTTAGGTCAGAGAGGGTTCGGTAGCTCGTTCTTTGGACCAGGATGAGTCGGAGAGGGCTCGGTAGCTCGTTCTCTGGACTGTGGTCAGAGAGGGCTCGGTAGCTCGTTCTCCGGACTTAGGTCAGAGAGGGCTCGATAGCTCGTTCTCTGGACCGGGATGAGTCGGAGAGGGCTCGGTAGCTCGTTCTCTGGACTTTGGTCAGAGAGGGCTCGGTAGCTCATTCTCTGGACCGGGATAAGTCGGAGAGGGCACGGTAGCTCGTTCTCCGGGGCCAGATTGAGTCAGAGAAGGCAAGGGAGCCTATTCTCTGGACTCAGGGTCAAAATGATTGGCTGGATCGGTCTGAAGTCCGATTAGGGAGTTGGCACGAACTCTCTTGATATTAGATCGGTCACAAGATTGATCCAGGATGTCTGATCGGTCTGTTGACTGATCCAGAGAGCTTCTGAGGAAACAGAAGGTTGTCTGAACGGTCTGGTGACCGATCAGAAAACATTCTGTGTGAACACAAAAAGAAAACTGATCGATCAGTGCGACCGATCAGAGAAGTCCCGGACCGATCAGGTTGGGTCCTGATCGGTCAGGAAGTTGGCTGATCGGTCAGCTTGACCGATCAGCCACTTCCCTGATCGGTCAGTGAGACCGATCGGGGGCATTGACTGAAAACTCCAATAAGTTTTATGATCGGTCTGGTGTCCGATCCCCTGGTCTCTGATCGGTCAGTGAGAACGATCAGAACATCACTGGATCGATCAGAATAGAGTCTGATTGGTCAGGAGGTTGCCTGATCGGTCAAGGTGACCGATCAACACCTCAGAACTTTAATTCAAATTGTTGTCAGATTTCTGATTTGCTTCGCTAATAAATCTGTGAGTGTGCAGATGATACAGAGTTATGATATTCAAATGAAGGAGTAAGTGTTGATGCAGTCTGACCCTGATTGTTGTTTTGGTGTTTGACACCGATTTAAGTTTGATTCAAGTTTGGTTGAATTCGGATTAAGTCCAGGTGGATCGGGAGATCGCACGCTGGCATGTGAAAAGTCCTAACTTGGAGGGTTAGGTGTGGAGAAATCCCGGTGAGTGAAGCCGGGTCCTGGTGAGTGAAGCCGGGTCTTGGTGAGTGAAGCCAGGTGTTGGAAATCCCGGTGAGTGAAGCCGGGTCCTGGTGAGTGAAGCCAGGTGTTGGAAATCCCGGTGAGTGAAGCCGGGTCCTGGTGAGTGAAGCCAGGTGGTGGAAATCCCGATGAGTGAAGCCGGGTCCTGGTGAGTGAAGCCAGGTTAGAAGAAATCCTGGTGAGTGAAGCTAGGTCCTAGCTTGGAGGGCTAGGTGTGGAAAAGTCCTAACTTGGAAGGTTGGGTGAAAAGTCCTAGCTTGGAGGGCTAGGTGAAAAGTCCCAACTGAAGGGTTAGGTGAAAAGTCCCAACTGAAGGGTTAGGTGAAAAACCCTGGTGAGTGAAGCCAGGTCCTAGTGAGTGAAGCTAGGTTGGATGAAATCCTGACTTGGAGGGTCAGGTCCCTAGCTTGGAGGGCTAGGGTGGATGAAATCCTAGCTTGGAGGGCTAGGTTGAGTCCCTGGATCGGTCTGGTGACCGATCAGGGAGTTTGGCACGCCGCTCCTTCGTGGATCGGTCTGGTGACCGATCCAGCAATGTTTGATCGGTCTGGTGACCGATCAGGGAGTGTGTGTTTCACTCACTGCACAGCTCCTGATCGGTCTGGTGACCGATCAGGGAGCGAACAGTGAGTTGAGTTCCCTTGCTAATCAGGTCCAGAACGGTCCGGTGACCAATCAGAGACTTATGATTTGATTAAAGAATCACTGTTCACTCAAGCCTGATTGGTCTGGTGACCGATCAGGCTGGAGCCTGATTGGTCTGGGGACCAATCAGGAGTGTGCAGAAGCTGCTGGATCGGTCTGGGGACCGATCAGGAGCAGAACTTTAATTCAAATATGCTGTCAGAAGTCTGTTTTCACTGCCGATTCTCTGCTGCTTGCTGATTTCTCTTTGATATGCATTGCTAAGCCTCTGTTGGAGTGTGCAGGTGATAGCAGGTGATTCAAACACTCAAGGAGGGTCAATGAGAGGCTTTCCTTGGAGCAGGTTTGGATCTATTGTGTTTTCAGGTCTCAACGACGTCTGGCGCAACTGGCAACTAACGAAGGCGCGGCTGGCAACTGACGGAGGCTCAGCTGGAGGAGTGTCCAGTGGACTGAGTGCTCAGAGAGGTCAGTGGGTCAGAGTGTGAGTCAGTGGTGCTGATGGAGCTGGCGACGTTGAGCAGGAGCTTAAGAGACGAAGCTGGATGCAGAGGAGCGGAAAAAAAAACAAAAGACAGACAGAAAACTTGGGAAGTTGTTGCTGGGCTGTGTTCGTGCTCTCTGTTGCTTTGTTCTTGAGCGATCTTGTTTCATTCCTGTGAGAGCTTAGTGAGCTTCCCTTCTCGAGTGTCTCGTGTGCTTAATCTTGTGTTCATCTACTGAGACAGCTTGTGGAGATGTTACTCCACCGAGAAGGAGGCGCTTGATATCCGATGTTCACCGGGGCTTGATCTGCCGACGATCAAGGGATCGCCCACCTTACGGGCACGCCAAGGAGTAGGGGCAAGTTATCCCCGAACCTTGTAAATGATCCTTGTTAGCGATCCTTGGTTTGTATTCTCTATTTCTGCAGTTTTGTTAAGTTTGCTTCTCTGCCTTTGTTTTGTTTCCGCTGCTACTAACTTAAGTGCAGAGAAGATTCGAAAAGAGCCTAGAAATTGTGTCTGTCTATATTCACCCCCCCCTCTATAGCCATCTCACTCCCAACAAGTGGTATCAGAGCTTGGGGCTCTACTTCAACGGCTTAACATCCGAGAGTTAGCAACGAGATGGCTGGAAGAGAAGGAATGAGCACAAACCGACCTCCACTCTTCGACGGCACAGATTTTCAGTATTGGAAATCGAAGATGGAGTTTTATTTGAAGACAAACATGTGCATATGGTTCTCGGTCAAAGAAGGTTTCATCCCTCCAAGAGATGTTGAGGGAAAAGATCTTGATTTCTCAAGTTGGTCGGCTGAGCAAATAAGAAAGAGTGAAGCAAATGCCAAAGGGGTGGTCACTTTGCAATGCGGGTTGACCAAGGAGGAATTGATCAAGGTGGGTCCTTTTACAAGTGCTAAAGATCTTTGGAACAAAATTATTGAGCTCCATGAAGGAACTCAAGACACCCGGACTGCCAAGAAGGACCTCCTTCACAGCCAACTCCAAAACCTCACCATGGGAGAAAATGAAAAAGTAAGTGAACTCCATGGACGTTTTAAAGAAGTGTTGAATGGTCTCCACTCCATAAATGAAAAGGTAGAAAATAGAGATCTAGTGAGGTATGTACTCAAAGCCTTCGCTAGGAATACATTGTGGTCATCCATGGTGGATGCCTACAAGGTTTCTAAGGATCTTTCTTTAGTTAAGTTAGAAGATTTGTTTTGTGAGATGGAACTACATGAGATTTCTAACACAAGCCCAAGGGAGAAAGGGTTTGTTTTTGTTGAAGGAAACAAAAAGAAGAACAAGGAGGAGAAAAGTCACTGTCATGTGGCTCTCGTAGCCTTAGAAGAATCATCCAAGGAAAGTGGAGACGAATCAAGCTCCTCAACCGCGCCTTCATCATCTTCGGATGATGAAGAGGTAATCTCTCCCAAGTTAGATAAGTGCTATAGAGCTATAGCGTGTCTAACTAAGTTGCTTAAGAAGTCCAAGAACAAGATTAAATCCTTAAAGGTAGAGGTAGAAAAATTGAAAACCTCTAAGGATGAGGTAATTGATGTTATGCATGATAAGTCCCTTGAAAATGAAAATAAGGACTTAAGGAGCGAAGTTGAAAACCTCAAGAATATTCTTGAGAAGTTTTCAATTGGCTCAAAAACCTTAGACATGATCTTGAATTCCCAAAGGGCGGTTTACAACAAGGCTGGTATAGGTTACCGACCTAAGGAACCGACCTTTGTATCCTTAATGTCAAGAACCCAATCTAGAGCACAAAATAATTCTAGGGTTCAAAAGGTTAGAAAGAAAAAAGACTAAGGCATGGGTGCCTAAGTCCTTCATTGAAGATGCATTAGGTCCCAAAACTTGGGTACCTAAAACCTCCATATTTAGAATTGTATAGCTTTGATTGAGGGGGAGCATCTATCAACATAGGTTGTTGATAAGTGGTGCTCCGAACCCAAGGCCAAGGTTACACTAGTTTCAAAATAAGTCAATAAGCCTTGGAAATTGTTTTTATATATAGCATGAAGGGTTTAGATTCACACATAATTTGCTCTTGCCATGAATTGCTTAAAAGAATTAGTTTTATTGTTGCAATTTGTGTTTTCATGCAAGTTATGGTTTATGAAATGTCTTATCTCAAGCCCAAAGTATACCATGAGTTTTAAAATTCACTGTTTAACCTTCTATGACCTAGTGATTCCCTTTATCAAACTAAGGTTTCTTGATATGATCATACAAACATATTGTGATACTTAATTTCATGCTTAGAGAACACCATCATGTTTTGACTCAAATAGTGTTGTAGAACATGGATGCATGCTAAAGAACAAGTATGGACACATTGAAAATCTCACAATACATCATTAGACAAGAACATGAACTTAAGGTCTAGGTTCAGTGTTTTCTTGAAATGAATCAAAAGAATTGGCATGTATTCAAGGTCTTCACACTTAGTGTTGCTTATGATGGTAAATGAACTTGAAAAAAATTGGGAATTTGATCATGCCTTGATACTGGTATTATATAGGCATGTTTTGAAATTTAATCATATGTTGATCGCTTTCAAACTTATCATGTTTTCTGGAATCATGCTTTGAACTTTGTATTTACAAGTTTTACTCTCAAGATATATTGGAGATGTTGCATGATTTGATAATATACATGATAGTTAAAGAGATGCAAATCATGTTGTTTCCTTTGGGTAGAGAAACATGAATGTTGTTTAATGGAACTCTGTTAAGAGTTAAATTTGAATCTAATTGGGGTTTAGGAGTGGTTAAGGGGTGAAACAAATCCATTTCTGAAATATAACAGTTTCAGAAACCATTCTGTATCATCCCTGATCGGTCCACCGACCGATCAGGGGTGCTTCTGATCGGTCCGGTGACCGATCAGACCAACTCTGATCAAGGAACTCCCAGATCGTTCCAAATTGATCCAAAACCTCCTCAAACCAACTCCTTTTCATCAAATTGTATCAGTGTAATGATCATACCACCAACAAAACTGATACACACAAATCCGATACAAACCAAGTCCAATTGAAACATATTTGATCACCCATTGGTACAAACCTGGTACTAAGGAAGCACAAATTTGTTCAAGTGATGCAAACCTAGTACTTAATAGTGATTTGATACAAACCTATGTTGGAATGTTCAAATTCATAAGAAAGGGTTTGTTGAGTCGTGACTCTTATTCTTAATGTCGTATTTCGGAATTGTTTCTGAAATATCAAATATCAATAGAGTCTACTCCCCTGTTATGGAATGCAAATTGTTAATGCAGTCTGATCAGGAACGTATCAGATTTTCAGGAATTTTTCTGAAATCTGATCGCTCTCCAGACTAACAAGAAATATGTCTGTATCACGTAATCAATGAACCTGATCGGTCATGGAGACCAATCAGGATTATATGTCAGATACAGATGCATTCCTTACTTGTCATATGAAACATATACACGTTTGACCTTGATATATTTCTGTATATGTTTTCATGTGCAAGTTCACACTTATTGTCGTATGATGCATATACATTGTTGCCATGATACATTTATGGTATATGCCTCTCATGTACAATTCCAAAATCATCCTTTGACGTACTTGTCATATGAAACATATACATGTTTGACCATGATATTATTCTGTATATGTTTTCATGTGCAATTCAAAAATTATCCTTTGATTATTCTGGGTTTGGGGAGAGACCCGTGTTTGAGGGGGAGGTATGTTCAAACTTAATAACCATACCCTTTTCGATGTTTGACAAAGGGGGAGAAAATGGTTAATTAAGTTTAGGGTTATTGTAGGGGGAAGATCTTGATTCCCTTACAATAATTGAACTACCTTCAATTGATCATCAATGTCTAAACTTAAATCGGGTTGTCAAACAACAAAAAGGGGGAGATTGTTGATGCAGTCTGACCCTGATTGTTGTTTTGGTGTTTGACACCGATTTAAGTTTGATTCAAGTTTGGTTGAATTCGGATTAAGTCCAGGTGGATCGGGAGATCGCACGCTGGCATGTGAAAAGTCCTAACTTGGAGGGTTAGGTGTGGAGAAATCCCGGTGAGTGAAGCCGGGTCCTGGTGAGTGAAGCCGGGTCTTGGTGAGTGAAGCCAGGTGTTGAAAATCCCGGTGAGTGAAGCCGGGTCCTGGTGAGTGAAGCCAGGTGTTGGAAATCCCGGTGAGTGAAGTCGGGTCCTGGTGAGTGAAGCCAGGTGGTGGAAATCCCGGTGAGTGAAGCCGGGTCCTGGTGAGTGAAGCCAGGTTAGAAGAAATCCTGGTGAGTGAAGCTAGGTCCTAGCTTGGAGGGCTAGGTGTGGAAAAGTCCTAACTTGGAAGGTTGGGTGAAAAGTCCTAGCTTGGAGGGCTAGGTGAAAAGTCCTAACTTGGAGGGTTAGGTGAAAAGTCCCAACTGAAGGGTTAGGTGAAAAACCCTGGTGAGTGAAGCCAGGTCCTAGTGAGTGAAGCTAGGTTGGATGAAATCCTGACTTGGAGGGTCAGGTCCCTAGCTTGGAGGGCTAGGGTGGATGAAATCCTAGCTTGGAGGGCTAGGTTGAGTCCCTGGATCGGTCTGGTGACCGATCAGGGAGTTTGGCACGCTGCTCCTTCGTGGATCGGTCTGGTGACCGATCCAGCAATGTTTGATCGGTCTGGTGACCGATCAGGGAGTGTGTGTTTCACTCACTGCACAGCTCCTGATCGGTCTGGTGACCGATCAGGGAGCGAACAGTGAGTTGAGTTCCCTTGCTAATCAGGTCCAGAACGGTCCGGTGACCGATCAGAGACTTATGATTTGATTAAAGAATCACTGTTCACTCAAGCCTGATTGGTCTGGTGACCGATCAGGCTGGAGCCTGATTGGTCTGGTGACCGATCAGGCTGGAGCCTGATTGGTCTGGTGATCGATTAGGCAGGAGCCTGATGGGTCTGGGGACCAATCAGGAGTGTGCAGAAGCTGCTGGATCGGTCTGGGGACCGATCAGGAGCAGAACTTTAATTCAAATATGCTGTCAGAAGTCTGTTTTCACTGCCGATTCTCTGCTGCTTGCTGATTTCTCTTTGATATGCATTGCTAAGCCTCTGTTAGAGTGTGCAGGTGATAGCAGGTGATTCAAACACTCAAGGAGGGTCAATGAGAGGCTTTCCTTGGAGCAGGTTTGGATCTATTGTGTTTTCAGGTCTCAACGGCGTCTGGCGCAACTGGCAACTAACGAAGGCGCGGCTGGCAACTGACGGAGGCTCAGCTGGAGGAGTGTCCAGTGGACTGAGTGCTCAGAGAGGTCAGTGGGTCAGAGTGTGAGTCAGTGGTGCTGATGGAGCTGGCGACATTGAGCAGGAGCTTAAGAGACGAAGCTGGATGCAGAGCAGCGGAAAAAAAAAACAAAAGACAGACAGAAAACTTGGGAAGTTGTTGCTGGGCTGTGTTCGTGCTCTCTGTTGCTTTGTTCTTGAGCGATCTTGTTTCATTCCTGTGAGAGTTTAGTGAGCTTCCCTTCTCGAGTGTCTCATGTGCTTAATCTTGTGTTCATCTATTGAGATAGCTTGTGGAGAGGTTACTCCACCGAGAAGGAGGCGCTTGATATCCGGTGTTCACCGGGGCTTGATCTGCCGACGATCAAGGGATCGCCCACCTTACGGGCACGCCAAGGAGTAGGGGCAAGTTATCCCCGAACCTTGTAAACGATCCTTGTTAGCGATCCTTGGTTTGTATTCTCTATTTCTGCAGTTTTGTTAAGTTTGCTTCTTTGCCTTTGTTTTGTTTCCGCTGCTACTAACTTAAGTGCAGAGAAGATTCGAAAAGAGCCTAGAAATTGTGTCTGTCTATATTCACCCCCCCCCCTCTATAGTCATCTCGTTCCCAACAGTAAGAAGAAGGGTCAATGGTGACTTTCCTTAGTGCTATTTTGTTTAGTATATGTTTGCAAGTTTCAACGGCGTCTGGCATCTGACCTGAAGCTTCAGCTGAAGAGATGACTTCAGTGTGCTGAGAGCTCAGAAGGGGTCAGTGGGTGACAACGCCTGCGTGTGCAGCCTGGGTATGCAGAAGAAAGGCTTAAGAAGAAGCTGGCGAAGCAGAGGAGATAATGAACAGAGAACGAAGCAAAGGGTTTTGCTGTGGTGTTGTTGTGCTCTCTACATTATTTCTTCTTGCCTAATCTTTCTGGTTCCTACTGTTGTGTAGCTACCTTCTCTTGTCTCTCGTGCTTAACTTGATATACTACTGAGATGTTTGTGGAGAGGTTACTCCACCGAGAAGGAAAAGTGTTTAGCCGGATTCACTCCGGGGTCTGATCTGCCGAAGATCAAGGGATCACCCACCTCACGAGCTCGCCAAGGAGTAGGGGCAAGTTATCCCCAAACCTTGTAAATTCTTGTGTTATTCTCTGCTTTAGTTTCTTTCTGTTTGCTTGTTTTTCCGCTGCTAACCTGAGTGCAGGAAGAAAGAAGTAAGTGTTTGTGGGTGGCTATTCACACCCCCCTCTCTAGCCATCTCAGATCTTAACAAGTGGTATCAGAGTCTGGTACTCTTTCAACTGGATTAACACCCTAAGAGTGAGAAGATGGCTTTGAGAGAAGAAGGCTTCAGCACCAATCGTCCACCTTTCTTTGATGGAGCAGATTTCCAGTACTGGAGATCCAGAATGGAGTATTATTTGAAAACCGACATCGGCATGTGGTTCTCAGTTAAGGAGAGATTCACTCCTCCAAAGGATGCTGAGGGCAAGAAACTTGAGTCGTTTAGATGGTCGGCAGAACAAACAAGGAAGGGAGAGGCAGATGTCAAGGCAGTGGTCACTCTGCAGTGTGGGATGACCAAGGAGTAACTCATCAAGGTTGGTCCCTTCTCAAGTGCCAAAGATCTGTGGAACAAGCTCATAGAGCTACATGAAGGCACTCGAGACTCCCGGATAGCGAAGAGGGATCTCTTCCTCAACCAACTCCAGAACCTTTCCATGCAAGAAAGTGAAACCGTAAGCGAGCTTCATGGTCGGTTCAAAGAGATCCTAAATGGTTTGCACTCGATCGATGAGAAGGTCGAGAACCGTAACCTTGTAAGGTATGTGCTCAAGTCCTTTCCTAGGAATGCCTTGTGGTCATCCATGGTGGATGCCTACAAGGTATCCAAGGACCTTTTCATTGTAAAGTTAGACGATTTCTTTTGTGAAATGGAGCTACATGAGCTTGCTAACAAAGGCCCAAAAGAGAAGGGTATTGCTCTTGTAGCAGGGGACAAAGGAAAGAAGAAAAAGGAAAAGAAGAAGGAAAAGGAGGAGGAGAAGAGTACTCGTCACATGACTCTTATGGCATTAGAAGAATCAAACATAGAGAGTGGTGACGAGTCAAGTGATCCTTCAACTGCGGCTTCATCATCTTCGGATGATGAAGAGGTAATCTCTGTAAGATCGTTGCCGTCCGCTAGAGGGGGGGTGAATAGCGATTTTTCAAACCCCTTCTTCGTACAAGATTGTTAGCGCAGCGGAAATACAAATAAAACAATAAATACAATGCTAATAAACCGTATTTAGTTGGTATCCACCCCGGCCGGGTGACTAATCCAACAATCCATCGGTGGATCACTCCCCGGATAACCTCCGACTATCACGTGTCGCTCCTTGTGGGTGGAGAAACCTCACCACAACACCAACCAAAGTTCTGGACACGAAGACTACTAACTTGCCCTTAACCAGAACAAGTTTCGTCAAGAAACTCAGCCACACGAAGTCCTCTTTAAATAGGACTCGGGGCTGATTTCTCGCTACCAGTCGACTGCCCCCAGCCAAATTTGACCGTTGCACCTCAACGTTCGAATTCTTAGCCAGCTCACCAGCCACCTACCAGTCGACTGCCCCCAGGGCAGTCGACTGGTCCCTAGCTGAACCCTTTCCCGAGTACATTCACACAGCACTCGATCCTCATGACTCGACTGACTCCTCCTCCGCAGTCTCTACTGTTGCCTTCGTGCCCTCTTTATCTTTGGCCCTCGTCCCTCGGATGCGCACGCAAACCTCCAGTTTGCCTCCATGCCACCCTTCACATACGCCTCGAAGTCCGCGCTCATCAGCTCATCGTCCCTGCTTTCCAAGGTCCCTCGGATGCGCACGCAAGCCTCCAGCTTGCCTCCATGCCATCCTTCACCGTACTGAGACCGTCCAGTCAAGTTTATATGCGTAACCTGTACAACCTGCACACTCAACATACGCATATAAGAATACAAGGGAAAACCTAACTTAAACCCTTTGCCCAAACATCAAAACCTATGGTCACTCCGGACCATCTTAGGGCCGATTGCTCCAACAATCTCTCCCGAACTTGATAAGTATTATAGAACTATTGCTTGCTTGACTAATTTGCTTAAAAAATCTAAGGACAAGGTAAAATCCTTAAAATTAAAAGTAGAACAATTGAAAACCTTAAAGGATGATGAAATTGATGATTTGCATATTGAGGTCCTTGAGGATGAGAACAAGGCCTTAAAGAATGAAGTTGAAAAACTCAAGAATCTTCTTGGGAAATTTTCAAATAGCTCTAAGACCTTGGATATGATCCTCAACTCCCAAAGAGCGGTCTACAACAAGGCCGGTATAGGTTACTGACCTAAGGAACCTAGTTTTGTGTCATTGATGTCTAGAACCTAATTTAAATCATCAAATGTTTCTAGGGTTCAAGGACTTAGGAAAAAAATGACCAAGGCATGGGTGCCAAAGACTTGCATTGTAGGTGCATTAGGTCCCAAGGTTTAGGTACCTAAATCATCTATCTTTCGTGTTGTGTAGGCATTGGTTGAGGGGGAGCATCTATCAACATGGTTTGTTGATAGTGGGTGCTCTAAACCCATGACCGGGGATAAATCGTTATTCACTACCCTACACAGCAAAAGTAGAGGTAATGTTTCATTCGGTAACAATGATAGTCTCAAGGTTGTAGGAATATGTGACATTCAAATATCCGAATGTCTTAGAATCAAGAATGTCCTTCTAGTCAAGAGGGAAAACCAATGCATAATACATGCGTATTTGGTTCTAAGAACATACTTGGACATTCCAATCATGTAAAATTGGTTGGAGCATTGTTTTTGATACAAACTTGATACTAAATCATGTAACTTCTTGAGCCAAGGAATAGTAAGCTGTAATTTGTATACATTATTTCTTTTGGTCTGTCACAAGAATAGCCATCACATTAAAAAATTAAATAATTCTTCAGATCACAATAATGTAGCAATAGCAAAGAGAGATGTACATAGTCTGACAACTGTTTAGTGAAATAGTTGTTCAAGATGATGGAAGACTAATATGATTAAAGTTTAGTGAAATACCATAGAACATGTTACAAATGTTCATTCTTAGCATGTAGTAGAGGTTTCGAAACGAATCTTCTCAATCCTGCTGCATTTTCAGCCAAAAGTGTGCTTCTAAAAATTATGAATATAAATGTCAAAATACCACAAGAGCAAGTAGAGAAGACTGAGGATATACTCATGAGTGCAGTGACTTATAGAATTTCACTTGGGCAGTAGCATCATCTACAGTCGTAGACCACAAGCTATATGGGTCACAACTTACATCAATTGAAGGAGTTGCAAATGACCTTACATTTTTTTTTGGTGTGGAGGAATAGATTTTGGTTAAGGGACAAATGCAATAAAGCATGTTCGCAAAGACTCAAGACCACTGCCTGGGCATCTGACCATCAGTCCATCCCACGGCGACAAAAATTAAAAAATAAAACCATGCCATGCTTTCATTGAGATTTGAACTCAAGACCTCCCGCTTACTAAACGGGTGCTCTAACCAACTGAGCTATGAAAGCTCTATAAAGTTAATCATTTAAGATAATGAAAGATGATTCACTCGCCCCAGTGCCCCCGTCCAAGACCAATAAGAAGAAGGTAAATTATAAGAGCTACTAGTCCGGATACTATGGCTAGCGTGTGAGGAGGGTGAGCACTGACTTTGCCAAATTTTGACTCCAAATCTCAAGGTGGTACCTATATATTAACCATTAGTTTTTTTTTCCATGGGGACAACTAAACTAATAATTTAACGATGTTGTGCTGATGGATTATTCATTGTGAATACTTTCTCATTTTGATGACTAATAAAAAAAACTTTTATAAAATTGAATTAATCACTCTTAAAATTAGTCACTATATAAAACCTACCCTTTCATAAAATCTTAAGCTGCTTGTCCTTTATGTGAATTTTTTTGATTCAATCTGATAGTTGGTAGGAAATTTTAATAAATAAGATCCATCATCTAAAATTTGATGTTATCTAATTTGGTTAATCATTTTTTAAAGTTATTTACCCTCACAAGTTGACACAGTTGATATCTACATAGTGGTTACTCTAATAAATTTTAAGGTTAATTCTTAATGAGCACAAAATATCTCATTGAGTGCATAACCTCCTTCATACATAATATCATTATATTAAGATAAAATATCCCTTATAATTTATCTATTTATACCTCATCAGAGGCTAGGAAACGCGTGGGGGAGGGGGTGAGTATTTGAGAATTTGAAGGGGAAAAAAATGCTAAATGCACCATTTCATAAATTCTTCAGTTACTAGGTTTGTAAACCGTGCTAGACGTACATGTACAAAGATCAAATTGTTTCAAATTTGCCCTCGCAATGATACAGTGGGGTATCTTTTTTAAATTTTTTAGATATTTAAAAATTGAGTCTCAATTTTGATAAATTAATAGATACATTTCTTTTAATGTGTAGTTAATCTAAGAGCATTAAATTGATAAATTGTTTACCGTAAATATTTTTTATTTATCCTAATAATTGATAAGAAGTTTTTGTTGGATCAAATTGGTCGAAGATATTTAAAATTAATCATGTAAATGAGATATATAATAAAATAAATAAATAAATAAATAAAATTATTTCATATTTATTTTTAACGATGAACTAATATAAAATAAAAAACTACATGGTCCTTAATTAGTCTAAAATTATTTTGTCTTCTTTAAACTGTATTGAGAGTGATTTTAAGGGTTTTCTCTCTTTAAATGAAAAATAAACGTGGAAGACAATAAACTTAATATTAAAATAATTTGTTAAAAATATTATAAATAAAAAATGTTGTAAAATTCAGGTATGCAAAAAGCATAGATACACCATCTGTTAGATCGGATTGACCCGGCTAGAGGGGGGTGAATAGACGGTTTTAAAAAATAAAGTGGAAGCACTCCTCTTTTAAAAAGGAACTTGGTCGCAACTGAGAATGTTGCTTCCAAGGCAGTGGGCACTTAACAAAAATCTCCTTATGACAGAGAAACCTTACAACAAAAGCACGCTAAACTTTAGAGATTTTACAAGTGAATAATTCCTATTTCTAAAGCTAAAACTCTAAGCCTATTTATAATCAAAGAGAATAAATCTGGATCGTTGATTATTGATGAATTTTCTCTTGGCCGTTGATCCATGGATGTAATCTCGGCGGTTGATCTTGAATGAGATTAAACTACAACCATTGGATCTGATTAAAGAATAAGGTTTTATCCTTTAAGAGATAAAGTTTAATTAAAACTTTATCTTCTGCTTGAGACTTATAGCTCAGTGGTAGAGCAGTCATCTGTTAATGGTCGTAGGTTCAAATCCTACTTGGGGAGATTTGATTCATTCTTAATTAAAGAATGAAGAATAATCTCCAGGTGATTAGGCGCCTGATCTGGTTCGGGCACCTGGTTTCCCGTTATCTTCGATCTTCGGCAGTAACTCGTTGACTTAGCCCTCTCGGGGCGCCCGATATGATCCAAGCGCCTGATATACCGAGCGCCCGAGTAGATACGGGCGCCTATATACGGGGGTGCCCGATATTGAATCGAGCGCCTAGTTTGACTTGGTCAAACTGACCAGCCTTTTGGTTTTTCGTCTTCTGGGTGATTTCTGGCCAACCAGAGTTAGGCTCTTCCGAACCCGACTCCGACCTTTCGCCCCTCGAGCGTGCTTCCTCCCGGCTTCCCGTCCCTCGGACGTCGCACACGTCCTTCTCGATTTACTGGCGTACTCTTCCGCAGCTTCTGCATCCCTCGGATTGCACCGAGCCCGTCGGCTCACTTCCGCGCACAATCCTTCTCGTCCGCTATGTCTTACACTCGACTTCCTCCGTACCTAAGCTCCTGCACACTTAGCAGAGGGATTAGAAAATACATGACCTAACTTAATCTAGTTAATCATATCAAAATTGATCGGCGTATCAACACCATCATCCATTAGAACGATAAATAAATTAAACATTTATGAATAAATTTAATATTTAATTTAAAAAGATATCTATATTAGTTGAATATGTATAAAATTAATTAATAAATTTAAACGATTTATTTTACTAAATGAGTAAATATATATATAGTTCGTTAATATTTAATTCATAAATAATATTCATAATATTATTTATGAATAACATTCGTAATTGGTGAAAACTCTCCAAAATAAAATTTATTTATGAATATTATCATTCGTAATTGGTTGAAATCTAATAAATTTATATTATCAAATTTAATAACTAATCAAATACATTTAAAATATATTAGATTTCAACCAACAAGAAATTTAAATTTATTAATTAATTTAATATTTTGATAATTAAATATTTGATAATTATTTGATAAAATAATTATTTGATAATTAAATATTAACCTCCAAAATAAAATTGACCTTTACATGCAGTCCCCACTCCATAAAATCTTTACATACACTCGCTGATGAAATTGACAAGATGATTTTGTATGTTATTTTTTTATTAGTATAAAATAGTAAAAATTCAGTATATATTGTAAAGATTTAAGTTTAAATTATTTGAGATTTAATACTAATTTAAGAAATTTGAGTATAAAGTTTCGGTGACCTCTCCATCATGATCTTAATGCAACCTCACAAACTCAAATTTTAAAATTTTATACTCAATTTTTTTTTCAAATAATACTCAATTTAAACCAATTCATACTTAAATTTTTATAATGTATACTGAAAATTTTACCGTATACTGAAACAATGTATACTAATTTTTTTTTAAATAATATTCAAATTTCTTAAATTAGTACTCAATCTCAAATAATTTATACTTAAATCTTTATAATGTATACTAAATTTTTACTATTTTATACTAATAAAAAAATAACACACATAACCATCTTGCCAATCTTATCAGGGAGTGCATGCAAAAATTTTATGAGATGGGGACTATATGCAAAGCCCAGTTTCATGTTGGAGAGTTTTCACCAATTTTCCCTTTAAAACTCATGAAAGTTCTCCAAATCCGCAGGTTGAGTAAGTTTGGTCCTCATTTGTCCAGCAATCACGTTCGTGTCAAGCGGCCGAAGACGAAGAGGACCATGGTGATTAGGCCGCAATGGCCATCGTCCTCTCCCTCCCCTCGTCCCCATCGCTGTGCCGTAGACGGATGCCATGGATCCGATTCCCATGGGTCATTATCGTCGAGGCCTTCACTAGTTCCACCTACAAGCTCGACTGGGGCAGTAACAACGCCCTGAATGCCATACAGATCCCTGCGAGGGCGCCAATGCGAGGCGTTGACTCCAATTCCTAGGTCGCTCTCTCTGTCATCTCTGAAGATGTCGCCAAGGATATCCAGTCGGAGGCGCAGGCTGTAGATCGCACGGCAAATGCGACCGTCTACAGCCTGTAGCTCCTCACCTCAAAATATTCCTCTCGACCACTTAAGGTAAGCCCTAATTTGATGGTTTCTCCTTGCTATGCATTTCTTCTCCTTGCTGAGGGGAAACTTGCTTTTATTGACTTTGGAATGATGAGCGAAACACCGGAGGAAGCAAGATATGCTATCATTTGTCATGTAGTTCACATGGTTAATCGGGATTATGATGCTATCGCTCGTGATTACTATGCATCATAATATGCTATTATTACGATGCCATAAAAAATTTCGAGAAAATTTATGGATAGATCACATTAAACTCTATCAACGAAAAATATAAAACTAAATTTTTTACAACAATTACATATTCGAATAAAAATTTCAAAAAGATGACAAATAAAGTATTAATTAATACTTTAAAAAACATTAATCATTAAAAAAATTTAACAATTTAGTACAGTCTTAGGTATCCAAAA
The DNA here is from genome assembly GCA_024364735.1 of Boesenbergia rotunda. Classification (NCBI taxonomy): domain Eukaryota; kingdom Viridiplantae; phylum Streptophyta; class Magnoliopsida; order Zingiberales; family Zingiberaceae; genus Boesenbergia; species Boesenbergia rotunda. The sequence continues at coordinate 291,271 of JAGFNQ010000256.1, read as the reverse complement.
TAAATTCCTACCGACATGATTTATCCAATATTTAGATGAAATATAACTTTTAGATACTTTTACAATTTGACCTCTATGATTTCTAAAATGCCTGCTAAGTTTTCCAAAATACTGAATATTTGAATTTCAAAAACAATTTAAATTTTTACAAGCATGGTTATTTTTCAATTTTTCTATTTGAGCCTTCAATTTTTTATTTTCTAATTTTAATTTGTCAAACATTTCTAAAAGACATGCAAAAGCTAATTTTTTTTCAATTCTTTATTCTTAAATTTCAACTTACATAAGAATTTGGTCATTGCTTTAATATCATAATAGAGTTGATTGGGGTGGTAAAAGATATACCTCACTTACCAAATCATGTTCAAAGTTAGAAGCTTCCCCGTCATCGCTATTTTCTTTTGATTTGGCTCCCTCTTCGTCTATGTTTTCTTCCAGGTGGGTGATCATCAGTGCTAGTCTGGCATGTTCCTTGAGATAGGACTCATGTTATGATGATTCGACCCATGTGACCTTCAGATTCTTATGTTTTGACTTGTTTATCTTTAGTCTTAGGCAGTTCTCCTTGATGTGTCATTCTTCCTCACAATTATAGTAGTGGATCTTCCTTTGCTTTAGGAAATGTCACGCCCCGAGACCCAGGAGCCGCTGATCCAATAGAAAATCGGACAACACCTCCCCTGTCCGGCGGACAATTTACACATACACACAGATAATATAACACAACCACGCAGTTTAAAGGGCCTCAGGCCTCCAATCCACACATATATAACTGCATATATGACTAATACGTCGTAAAACCAAAATCCGAACTCACCTGAGCTGCCAGGGGGCAGGAACAAAGCCAAAACCAAACGAAGTCCAACATAGGACTCAAAAATACAATACCACCGAATAAAACGTGCATACATGGTTAAAACATCACAACGGAAGCATAGGAATACTACAGGGTCCATAACAAAACCACGGAAACCAAAAAGAGCTCCTCTGGAGCTGGGGACTGGCGGCTCGGGATCTCCTCGCAGACCTCAACCTGAAATAAACATATATGGCAACTGGGTGAGTCCATAGCTCAGCAAATACCCAACAGATATGCATAGAAAGTTATACTAACAACAAGAGTTCCGCTAATACAGTCTCATATCAACAAGAGGGAAAGACTGGGACTGAAAATACTGGATAGATACATACCTGAATCCATCTAACCTGGAAAGAGGGTAAGAAATACCAAAGGAAAACAATAGGCATATAAGCACAGATAACAAGTCTCCAGTATATGCGATGTCAAACAAGTGCAGCAAATAAGTGCAGCAAACAATGCACGATGCAAAGTATGCACATGATGCAATGACATGTGTCACCCCTGACACCAGACAGATCATCGTACACCTGTCATAGGGACGTCTGAACGGGTAGGGCTATGACAACTGTACGCACCCTGCCATCACTGCTCCTGAGTGACCGGGTGTACAGGATGCTGGCGGAGGACCACCCCCCTACCCCAAGCAATGGGGGAGCTCCGCTCTCATCTCCTCGTGGCTCAGTACGAGAAGGGACCCCTGGCTGCTACCACGCCCGCGCTCACCCTCCTCATAGTGGCCGAACGGAGCAATACAGGGCAAATGCACACATCTATGGTATCCACTAACCCATGAGTGGCCGTGTGTGCATGACATGTACCGGAAGACGATTAGGCTCAACCACAAGGGAGTCGCTGATCGCCGGCATGCAACAGTGCAAGGATGGTGTATGATAGATACACATACCTCCCTCTCCAAGTCCGTAGTATACTAGGTCTCAGTCTGAAATCCTACAACAGGAAATACAAGTAACCTACAAGGTATACTGACCTGAAACTACAGATCTCTCAAGGTCAAGTGCAAGAGGTACATCCCGATATCTAAGCATACATACAGATATGACAATACCTGAGACCGAAGGGAACCAACAACATGATAACTCAGGGATAAACAACAAGTATCCAGAACAAGAATAAGAAGCAAGGATAGCGTAAAATCTTACTGCTATCTATAACAGTCTATGCATAACAATATGACAATATCATAAGGGATAAGTCAAAGGGTACCCGCCTCCAAAAGTAGAAGTCCGTATCAATCGAGATAGAACCACCCGCCAATATCAGCAATAAAAATCCAAATCAAGTCCCTGTATCAAGGACAAATTTAATTAGCTATTACAAGAATAGTAACTAGCTAATTAATTCCTAATCCATTTTAGGGTTAACCTAATCCACCCCTTTCTATTTAATTAACCATAATTAAATGATTAGTCGTAAATCAATTCTGCTTATTTAGTCTGACTTAGTATCAAAGAAGACTAAGCCATTTCCCATTAGTTCTAAATTAAACTACGCAACAACATAGGGTCTACAAGATACAAAACTAATCACCATCTCAAGATCACCAAGAGTGTAAGCTCACAGATCATGCCAATTCTCCATTTATTGAAATTGATCAACTCTTGCTAACCTAAGCATTACTTGTATCTAAGCTAGGTTCCCATTTCAATCCCCATTTCTGAATGAAACACTACAGTTTCTCATCAAACACCATGAGAGAATTCCGAGTAATCAACTCACGGCAGAAACCATGGCACACTATCAAAACCATTACATCCACAACATCTCATTACCTTGATTTGCAGGCCTTCACAGCAACAAGAAATGAGGACAATAGATCCCAAGTCCAGTTAACTTTTCGGAATCAACCTGCTATCACACAGCAATGTTCGATTCAGACTCAACCTCAGACCCAGTTATTGTATACATGATCGGAGATGTATCAGCTAGAGAAAACCTTACCCAAGTGGCTACCGGCGTTGCTCCCTTTAACCAGGACCAACCGCTGATCGGCGAGGTATCCACTCTCGAGTTCCTGGCCAAGTGAACCCTAGCTCACCTCCTGTGTAGCTCCGACGGCTAGAGGGTGTTGCCGGCCGACCTGACTACAGCCTCGCCCCAAATAGCCCGAAGAGAAAACCCTAGCAGCCGTTCGTGAGAGGCTTGAGGATCGAGGCTTGAAGCTTCGACGCCGGCTGGATTCTCAAGATAGGGTTCGCCGGAGAGATGGAAGCCGAAGGGGCGGCGTCGTCGTTGCTTCTCGATCGGGAGTGGAGGCGGCTCGCGTGAGGTGAGGGTGTTCGGCCGCAACAATAGACTAGGTCAAGGGATTTAAGTGATGGGCATTTTGCAATTTAGTCCAGCCAATTTCCATCTAATTGCAAGAATGCCCTTAGTTTCAAGCTTTTTAGCAGTTAACCCCCCAACCAATTTAGTTTTATACCATTTACTTCCCGAAACATCATCTAGGAACCCGAAAGCCCTAGGATCATTCCCGCAAAATTTTCCGAAATCGGACAAACGTGTCGGATTTAACAGGAAATGTCTCTTATCCTCCACATTATTAAACCTTTTAGATTTAAAGTATTTAGATAGCTTCCTTATCATATATGTCGTTTCTTCTTTATCTGTTAAAGATTCCTCCTCGTGCTGGATCTTTCTTATTCTTAGGGCAATGTTATCCACTTTTTAATTCTTTCCTGTACAGACTCGTGACGTTCTAAAGTTGAAAATAATTATTTTAAGATACTTACCTCAAGATCCTTAAAAATGTAGTATGCATCGATTACGAAAGTTCGATTTGGGGTCCTTGGCAAAGTGTTTAAGGCATACCATTCTGCGTCGTGACTCGTTACCGTTTCTCCGAGGTTCTTAAGACCCGTGATCAGCTCTTTGATTTTGGCGTGCAGTTAGCAATTGATTTTCCTTCTTTCATTCGGAGGTTGAGTTGATTCCGAAGCAAATATCTTTATGCTAGTTTGGCTTCGGAGGTACCTTCGTGGAATTCGAGGAACTTTTTCCAAAGTTCCTTCGCTGATTTGTAGGTACCGATTCGATTGACTTCTTGCGTCGGTAGAACGATTGATAGATGAAATTTACTTTCTCGTTTGCCACAAACTCCACTTGCTCCTTCTTTGTCCACAAGTTTTCTTCTTTGACCTTGTCGTCGTCATCCTTGAGAGCTACAAAACCATTCTTCATGATTAGAAATAATTCAAAATTAGCTTTAAAGTAAACCTGCATTTGCTTTCTCCACATAGCAAATTCCACCTCGAATTTTGGCGGGTAAATGACTGGTCCGACCATTATGTATTTGCTTCAGTTTGCAGTTAGTCCTTCTGGAGCATCCTTGCTCTAATACCACTTGTTGGGATCATACGGTCGGCAATGTAAGTACCCAAGGTGAGTTTTGGTATAGTCAACAGAGTCAAGTTAGGTTATATTGTGTTTGATCCCTGTGTCTAAGTGTGCAGAAGGTTAGGAGCGCATGAAGTCAAGAGGAAGATGTAACGGTCGAGAAGGATAGCACGGGAAGGGAGTTGATGGGCTCGGTGCATCCGAGAGATGCGGAGATTTACGGAAGAGTACGACGGTGGAGCGTGAAGGGCGCGTTTGACATCTGAGGGACGAGAAGTAGAAGGGAAGCACACTCAAGGAGAAGGCCGGTAGAGGGTTCAGGTGAGCCCAACTCTGGATGGCTCGAGATCACCCAAGAAAAGCCGCCAGGAGAGTGATCAGCAAGTTGTTGACCAAAGTCAACTCGGGCGCTCGTGTTCCCGGGCGTCCCATTCAATATATGCGCCCGAGAAGCTAAACTTCATCCAGAAGTAGTTGTTCTCGAACGTTGCGATACGGATAACCCCTGGGCCATGTGTCAGGCGGCCCTATGCACTCGAACACTTGTATCCACCAAATTTTGACGAGGAGTTCGCTATTTGGAAGCGAAAAAATTAGGTATTTTTTAAAATTGACTTTGATTTATTACTAATCATGAAAAATAGTTTTGAAGTTCCTAATGACGTCGATGATAAAGATAAAGTCGAAAGCCTGTGGACAAAGAAAGAGCAAGCAGAGTTTGTGGCAAATGGGAAAGTAGAGTTTCATCTGCTAAGCGTTCTACCAGTGCAAGAAGTCAACCGTATCAAAACCTACAAATCAACAAAGGAACATTGGGAAAAGTTCCTGGAGTTTCATGAAGGTACTTCTGAAACAAAGTTGGCAAAATGTGATATGCTCCACAACCAACTCATCAACATCCGAATGGAAGAAGGAGAATCAGTTGCTCAGTTGCATGCCAAAATCAAAAAATTGATCACGGGACTTATGAACCTCAAAGAAATGATAACGAGTCGCGACGCACAAAGGTATGCCGTAAACGTATTCCCGAGGACCCCAGATTGGACTTCCATAATAGACGCATATTTTATCTCTAAGGATCTTGAGGTAACTGCCTTAGAATAATTATTTTCAATATTAGAACTTTATGAATATCGGTGCACAGGAAAGAGTAAGATGGATAACATGACCCTAAGCATGAGGAAGATCTAGCACGAGGAGGAATCTACAGAAGATGAAGAAGACACGACATACATGGTAAGGAAACTGTCTAAGTATTTCAAAGCAAAAAAGTTTAATAAAGTGTAAGGTAAGAAGCAAAGGAAGATCCACTGCTACAATTGTAAGAAAGAATGACACATCAAGGAGAACTGCCAAAGGCTAAAGGTGGAGAAATCCAACAACGCCAAACACAAGAACTTGAAAGCCACGTGGGACAAATCCTCATCAGATGAGTCCGATCTCAAGGAACACGCCGGACTAGCGCTGATCGCCAACCACCAACAAGAAGAAAGCATCGATGAAGGGGGAGCCACGTCAGATGATAGCAACAATGAAGGGGGAGCTTCGGACTATGAAAAAGATATGGTATGTGAGGTATGTGTTTTTACCTCCTGATCAACTTTATTCAGATATTAAGGCAATGATCAAGTCAATATAAATTAGAAAATAAAAAATTTAAACTTAAGAAAAATAACTAGCTTCTACATGTCCACTTGAAATGCATGATAAATTAAAATTAGAAAATGTGAAATTGAAGGCTGAAGTAGAAGAATGGGGAAATCATCATGGATGTTCAAAATATTTTCAAAATTCAAAAGTTAGATATATTAGAGGACTAAATTGGTATTTACAGTATCACAAGAACTAAATTGTAAGAATTATTACAAATTACATTTCACCTAAATTTTTGATTAATCCTGTTGGTCAGAATTTATTTTGGATTTATTTTGGATCCTAAAATCTGTAATAAATTGTTAGAAATTGTTTATTAATTTTTTAATTCTTATTTGCCATACATTTAAATTTTTTTTTTGAATATGTAATTGTAACAAAAAATTTACTTATATATTTTTTAGTGATTGAGTTTGCTATGAGCTATCTATAATTTTTTTTTTGAAATTTTGAATAGTTAAACAGATTTGTTATGATTTCCATTCAAAAATATATTTTTTTAATTTAAAAAAAATAAAAAAATTAATTTCATCAAATTCAATTTTTTAAAATTTATTAATTATCTTTTGAACGTTGAGAAATACTTTTAAATTTATATGAAGTCAAAATCTAATTATAAAAGTATTTCTTTTAAAAATTTTCAATTCTGAATTCAATATTATTTTCTAATAGTTAGAAATTTTATTTTACTTTGACAATTTTACAGAGATGAGTCAGCTAAATTTCTTACTTAGATAAAAATTTGAGCAATTTTTTGAGTAAAAATAAATTTTGTAAATTTTTTTATCTATAATTAGATCTTTAATTTTAAAAATAATTTTTGATCGATTTTTAAAAAAACTGAATTTTTTAGAGACTCACCATTATCATTGAGGTATTCTGAAAAAATTTCAAAAATTTTAGGTATCTAAATAATTTTCTATGATTTTTTTTCGCAAAAAGCCTTACTTTATGTTTTTCTTTCAAAACTTGGTCAAATTTGTATAAGTATCCAGTTTAAAACATCTCTTATTAATAGATTTTACCCTTAACATATTTTTTTATGTGATCAAAGGGGAGAAGATAGGATTAAGTTAAGGGGAGGCTTAATTTTTTATTTTTTTTGAATGACATTGTGTCACGCCCCGAGACCCAGGAGCCGCTGATCCAATATAAAATCGGACAGCACCTCCCCTGTCCGACGGACAATTTACACATACACACAACAACTATAACAACACCACGCAGTTTATATTGGCCTCAGGCCTCAAAATATAGATAGACACAATGTAAAAGCACAAGACAACTAAGTAGATCATACCTGACTGCGGACCGGTCCGACTTATGACGAAACAATCAATACAACAACCCCTTAGGGCTCACGACACATACGACATATACATACCGCTAAAAGAAATATAAACCAACACACTACAAAGTACAAAACGAAACCATGTCGTTGCGATGGGTAGGGAATGGCTGCTGGGCTCTTCTGGTGACTCCAAGTATCTCAACCTGAAATAAAAATATATGGCAACGGAGTGAGTCCATAACTCAGCGAATACCCTACAGATATGCATAGTATGTTATAATAACAATAGGAGTCTACGCTGATACCGTCTCATATGAACAATAGGAAAGGGTATACTGAAGATACTGAATCAAAATACATACTTGAATCCATTTAACCTGGAAAGAGGGTAATAAATATCAAATGGAACAACAATAGACATATAAGCAGGATAACAAGTCTCCAGTATATGCAATGTCAAACAAGTGCAAGAATCAAGTGCAGCAAACAATGCACGATGCAAAGTATGCACATGGTGCAATGACATGTGTCACCCCCTAGTCCCAGTTAGGATATCGTCCACGACGTCCGCGTGGGTAGAGCTGTGACAAACTGTACCCAGTCAGGACATGGTCCACAACGTCCGCGTGGGTCAGCATGCAATAATGCAAGGATGGTGCATGACCCAAACATATAAAGCACCCTGGTGCAATGACATGTGTCACCCCTAGTCCCAGTCAGGATCGTCCATAACGTCCGTGTGGGTAGAGCTGTGACTACCTGTACCCAGTCAGGACATCGTCCACAACGTCCGCGTGGGCCAGCATGCAATAATGCAGAGATGGTGTATGATAGATACACATACCTCCCTCACCAAGTCCTCAGTATACTAAGTCTCAGCCTGAATTCCTATAACAGGAAATACTGGTGACCTACAAGGTATACTGGCCGAAATCTACAGATCCCTCATGTCAAATGCAAGAGATACATCCCGATATCTAAACATACATATAGATATGGCAATACCTGAGACTGTATGAAACTAACAGCATAATAACTCAGGGATAAACAACAAGTATCCAGAACAAGCATAATAACTCAGGGATAACTAACAAGTATCCAGAACAGGCATAATAACTCAGGGATAACTAACAAGTATCCAGGACATGCATAATAACTCAGGGATAACTAACAAGTATCCAGGACAGACATAATAACTCAGGGATAACTAACAAGTATCCAGGACATGCATAATAACTCAGGGATAAACAATAAGTATCCAGAACAAGCATAATAACTCAGGGATAACTAACAAGTATCCAGGACAGACATAATAACTCAGGGATAACTAACAAGTATCCAGGACATGCATAATAACTCATGGATAACTAACAAGTATTCAGGACATGCATAATAACTCAGGGCTAGCGTATAATCTTACTGCTATCTATAACCAACCATGTATAGCAATATGACAATATCTAAAAGATAAGTCAAAGGGTACCCGCCTCAAAGTAGTAGTCTGTATCAAATCCCGTCCAGAAGTCCAGAAGCAACTCAGTGTCCTGTATCAAAGGACATATTAGATATCTATTTACATAGAAATAACCAACCAATCAGCTACTACTCCCAAATAGGTAGCAATCCTAGTCATCTTAATCATTTAACTAAAACTTAATTAAATGATTAACTCTTAGCTACCCAATCAAATCAGGTTTAACTTAATCCTAATCCAAACCTAGACCCAAGTCACAACTTTCATCTCCCCAATTGGTGCTCACTGCCAATATGCAAATAAGATCAACTCCTATATTCCCTATCTTATTCAACAGTAAGCTCATCCATGAATTAAACACCACCCAACATAATCAGCAAGCTACCAGTCAGATAACTCAACATAAGATTTAGAAAACATTCCTCACCTATAGATCTACAATTCATGACTCTAAAATGCCAATAAAATCTCCAAGCACAGAACATAATCGAAGTCAACTTACCTTTACATGCTATCAAATCCATGGGAACAATCAAACAACTCCAGATCAACCACCCACAAGCTGGAAACAGCTTAATCCAACAGCTCCAAGACAGGGAAAGATAGCTCCAACTCAAGTACAACACATGTTCTAATCTTAAAACTACTAAAATACCAGATCTTACAGATGGGAACTATCCAAGAAAAACAGAATCTCTAATTAAAGGTCAGATGGCCAACCAAACAACTTTAATCCAAACCGAACTTTGAACAGAAATCTCACAACCAAAACCCAACATCAATTGAAACAAGATGAACACCAAATGAACATCAAATTTCAACACCTCAGATCCAAACAGGACACCCAAAAATCAACAGCAAATCCAACTAAACTACAAGCAATTCCAACCATGATTCGGAATTGAACTTACCTGAGGGCAGGATCAATCCGGCAGCTTCTCAAGCACCCTGTAGCCGGATGTAGTGAGGTCAGAGGTTTCCAAAGGACTCTGTAACAAAATACCAAAAGAAACCCTAGCTTACCTCATTCTTGCGCCTCCAAATCAACCTCGCTCGGATCCAACCTAATCCTCCTCTCCTCTTCCAGGCCCTGATCGCTCGCCCCGAATCCAGAGTGAAAATAGGATGAAGTGGACAATGGTGAGGCGGCGGCGGCGACTCTTGGCGTCTTCGCTCGAACACAAGAAGGGAATGGCGTCGGCGGAAGACGCAGCTAGGGCAGGCGAAGCCTTTGGCGAATCGGGTTCGTGAGCGGAGCAGGGAAGAAAAGATTCTGCGTCCATTTGTGATTTGGCCCTTAAGTTTCGGCCCTTTCCAAACTATTCCCTCAGTTTTGCCCTTTTTCGCAATTTGGCCCTTCAAATTCCACTTATGCAGATTAAACCCTTTAGGTCTAGGATTTTAAACACTACATATAGGATCTAATCATTTAGACCCTTTCTAATTTAGGTTTCATCACACTTAAGTCCTTAAAACTTAAGTTTCAAAGCGATTTAACCCTCAAATTTTAGTTTGGGTCTCCCGAACCCTAAATCTTCTTCCGAAAAAATTTTCTAGATCGCGTTAAAAGTGTCGAATTTAACACATTGTCAAATATTTATTTCTGCCATTTTATATGTTGTTTAACCCTAACTTAACTCAGGTTGACGCATATCAAAAAGGGGGAGATTGTAAGGACCCTAGGTGAGTTTTGATATGGTCAACCGAGTCAAGCTAAGTCATGTTGTATTTGATCCCTATGTCTAAGTGTGTAGGAGCTTAGGAGCGTAGAAAGTTGAGCGGAAGACGCAGCGGTCAAGAAGGATGACACAGGAAGGGAGCCGAAGGGCTCGGCGCATCCGAGGGACGTGGAGATCTGCAGAAGAGTATGTCGGTGGAGTAAGAAAGACACACGCGACGTCCGAGAGATGAGAAGCTTGGGGGGGAGCACACTCGAGGAGAAGGTCGGAGGAGGGTTCTGGTAAACCCAACTCTAGATGACCCAAGATCATCCAAGAAGATTCACCAGGAGACTGGTCAGCAAGTTACTGACCAAAGTCAACTCGGGCGCCCTCAATGACTCAAATGCCCGTGTTCCCGGGCGCCCCAGTCAATACAGGCGCTCGAGAAGCTAAACTTCATCTAGAAGTAGCCGTTCACGAATATTGCGACGCGGATAACCCCTGAGCCACTTATCAGGCACCCTTATACACTCAGGTGTTCGTATAGGGTCACGTCAACAACTGGATGAACTTCACTGGGGCTATAAATAGACCCCCAGAGTTCAGTTACAATTATCAATTCCATAGTACTCGACTGAATTTTCATCTTCTTTCTAGTGTTTGAGTTCAGTAAGAGGCTTCTCCACCCAAAGGAGTACATTTAGAGATTACGTTGTGTTTCACTATCTTGGATTGGCGACCACGCTGGTTGCAACCAAGTAAATCTGGTTGTCTGTCTCTTTCATTTTTGTTATAATTTCATTTATGTTATGTTTTGTTTCTTAAACTAATTTCTATTTTTGTTATCAAAACAAAAGATTAACTTTATTTGCAGGGGCAATTTACCCCCTCTTGCCGACCGTATGATCCCCGACAGGAAAGAGAGGGATGAATTGCCCTTGAAAAATAAAACTCAATCTTTTGTTCTTTTTAATAAAGATATACATTAGTTATCACAAATAAATAACATAAATAAAATAGCTAAGCAAAAGGAAAGAGACACAAATGATTTACTTGGTTGTAACCTGGGTGGTTGCAAATCCAAAGCAAATATAACACAATCTCTAAAATACTCCTTATTGGCGGAAAAGCCTCTTACACAGTTGAGAACTCAGAGAAAGAATGAAAAGAACAATAAAAGATTTCGTTACATGTGAATTGTTCAAATGAACTGAGTTCAGGGGTCTATTTATAGCCCATGTGAAACTTTATCGAAATGCTGACATAGTGCTTCTCGGGCGCCTGACATGTGGTCAATGCTTATCCACGTCGCAATGGTCACGGAACGACTATTTTCTGGATGAAGTATGGTCACAGGGGCTCCTGAGTCATTTCGGGCACCCGAGAACACAGACTCCCGAGTCAATGGGGGCGCCCCCATTCACTGGCACCCGAGTTTGAATCGGGCGCCCGGGTTGACCGGTCAACAACCTGTTGACTAGTCGTCTAGCGTTGGACTTCTAGGTGATCTCGCGTCTTTTAGAGTTGGGCTCACCCGAACCCTTCTTCAGCCTTCTCCTTGAGTGTGCTTCCTCCCGGCTTCTCATTCCTCGGACGTCGTGCGCATCCTTCTAACTCCACCGGCATGCTCTTCCAGAGATTTCTATGTCTCTCTGAGGCACCAAGCTTGTCGGTTCCATTCCTATGTCATCCTTCTCGATCGCTGCATCTTCCGCTCGACTTCCTATGCTCTTAAGCTCCTGCACACTTAGACACAGGATCAAATACCAATAGGATCTAATTTTAACTCAGTTGACTACATCAAAACTTACCCAGGGTACTTACACTATTTTCTTCTTTGGTTTAATTCCTTTGACTCTAAGATAGTTTCCTTCGCCAATTGAATACTCTCTTTCATTCAAAAGCCTTGTTGTGCCATCTAAATATTGAACCAACTGACCAACTTCTTGGCTCACCATTGAGTTTTGATAGTTATTAGCTTGTAACCTCTCATCCACCATCTTAAACATACTTAACAAACCATCTTTAACAAACTTGTAAGTGTCTTCCCTCTCCGCTGCATTGGTAACCAATTGAATAGACAACCTACATAAATATTTATATCACATATTGTGAAGTATTTTTGGATCCTAACTATCTTTGATCACAATTGAATAATTAATTCCAAAGTATCCACCTTTTGTTTTTTGTGTCCACCTTTTCAAAATATACTCACTTGGGATCTTCATGATAGTTTTCATGGTAAATATTTTTAAAATACGTGAACACAAAATCCCAATAAATTCATATTTTCTATAGCTATAACTACAATCAATTTTTCACAGAATAAATCAAATGTAACTATACGATGGTAACGTTTTTGAGCGAAATAACTTTATATGTTGTATGTGATCCAACATCCTCACAAATTTCTACACTAGAATCATGAGCTTTATACCACTCTTGTTCAAAACACTTGTATACCTCAGAAGTATAAGTATAACTTGTTGATGCAGTCTGACCCTGATTGTTGTTTTGGTGTTGACACCGATTTTAGTTTAGGTTAACAAGATGATTGGGATTAAGTCCTGGTCGGAGACTGGGCACGAAATTGAATGAAACCCTGGCTTGGAGGGCCAGGTCCTAGCTTGAGAAGCTAGGTTGAATGAAACCCTGGCTTGGAGGGCCAGGTCCTAGCTTGAGAAACTAGGTTGGATGAAACTCTGGCTTGGAGGGCCAGGTCCTAACTTGAGAAGCTAGGTTAGATGAAACCCTGGCTTGGAGGGTCAGGTCCTAGCTTGGGAAGCTAGGTTGGATGAAACCCTGGCTTGGAGGGTCAGGTCCTAGCTTGAGAAGCTAGGTTGGATGAAATCCTGGCCTGGAGGGCCAGGTCCTAGCTTGGGAAGCTAGGTTGGATGAAACCCTGGCTTGGAAGGCTAGATCCTAGCTTGGAGAGCTAGGTTGACTGAAATCATGGTGAGTGAAGCCAGGTCCTAGCTTGGAGGGCTAGGTTGAAGTCCCGGTGAATGAAACTGGGCACGGAATCTTGGTCCGGGAGTCTAAGAATGAGTCAGAGAAGGGCTGGAAGCTTGTTCTCGGGACTTGGAGTGGATCTGACCTTGCCTGGATCGGTCTGGTGACCGATCAGGGAAGTTGGCACGATCCTCTTTCATGGATCGGTCTGGTGACCGATCCAGTAATGTCTAATTGGTCTGGTGACCGATCAGGGAGCATACAGTAACTTTGTAAGGCTACTGATCGTCTCCTGATCAGTCTGGTGGCCGATCAGGGAGAGAACAGATGTTTTTCTGTTGGGCTCCTGATTGGTCTGGTGAACGATCAGGGAGAGGTCTGTAGGTTTCATGGGATTTCATGATCGGTCAGGCTGAACGATCAAATGTCATGAGCTTCTCACTATAACAGATAGGATGCATCCTGATCGGTCAGGTCATGCCCTGATCGGTCCCCGGACCGATCAGGCCACAACCTGATCGGTCTGGTGACCGATCAGTGAGGTTTGGCTGTGAAAGCTGGGAATCCCAGCAATGCTGTGGATCGGTCCGGTGACCGATCCACGATCTGTGATCGATCAGGGTGACCGATCACCAGAAGGTCGCGATTCCCAGTTTCTCACTGTGGACCGATCAGGCTGGAGCCTGATCGGACTGGGCCTATCCTAATCGGTCTGGTGATCGATCAGGGGTCATTTTGATCGGTCCGGTGACCGATCCACGATCTGTGATCGATCAGGGTGACCGATCACCAGAAGGTCGTGATTCCCAGTTTCTCACTGTGGACCGATCAGGTTGGAGCCTGATCAGACTGGGCCTATCCTAATCGGTCTGGTGATCGATCAGGGGTCATTTTGATCGGTCCGGTGATCGATCAATAGCTGACAGCTTTAATTCAAATCCGCTGTCAGACGACTGATTGTGTTCTGATTTCCTACTGATACCTATTCAGAGTTTTCTGATATTTGATCCTCTACTGATTTACTGGTCTAATGAGCTGCTAAGTGTGCAGGTAACTCAGGTTTACTCAAGGGGAGTCAAACGAAGGCTTTTGCTACAGCAGGTTTGGATGATTCCCGTGTGTAGGAAATAACGTCTTCTGGCGCGAGCTTCAACGGCTGAGAAGCTGATGACTTGGGGCCTGGGGCTCTACTGGAGAGGATTCAGTGAGTCCAGAGGAGATCAGGGGTAGCTAGGTCGTTGCAGGTGAGTAGCTGGCGAGCTGCAGGGCAACTGGTGACCTGGCGATGGTAAGCAGGTTAAGCTGCGTAGTTGATAAGGAGCTGATAGAGATCTCTTGGTGAACAAGCTGCTTCTCCAAATCTTGAGCATTTATTCAACACTTTGAAGCGATCTCTTGCAAAGCAGCAACCGAGAGTTTGTGGAGGAAGTTGCGAGTGGATCAGCAAGCAAACAAAGAGCTGGGAGCTCTTGTGTTGGTGGTGTTGTGCTGTGCTCGGTCATTTGTTCTCCGATTCTCATCCTTGTGCTTTGTTAGCGATCTGTAAGATCTTTCTTTGTGTCTCTGCGCTTTCATTCCATATACTCTATTGAGACATTTGTGTGGAGAGGTTTCTCCACCGAGAAGGAGGATTTGATATCCGGATTTTTTGGGGTTTGATCTGCCAACGATCAAGGGATCGTCCACCTTAAGGGCACGCCAAGGAGTAGGGGCAAGTTATCCCTGAACCTTGTAAACGATCCTTGTTAGCGTTTTTGGTTTGCTTTTCATTTCTGCAATTATACTCTGTTTTGTTTTTGCTTCCGCTGTGCTACTGACTCTAACTGCAGAGAAAACCTAAAAGTTGAAGAAGTTTGTGTCTGGCTATATTCACCCCCCTCTCTAGCCATCCAAGCACCAATAAGTGGTATCAGAGCTTGGGGCTCTGTTCAAGCGGCTTAACATCCGAGAGCTATCAACAAGAATGGCTTTGAGAGAAGGATTTAGCACCACCCGACCTCCCTTCTTCGACGGATCCGATTTTCAATATTGGAGATCTCGCATGGAGTACTACCTCAAGACCGACATTGGAATGTGGTTCTCCGTGAAGGAAGGCTTCACCCCTCCAAGAGATGCGGAGGGAAAAGAGTTAGAATCTTCACGTTGGTCGGTTGAGCAAACACGAAAAGGAGAAGCTGATGCGAAGGCGGTAGTGACCTTGCAATGTGGAATGAACAAAGACCAACTAATCAAGATTGGTCCTTTTACAAGCGCAAAGGATTTGTGGAACAAGCTTATTGAACTTCATGAGGGTACCCGAGACTCAAGGATAGCTAAGAGGGACTTGTTCCTCAATCAACTAAAAAATCTCTCCATGAAGGAGAGTGAAACGGTAAGCGAACTTCATAATAGATTCAAAGAGGTATTGAATAGTCTCCACTCCATTGACGAAAAGGTCGAGAACCGCGACCTTGTGAGGTATGTGTTAAAAGCTTTTCCAAGGAATGCCTTGTGGTCATCCATGGTGGATGCCTACAAGGTTTCTAAAGATTTATTAATTGTAAAATTAGATGACTTATTTTGTGAAATGGAGCTGCATGAGATGGTTAACAAAGGTCCCAAGGAGAAGGGGATTGCTCTTGTGGCAGGGGAAAAGACTAAGAAGAAGGAGAAGAAGAAGGAGAAAGAAGTCTCTTAATCTTCATCTTCATCCAAGTCCGAGTCCGAGTCCGAGGAGGATGACAGCGTGTCTTCTTCCTCCGAGATGACAAACTTTGTTAGGAGAATGATGAGGAAGAGCCGGCACTTCAAGGGTAAAGGTAACCCTCGTGAAGTTAAGATTGATAAGTCTAATGTTACTTGTTATGAGTGTAGCAAGAAAGAGCACTTCAAGAAGGACTGCCCAAAACTCAAGAAGAAGGAGGAGAAATCAAAGAAGAAGAAGAAGGCCTTGAAGGCCACATGGGATGAATCATCCTCTAGCTCATCCGATGAAGAGAAGGAGGAGAAAAGTACATGCCATGTAGCACTCATGGCCCTTGAAGATCAAGAAAGCAGTGATGAATCCACGGAATCATCAAACGCGACTTCATCATCTTCGGATGATGAAGAGGTAATCTCTCCCGAATTCGACAAATGCTATAGAACCATTGCATGTTTAACCGAATTGTTAAAATAGTCAAAAAGAAAAGTTAAATCATTGAAAGTAAAGGTTGAACAACTAAAATCCTCTAGGGATGAGGATATTGATGATTTGCATGTAGAAATGTTAGAAGATGAGAACAAATCATTGAAGAGTGAGGTTGAGAGACTCAAGAGTGTTCTTGAGAAGATCTCAACTAGCTCTAAGACTTTAGATATGATTTTGAATGCACAAAGGACGGTTTACAATAGGGCCGGTATTAGTTACCGACCTAAAGAACCATCATTTGTTTCCTTGATGTCTAGGACTGATGTTAGACCACTTAAGACTCCTAGGGTTTAAAAGAAAGTGGTCAAGGCATGGGTGTCTAAGTCTTGCATAGTAGGTGCTTTAGGTCCCAAGATTTGGGTACCTAAATCTTCTATCTTTCGTGTTGTGTAGGTCATGATTGAGGGGGAGCATCTATCAACTTGGTTCGTTGATAGTGGGTGCTCCAAACATATGACCGGTGATAGATCTTTATTCACTACCCTTCAAAGAAAAAGTAGAGGTAATGTTTTCTTTGGTAACAATGGTAGTCTTAAGGTTATAGGAATAGGAGACATTCTAATATCCGAATGTCTTAGGATTAAGAATGTCCTTCTAGTCAAGGGGATGCCATTTAATCTCCTAAGTGTCAGTCAATTGTGTGATGCGGGTTACAAAATTGATTTTCAATCAAGTCAATGTCTAATTAGACAACTTGACACCTTTGACACGGTACTAGTAGGCACAAGAGTAGATAACATTTACCAAGTTTCTTTTAAAAGTGCTACTAATGCTTTTGTCAAGTGTTTCATGTCAAGTGAAGATGAGTCTAATCTTTGGCACCGGAGACTAGCACACGTGAACATGAAGAATATCCGAAAATTGGCCAACAAGGGATTAGTTCGTGGCTTACCAAGCATCAAGTATGAAAAGGAAAAGATTTGTGATGCAAGTCAAATGGGTAAGCAAACAAAATCTGCACATAAAGGTAAAAGCGCTGTAAGTACTTCTACCGCTTTGGATTTACTTCACATGGACTTGTTTGATTGTAGCACTATTATATCCTTGAATGGTAGTAGATATTGTTTGTGATCATTGATGATTTTACTAGATATACATGGACATATTTTCTAAAATATAAGGACTAAACCCTAGATGTGTTTATCTCTTTTTTAGAAGGGTTGAAAATGAAAAATCATCAACAATTAAAACAATTAGGAGTGATCATGGAGGTGAATTTCAAAATCAAAGATTTTTAGAGTTTTGTCAAGATAGAGGGTATAGGCATGAGTTCTCCACTCCTAGAACACCACAACAAAATGGTGCTGTAGAGAGGAAGAACTGAGTCCTACAAGAGGCCGCTCAAAGCATGTTCAATGAGTACTCATTACCAGGGTACTTGTGGGCCGAAGCTGTAAACACAGCTTACTACGTGCAAAACCGAGTCCTCATCCATAGATTCTTAGGAAAGACTCCTCATGAATTTTGGTTTGGAAAACCACCTACAGTTAAACATTTTAGGGTGTTTGGTTGTAAGGTGTTTATTCTACCAAGGACCATCTTGGAAAGTTCACAGCAAAAGCTGATGAAGGGATATTGGTCGGGTACTCCCTAGTCAGCAAAGCTTACAGAGTTTACAACAAGAAATCTAGATTGGTTAAAGAGTCCTCTGATGTAGTTTTTGAGGAAATTCCAAAAGTAAATGATCAATCAGAGGATGTAGAAGGAGTTCAATTCGAACTTAGGAAACTAGGTTTGAATGAAAGTCCAAATGTTGTAGATGGTGGTGATGAGTCTGATGACGGTGAGCCTAGACAACTCATAGATCAGCCGGATCCTGAGGCTGAGCTTGTGTCTAATGACACCATCCAAGAAGCCCCACCAACACCAAGGACAACTAGGTTAGCCTCTAGTCATCCCCAAGACCAAATTGTTGGAGACATCCATCATGGGGTTAGGACTAGATCATTCTTTAGGAATGAGGCTAATGAAGTTTCTCTAATTTCCGAAATTGAACCTAGAAAAATTGACGAGGCATTAAATGATCCCGATTGGATCATTGCCATGCAAGATGAACTATGTCAATTCGAAAGAAGTCAAGTGTGGGACTTGGTCCCTAAACCTAAGAAGACCACCATTATTGGAATCAAATGGGTCTTCAAAAATAAATTGAACCATAAGGGAGAAATCGTAAGAAACAAGGCACGCTTAGTAGCCAAGGGCTATAGTCAAGTTGAAGACCTTGATTACGATGAGACCTATGCTCCCGTGGCATGATTAGAATCCATCCGATTGATGCTTGCATTTGCAGCACATCGTGGATTTAAACTCTATCAAATGGATGCCAAATCGGCCTTTCTAAATGGTTTAATAAGAGAAGAGGTCTATGTCGAACAACCTCCGGGGTTTGAGAGTTCCGAATTTCCAAACCACGTATTCAAGCTCAAGAAGGCGCTCTATGGCCTTAAACAAGCTCCTAGGACTTGGTATGAAAGGTTGTCGACATTTCTTATTGAAAAAGGCTTTGTGAGAGGACAAATAGACCCTACACTATTTCTACGGAGAGATGGTGACAATATATTTGTAGCCTAAGTATATGTCGATGACATAATTTGTGGCTCAAACAATAAGGGTTATTTGAATGAATTTATTGGCCACATGGAAAGTGAATTTGAGATGAGTCTAGTGGGAGAGTTGACTTTCTTCCTTGGACTCAAAATCAAGCAAACCCGAGATGGGATTCATGTGCACCAATCAAAGTACACTCAGGAGATGCTCCGTAAATTTAACATGAGTGATTCTAAAGAGGTAACCACTCTCATGGCTACAAACACACGGTTAGACAATGATGAGAGTGGTAAGCCTGTTGACTTAACTCAATATTGGAGCATGATAGGTAGTTTGTTATACCTCATAGCTAGTCGACCTGAAATTCTTTTTGCTGTGGGTATGTGCGCTAGGTATTAAGTTTGTGCTAAGGAATCTCATTTAATTGCTGTTAAGAGAATTTTGAGATACCTTAAGGGCACAATTAGAGTTGGTCTTTGGTACCCCCGTACCGAATCATTTGACCTAATTGGCTACACCGATTCAGACTATGCTGGGTGCAAGTTGGATCGAAAGAGTACGAGTGGGGGTTGCCAATTCTTAGGTTCTTCATTAGTTAGTTGGTCAAGTCGGAAGCAACATTGTGTTGCTCTCTCCACGACCGAGGCAGAATATATCGCCATGGGAGAGAGTGTATCACAATTGTTGTGGATGATTCATACACTAGAGGACTATGGATTGAGCTACAAAGGTGTGCAAGTGTTGTGTGACAACATTAGCACGATAAACCTAACCAAGAATCCAGTCCACCATTCTAGGACCAAGCATATTGAAGTGCGTCACCACTTCATTAGAGATCATGTTGCTAGAGGAGATATTGTACTCTCACATGTAGAGTCCAAATCAAATCTAGCGGACATTTTCACTAAACCACTCTCTGAAAATGAATTTGGTTTCTTACGAAGAGAATTGGGAATGTGTCATGCTTCATAGGATTGAAAAGCATTCAAAACCCTTCATGAGCAATTCGAATTATTGGGAACAATTTTTGGGCAACTTGGGGACATCTCACACAAACTATAAGGGTTAACAAAATGTTTTTGTTTGCTAAAAATGGGGTGAGATGTAGGATCAACCTAATTACTCAAAATGTCAATACATCCCTTGAGAAATTAGGTTGACGAGATAACAATCATTAAGTTGACCAAGTATAGGGAAAACCAATGCATAACATATGTGTATTTTGCTCCATGATCATACTTGGACATTCCAATCAAGAAAACTTGATTGGAGACTTTATTTGGATACAAACTTGTTTTTAAATGTTTGAATGCCTTGGTTGAGTTTGACTCCACTTGGGCGGAGCAAAGTGACTTGTTAAATCCATAAGGACCTTTGATCTTTGTTCTGGGATCAATTATAGTCAAGAAAACACCTCTAAGGTTGATAATCATCCACCTGATTGTATCAGAATTCGATCCGAAATCTGAAACTGGAGGTTCTGAAATCGTATCAGAAAATCTCTGATACCAGATCGGTCAATAGACCGATCAGACATAGGGCTGATTGGTACACAGACCGATCAGGAGTTGGCCTGATCGGTCCAATTGATCGATCTTGCCATTTCGCGAGAAATTGTCAAAACATTCTGTGTTGGCCTGGATCGGTCCCCAGACCGATCTGGCCACCTTGGTGATCGGTCCACAGACCGATCAGGAGGCTCACAGAAATGTCGCGTAAACTCACTATTCGCTCCCTGATCGATCAGCAGATCGATCAGGGGCTTGCCTAATCGGTCGCCCGACCGATCAGGACCAAGCCAGGACCGATCAGGCTAGAGCCTGATCAGTCTGGGCGCTCCTGGATCGAACGGTGATCCGTTCGATCGCAATAAATTTCGGTTGGTGGACCGGTGATAAGTACCATTTTGTTGATTATTTTAATTGCTAAAATCCATGTTTGACATATGATTTTATTGTTTAATTGTGAAATTACCCTAGGTTTTAGAACTTACCTTTATTTTGGACTTAATTGCAAATTTACATAAAATTGGATTATTTGGCCACTAAATTTTTGATCTATTTTTGTAGGCATGAAAGGTTCATGGACCTAGGGCATATTGGGTCAAACTTGAGTTGGAAGTGACCCGGATCGAGTTATCAAGCTTACAATTAATCCGGGCCGTCCGATTCAAAAGCGGCTAGATCTGAGCCATCCGGGACCATCTGAAGCCATCCAAGCTAGGGTTAGGGGTTGATCAAGCATTCTGATCAAGATCTGAAGGTTTCATCCCAATCAGAGCTAAATCAACCGTTGGATCAAGCTCGGAGGGCTCTAGATCGTCCATTCAAAGATTAGGTTGATCTGGACCATCCGTTGCACATCTGGAGGATCCGAGCTACCACGAGGCAGATCCTGACCATTGATCAACATCTGGAAAGTTTGGGTCAGATCAGAGCAAGATCAGCCGTTGGATTTTATCCGATCAATCTGGACCGTCCAATGCTAAGTATTTAATCAGATTTTCCACAGCTTCAGCTCTTCGTCGCGTCTTCGCTGTTCTTCGTCGTTTTCCACAGTTCTTCATGTTCTTAGCAATTTCTTCATCCAAGAAGGCGTGACCACCTCGATTCCAACCGCAATTCATCATCTGAATCCTTGGAAGGCAGTCTCGATCCAAAATTCATCTCAAATTTCATCCGGACAGAGGTGTTTGAGGGTTTCGGCATCATCTGTGGTCCGAGCATTGAGATCTTCGCTATAACCCATTTCCGACGATCTAAGCCACTTGTAGGCGTTCTCAGGTGAGCCCAGGTTGTCTCCAAATCATCATCGCAGCTCAACAAGCCGAGATTGAAGAGCTCGAATCGGAATTCTCCCAGCTGAAGCAGTTTGAGCAGAATTGATGGATTGAAGTTGTTTTCCACTGATTTGCTGAGCCTAGGGGTTCGAAGCCAGCTCTTGCTTGACAACCAAGAAGATTTTGAGCTCGGAAAGGGATCGAGGAGTAGTTTAATTGGTTTACAATTTAGTTTTTGCTGTAGTTTAACTTCTGCCGAATTCTGTTCTGTTTTCTGCAATTTTCTGTATTAGCTGCTTAAGAGTGATTTCTGAATTGTTTAACTTAAGTAGGTTTCAAATCTTCAAGTTAATTAGTTTGGTGAACTTGTTAGTGATTAATTGACTTTAAGTTTAGTACATTTCTCTGTTAATTGTTGCGTGCCAACTACATAGCTCGCGTGCCATTTAATTTCTGCAATTTCCTTTCAGTTTCTGAGTTTGTCTCAGATTTCTTGTTTTCTGAATTGTGTCCTAGCTGTTTAGTTGTGAATTTCTGCTCTCGCATTAGATAGATAGCTTGCTTAGATAGCATAACACTTAAGTGTAGTTTCCTGCAGTCCTATTGTTGCGTGCCAAATGCATATTGCGTGCCACTGCTAGTTCTTAAATTCCTGTCGATTTCTGAATTTGTATCAGGGATGTTTGTCGTCCAATTCGTCTCTGCGTTTTCGTTGTGTTAATTCCTGCATTCGAGTCCGAAATTTGCTTGCTTAGTTAACATAGATTTTGGTTTCGATTTCCTGCAATTCAGTCCATGTTTTCAGTTTAGCTAGCATTGCATTTCTGCAATTTTGATTTCAATTCTGCATTCTTTTTCTTCATTTCTAGTTTGACTTGGGAATTGTTGTTTAGCATTCAATAGTCTCTGAACTCTACATACAACAGATTGCTTCAATTTATTGGCTTCACATCAGTTACATTTGGCATTTAGCATCCACCTTGACACATAAGCTCTTCCTTGGTATCAAGTTGTATCAACTTCTTCACCTTGTATCAAGAGATGAGTTGAGGTTAATTGGTACCAAGTTAGATATAGTTTTTAGTGAATTTTTATGTCCGAAATTAGTTAGGCTTGCATTCATCCATTTCCGAAGTTTCTTTGCATTAGTTTGCTTCCCAAAATCCTAGCTAATTTGAGTTGAATTGGTGTTTGTTGAATTTCTGCATCTCGCATGCTTTTAAGTGTGTAAAGCTTGTTTGTTTCAAAAATCTTCCATCTCTGCACTTAGTTAATTGTTTAGCTTCAAGATTGCATTTAATATCCATTGAGTTCCCTTTTAATTTCGATTTAGCCACTTGGGTTGAGTAGGTTTTCTCTTGGTTAAAATTCTTAGTTGTCATCACTCGTTTATTGCATTTAGTTGTAATTCTCTTCTTTTTGTGCATTTCGATTTCTAATAGCAACCCAAACCAAAGTTTTAATTGAAACCCAAAAACACAAACGACACATAAACACGAGCTCGAATCAAACAAACTCTCAACTAGTCCCCAGGAAAAATACGACCTGTGGCCCTTGTACTACGTTTTTTCTTCTTTGATTGCAAAAAGGGTTTCCAGCACTTCATTTATATTCATATCTAAATTCTGACAGATCCACACATTTCGTGACAACTTTAATTAGCTAAATCGGGTCCGTCAAATTTTTGGCGCCGTTGCCGGGGAAGCAACTAGTTGATTTGTTTGATTTTTGCTTGTATGCTTTTAGACATATCATCGGGTTCTATTTTCTTTTGCTTTATCTTTTGTATACGGTTGCTGCCATTTTTTTTGTTTGTTTTGTGACAGGACTGCCAGTTCAAAATGTTTCCATTTACTTACCAGCAGCCGTGTCAACAATTCCAACAATATCAGCAACCAAATCAAGATTTCCAACATTCCTGTGCGAATTTTCAACAACCAAATCAGTTTTGTCAGCCACAATTTCAACAATTTCAGCAAGGGTGTTTTGATAATCAGAATTTTCAACAATCACCTTTCCATCAAGTTCAACCAAACCAAGGATTTCAGCATCTTAACCAAAATTTCCAGCAGCCTTTTGTAAGTTTTCAGCAGGGAAATAATCAATTTCAGCCCCAACCTCAGCCATGGCAGCAAGAATCTCAACCTATACAGAATTTTCAACAACCTCTTCAATATTCACAGCCATACGAGCCAAATTTTCAGCAACAAAACCAGAATTTCCAGCCCACGCAATTCTAGTTTTCACCACCACAATTTCAACCTCAGATCCAAGATTTCCAGGGCTACAATTTTCAGCAATCTCCACCAACTTGTGAACAAAATTTTCAACAATTTAATCAGCCTATTCAACCATTGGATCAGCCCCCACAGTCTCAATTTCAAAATGCACAGTCTACTCTTGGTCTTCAGCAGTCTTATGTTACATTTCAAGACCAACAAGAGTTCCACACTAACCAAGGAGGTTTTGATGATCCTGATTGGGATGAGGCTCTACACCAAAGGATGATGGAGATGTGTCAACAATTCCTACAACAATAGCAAAGTTTTCAAGAACAACAACAACAATGGTTTCAAAGCATGCAAGATAAATTGAATCAGATAAAAGTCCAAAGATCAGGACAATCAGATGATTCTATAGGTGTAGGGGATTGCACAGAGCCCCAGGAACCACCTACATTGATTGATACATCAGAAAATTTAGAGGATAGGATTGAGAGTGTAGGGGATTGCACTGAGCCCCAGGAATCACCCATTCCTACTGATTTAGAGGCATTGGAGGAGATTGATAGCAGGGCTTATGATAGTTTTGGATTCAATTCTGAAACCTTACAGGATCATTCTATACTTTTATCTTGTGATGATTTAGTTGTTAATGATCCTAATTTTTCTAATTTGGTTGATACAGGAATGGTTGAGGGAACATGCATGGGAGATGATTCCATAGGTGTAGGGGACTGCACTAAGCCCCAGGGACCACCACAATTACCAGAAAGTGTAGGGACTTGCTTGGTGGAAGCAAGAACCCAAGGATCACCTGCTTTAGTTGAGTGTCCACCAGAACTTGAACCTGCAGTGGAGCATGTACTTGACCAGGAGGAGGCCACAGTTACATCTACTTTTGTAGAATCTCCAGGTATTTTTCAGCACGACCAGGTAAATACTCCTCCTATTTTGTCTAAAAATTGCATAGAGGTACCTCAAACTGATTTTATTGTTTTTAATACACCTAGGGATGCATCTCTTGTAGAATTTGATTGTGAAAAATCCCTAGAGGTACCTAGTGTTGAATTTGCTGAAAATGAAGCATGTTGTACTACATCAGATGCCAATGCTGAGTGTGAAAAATTTTTAGAAGTGCCTATATTGTTGATTATTGTGATGAGTCTTTTGATATATCTTATGCTGAAAATAATTGTGAAAAATTTATTGAGGAACCGAAAATTGATTTCATTGGCTGTAATACATTGCTTGATACATCCTTGGGAGAAAATAATTGTGAAATTTCTATTGAAGTGCCAAAAATTGATTTCATTGTTTGTGATGAGTTTTTAGATGCAAATTTTGTAGGAAATAACTGTGAAAAATTTATTGAGGCACCAAGAATTGATATAATTGGATGTGATGCAGTTTTGGATACATTTCATGCAGAGACTGATATTAATTTATTTCTGTCTTACCCTACACGCTTGAGAGAGGTATTACATTATTTTGCAGGGTCTAGAAGACTTCTGGAGTGGGTGCTCCAACTGAACAGACTTCAACCTCCTGGAAGGACTTCTAAAAGGCATAAAGAAGGAGGAGATGATTTTACTTTAATTCGAAGCACTCCACCCCTTCAATGGATCTTGAACCTGAATCGCCTTAGGCCACCGGAGCAAATTTTTGTAAAGTTCAAGTGTGGGGGAGTCCGAATTCTCTCAGCCACCCATGTTCCTCCACTACCACGATGGAGGCTACTTCTGGATAGACTCCGTCCACCAGAAATAAAGGGGAGTTTGTTTCTTTTTGCATTTTCTTTCACTTTTATGACTTCTAGAATTTTCCTTTAAATTGAGTCCTTGCTAATAAATGCATGAGTAGTGTAGAATGCAGAGGAGTCATTGTAAATACCTTGTTATTTCTTTTGTCACTTTTTCTTACATAACTAAGAATAAATGTATCCCTCTAGGTTATTCTATAGCATTTTAGAATCTCTTGGAAAATAAATTAAATTTGGTTGTCAAAACTTAGGGTTTGAGCTAATGGATGAATTCTTGGTTGCTTGAGTACTACTTTGTTTTAGATTCTTAATTGAGGACTTGAGATGAATTATTTTTGCCTAGTGAGAATTAGCTTTATATTTGTGATACACATATGTTAGTGTACTCTAGAACTTGCTTAGGTTCTTTCAAAACCATATTTCAATGATTGGATCACATCTATGAAGGCTAATCAAATTGTTTCCCTTTTCCATGTTATTCTTAGCAATAATCATACTTGATACATACTCTTTTCAATTTTCATTTCTAATTTCCTACTCTTAACCTCATTTTTCTAAGGATTTGTTTGCTTGGGATGTTTTCTTGATGCTACTTTGCCCGAGACGGACAAAGATTTAAGTGTGGGGGAGTGATTAGTGTTTTAGAAAAGTGTTGTATCAAGAAGGCATTTTGATCCAAAAAGAAAAAAAATTTTGCAATGGAAGGATGGAACCAATTACATTTTGAATGAGTTTGAATTCCAAGAAGAAGTGGTCAAAGATTGAAAACAATGGAAGAGTCTTGCCCATCAGTTGAAGATCCAAGGAAGTTTAACCTCAAGTTGAATTCGGTTAAGAATTTGAAATGGAAACAAATGACACAGAAAAAAATAGAGCAAAGAAGTTGTGCCAAAAAGAGAAAAGAAAAAAAATCTGCTATTGTGGGTAGGAAATGGATATGGATCAGTAACTCCCAAGGAAGAAGAGCATTCTCCACTATCATTTGATGCCAGATTTGTGATTCTGAATTGTAAGCTGACCAGATCGGATCAAGGTAGAGAATCTGTGCAGATATTGAGCCAAAATCAGAAAATATGAGATCAATGCAGAAAAATCTGTGCACACAAGACTTCCACTTGCAAGGCTGCTGAATTTGCAGCTGATAGAGCAGTTC
Organism: Boesenbergia rotunda; assembly: GCA_024364735.1. NCBI lineage: Eukaryota > Viridiplantae > Streptophyta > Magnoliopsida > Zingiberales > Zingiberaceae > Boesenbergia > Boesenbergia rotunda. The sequence continues at coordinate 264,395 of JAGFNQ010000256.1, read as the reverse complement.
GACCACCCTGATTGCAGCTGATTGCAGCTGCTATTTGCTATAGAAATCGGGAAACATCATGCTAAATTCTGAATTGAATCAATGAAGAAAACAGATGCCAAAAACAGAAAAAAAATTCTGTGTGCAAATTAGTAAATGAAGTGTAGTGGACTGATTTGAGCTGGAAATTTTGAACCGAATTGCAATGGCAGATGTTGAAATCTGAAGCTAAAAAGCTGAGTTCGAAATAAGTTGAAGACCTGTAAGGAGCTGTTGTTAAAGCTGCAAGAAAAAAATTTCAGATTAGAATGTTGGAAGGATTAAGATTGTGTTTTCCATACAAGCACTTTGGTATCAACTTGGGATTTAAGCTGGTTTTCCGAGACTGTAAATCAAGATATTAGTTGTCTGAATGTGTCAAAAAGTGTGGAGCATATCATGATGATCAAAACAAAGAAAAATGCAGCTATGACAGAAAAGACAAAGAAAAAAAAACTGAGAAGGCAGTTTGTACCAACTTGCAACCTAATGTGAGTTTTTGAGGCTATAAATCAAGGCAGTAGGTATAGGAATGTATCTGAAATTGTTAGGCACCTCCACTGCTGATCAAAGGAGAAAGAAATGTAGTTGATTGGATTTTTCAGATCAGAACAGAAAAAGAAGGAAGTATGCAGTGGGCTGAATTCGAAACAGCTGGGATCAACCTTTCCATCTCTATTTGATGCTAACTGCCAACCAGAAAAATGCAGGAGTTTGCAAGGTCTGAGATTGAAGCCGTGGATGCTAGAATCTGATGCTGGAAAATGCAAGAAAAATTCGAAACAATTGCTGATCAGAATAGAAAGTGAAGAGGCTGAAATTGAACTTGTTGAGCAGAATTTTGAGTGGAATTCTTTAAGTGCTCAACTACTTCTAGATGCCAATTGATATGAAGAAATTAGAGTTTTGCAAGATCTGAAATTATATCGTGGATGCTGGACTCAAAACAGAAGAAAAAAAAAGGAGAAAAGTGAATAAAGAGTGCCAACTTGAAGGTGGAGTGTATCAAAAAGGAGATTGTAAGAGATGGTTAGTGGAGATTACACTTGGAGCATCTAACTTCCTAATTGTCATTTAATGTTTCAAGTTTCTAGTATGCAAATTCAAAACCGAAGAGCTCCAATTGCACATTAGAAGCTTAAAGAGCAGAAAAAAAAGAAGAGAGCAAAGATAAAGTTGGCACACAATTAGAATTTCGGCACCATGAAGAAAATGCAGTTTCTCTCATCCAAATCAATTCTTTGCTCCAGTTCAAGTCTAAATTTGCTAGAGGATGATATAAAAAAAATCAGAAAAGAAAATGAGAAGGAAGCAAAGTTGGCACGCGTAGACAAGAATTGGCACATGAGGTCGAGGAAGGGCTTTTCATCCAAATCAAAGGCAATTATTCAAGTTTGACTTCACAACACTTTTGAGATCATTAGGGGACTGTATAGAGAAGCAAAGTACATTGGAAACATCTTTGAGCACTCAAGTCTTCCACTTTACCCATTTTTTCATTTTCTTGACTTTTACTCCATTTCTTACCATTTTCCATGTTTTCACTTGTTTTTGTAGATGTGAATCCTAATCATGATTAATGGTGGAGATTAGACAATAAGCAAGCCTATGTTAGTGCAAGAAGCATGTGTGTTTGAGTGAGCTCCACTTCCATCATCAAGTTAGAACTTAAGAAGAGAGTCACCCAAATTTTCCTTGAAAGGCTAGTGAGTTAAATTCATCTCAATGAATCATGATGGATGAAAAGGCTAAGTTGTTGATTTAAGGACAAGATACTAATCCATAGAGCTTAGATTTATGAGAATTGACAACCTTAGGTAATTTCTTTTCATTTGCTTCTAATTATGCTTAAGAAATCTAGGGGATACTTATTTAGTAGTTTCGCGAGACGCTCAAGGTTAAGTGTGGGGGAGTTGATAAGTACCATTTTGTTGATTATTTTAATTGCTAAAATCCATGTTTGACCTATGATTTTATTGCTTAATTGTGAAATTACCCTAGGTTTTAGAACTTACCTTTATTTTGAACTTAATTGCAAATTTGCATAAAATTGGATTATTTGGCTACTAAATTTTTGATCTATTTTTGTAGGCATGAAAGGTTCATGGACCTAGGGCATATTGGGTCAAACTTGAGTCGGAAGTGACCCGGATCGAGTTATCAAGCTTACAATTAATCCGGGCCGTCCGATTCAAAAGCGGCTAGATCTGAGCCATCCGAGACCATCTGAAGCCATCCAAGCTAGGGTTAGGGTTGATCAAGCACTCTGATCAAGATCTGAAGGTTTCATCCCAATCAGAGCTAAATCAACCGTTGGATCAAGCTCGGAGGGCTCTAGATCGTCCATTCAAAGATTAGGTTAATCTGGACCATCCGTTGCACATCTGGAGGATCCGAGCTACCACGAGGCAGATCCTGACCATTGATCAACATCTGGAAAGTTTGGGTCAGATCAGAGCAAGATCAGCCGTTGGATTTCATCCGATCAATCTGGACCGTCCAATGCTAAGTATTTAATCAGATTTTCCACAGCTTCAGCTCTTCGTCGCGTCTTCGCTGTTCTTCGTCGTTTTCCACAGTTCTTCATGTTCTTAGCAATTTCTTCATCCAAGAAGGCGTGACCACCTTGATTCCAACCGCAATTCACCATGTGAATCCTTGGAAGGCAGTCTCGATCCAAAATTCATCTCAAATTTCATCCGGACAGAGGTGTTTGAGGGTTTCAGCATCATCTTTGGTCCGAGCATTGAGATCTTCGCTATAACCCATTTCCGACGATCTGAGCCACTTGTAGGGGTTCTCAGGTGAGCCCAGGTTGTCTCCAAATCATCATCGCAGCTCAACAAGCCGAGATTGAAGAGCTCAAATCGGAATTCTCCCAGCTGAAGCAGTTTGAGCAGAATTGATGGATTGAAGTTGTTTTCCACTGATTTGCTGAGCCTAGGGGTTCGAAGCCAGCTCTTGCTTAACAACCAAGAAGATTTTGAGCTCGGAAAGGGATCGAGGAGTAGTTTAATTGGTTTACAATTTAGTTTTTGCTGTAGTTTAACTTCTGCCGAATTCTGTTATGTTTTCTGCAATTTCTGTATTAGCTGTTAAAGAGTGATTTCTGAATTGTTTAACTTAAGTAGGTTTCGAATCTTCAAGTTAATTAGTTTGGTGAACTTGTTAGTGATTAATTGACTTTAAGTTTAGTACATTTCTCTGTTAATTGTTGCGTGCCAACTACATAGCTCGCGTGCCATTTAATTTCTGCAATTTCCTTTCAGTTTCTGAGTTTGTCTCAGATTTCTTATTTTCTGAATTGTGTCCTAGCTGTTTAGTTGTGAATTTCTGCTCTCGCATTAGATAGATAGCTTGCTTAGATAGCATAACACTTAAGTGTAGTTTCCTGCAGTCCTATTGTTGCGTGCCAAATGCATATTGCGTGCCACTGCTAGTTCTTAAATTCCTGTCGATTTCTGAATTTGTATCAGGGATGTTTGTCGTCCAATTCGTCTCTGCGATTTCGTTGTGTTAATTCCTGCATTCGAGTCCGAAATTTGCTTGCTTAGTTAACATAGATTTTGGTTTCGATTTCCTGCAATTCAGTCCATGTTTTCAGTTTAGCTAGCATTGCATTTCTGCAATTTTGATTTCAATTCTGCATTCTTTTTCTTCATTTCTAGTTTGGCTTGGGAATTGTTGTTTAGCATTCAATAGTCTCTGAACTCTACATACAACAGATTGCTTCAATTTATTGGCTTCACATCAGTTACATTTGGCATTTAGCATCCACCTTGACACATAAGCTCTTCCTTGGTATCAAGTTGTATCAACTTCTTCACCTTGTATCAAGAGATGAGTTGAGGTTAATTGGTACCAAGTTAGATATAGTTTTTAGTGAATTTTTATGTCCGAAATTAGTTAGGCTTGCATTCATCCATTTCCGAAGTTTTTTTGCATTGGTTTACTTCCCAAAATCCTAGCTAATTTGAGTTGAATTGGTGCTTGTTGAATTTCTGCATCTCGCATGCTTTTAAGTGTGTAAAGCTTGTTTGTTTCAAAAATCTTCCATCTCTGCACTTAGTTAATTATTTAGCTTCAAGATTGCATTTAATATCCATTGAGTTCCCTTTTAATTTCGATTTAGCCACTTGGGTTGAGTAGGTTTTCTCTTGGTTAAAATTCTTAGTTGTCATCACTCGTTTATTGCATTTAGTTGTAATTCTCTTCTTTTTGTGCATTTCGATTTCTAATAGCAACCCAAACCAAAGTTTTAATTGAAACCCAAAAACACAAATGACACATAAACACGAGCTCGAATCAAACAAACTCTCAACTAGTCCTCAGGAAAAATACGACCTGTGGCCCCTTTACTACGTTTTTTCTTCTATGATTGCAAAAAGGATTTCCAGCACTTCATTTATATTCATATCTAAATTCCGACGGATCCACACATTTCGTGACAACTTTAATTAGCTAAATCGGGTCCGTCAACCGGTCCACCAACCTATTAACTTCATCTATCTCTTCAGTTTCAACCCTAGCGCCGAAACCCCTCATTCTCTTCCTGCGCGTGAGTTCCTCTTCTCCCTGTGCGTGTGAGTTCTTATTCCTACTGTTGGTGTTCTCAGCAACTCCTTGCTGCGAGCTCGTGTCCCTGCAACTCCTTGCGCCGTGATCTGGTTCTCTCTACGCAGTCTCTTCTTCCAAATTCTTAAGGCGTGTTCTTCCCGAACAAACAACGGAATGGCTCCTAAGTTAGCTTTTGTTTCGTTTGTAACCTGTTGTTTACTTCATCAGTCATGATTTGTGGAAGCTAACCATGTTGGTTCTTTTTGTGATGTGTGTGACGTTACCGTGACCTTGCCTATGTCGTGACCTTATTTTTAATCTCACTGAACTTCTCTGATTTATTCACTTGATGCTTCTATGCCGTGACCAATCTTTTTATTGATCAAACCTTAACCTTGTGATCCTTTAATGTGTGCCATGATTGTCAACTTATATCGTGATCTTATCAATGTTCGATTTACTTATCTTGATCCAATCTGTTGTCATGATCAATTATTCCAATCCTTAGGAGATCTTTAAAAGGCAAAGAACCCGTTGAGGGAAGCTCGAAGGGCAAAGGCCCTTCATCATCCGCACCCTCTCGAAGGCCTCAGCCTTCATCGAGTTCCTGATTCCCTAACGCTGCTTTTGAGCAAGCGTTTCAAACCCGAACTTTCATGCTCCTCCCGTGTAGGTCTATAGATAGACCTTTCTTGTCTGAACATTGTCCCTCTATCATCGAGGTGATTGACTTCTATAACCTTGAACTCTTTCTTTCCCTTGAGCGGATAATTAATTATGACATTGTCTCTGAATTCTACAATAATCTTTAACAAGGTCCACAGGGAGGCTTTGACTTCACGACCCGGGTAGCCAAGAGAAATCTTGACTTTTCCTATGATGTCTTGGCGGAGTATCTTGGCAGTCGACGATCGCTTAATTTCTATTCCATCTACCCAGAGATTCCTGACCCCTTACTGCCTCCATTTGAGGGCATCACCCCTGATGGCATTTACGAGCACTTCTTTGGCCATCCCAAACTAGCTGGCATCGATGAGTTAGGGCCTGATTTTCCTACCTTCGCGGCCCTTCGACTTTCTCCTATTGATTACATTCTCTTCAAGATAATCACCAACTACATTCTGCCGATCACCTCCAAACCCCTGACTGAGATTCGTCCGTATCACTGTTTGATGTTCTATGGCATGCATCACCATTTGGACTTTGACATCATAGAGAGCATCTTTCAATTGATCATATCTTATAGAGAGCCCAATCGCCGCACTATCTACATGTCTTTCGGTCACGTCATCACTGACTGGCTTCAGTTAGTTGGTGTTGATGTGACCAAGGGCAGGACAGTGCCCATGGTTAGACAGGATTGTCGGCTGGGCAGACGCGCATTTGCCAAATCTGGCATAATTGTTGGGCCTGACGATCAAAGTCTTATCTGGAAGGACGGGCGAGGTCTAGGCAAGCTTCCTCGGGGCGCACATGTTCAGGTACCAGCAGATCCGACTGCACATCACGAGGCACCCGCCGCAGCAGCTGCCTATGAGTACGAGCCAGATCCCGACATCCGCTGGCAGGTTTCGGAGCTAGAGCTGACGATGCAGCAGGAGTTGCATATGTCCGAGCTCTGGCGACAGGAGGTCCGGTTTGAGTTTCGGTCTTTCGATCGCAGGATATTGGCGATAGAGTCCGACGATTCTGGGATCCGCTCCCAGCAGCAGACCTGGTACGAGGAGTGGCGCCAGCATACATTTCCTGGAGCTGCACCAACCAGCAGTACTGCACCGGGGTCCTTCATACCTGACGATGACACGACTGATGACCCCATGCAAGCCGATGACCCGCCAGCCGACGCTTGATTTGATTGTACTCTGATCTTGTTTCCCTGATTGGTGATTTGACTATTTTGCATGTTATGACTTGGTGGTGTAGTTGACTATACTTTGATGCATTGATATGCATCTAACTATTTGTCTGTTTTGGGGTTGGTTGTACTTGACTTTGCTTTGATGCAGTGCTATGCATCTAACTTTATGACTGATTCCATGTATACCTTGCTACTCCATGCTTATTGCTAGTTCATGTTTTATTGCTATTCTGTGTTCATATGATGCATGTGATTGCTATATTCTGCTTTATCTTTATCACATGGCTTCATATGCTTTCAAAATTCAATTCTATCCTTTGTTGTTTTGGGAGAACCTATAGGTTTGAGGGGGAGAGAATTTTAAACTTAACAACCTGTCTACACCCTTTTTGATGTTTGACAAAGGGGGAGAGTGAGGTTGGTTAAGTTTAGGACTATTACGAGTTTAACGATTGTAGGGGGAGGTTCCTGATTCTCCTACGATTCTGAAATTTGAGATAATTGAATTCAAATTCCTAAACTTAAAATCGGGTTGTCAAACAACAAAAAAGCGGAGATTGTTGATACAGTCTGACCCTGATTGTTGTTTTGGTGTTGACACCGATTTTAGTTTAGGTTAATGAGATGATTGAGATTAAGTCCTGGTCGGGGACTAGGTGAAGTGGAAAAGACCTAGTGGGACTAGGTTGGAGGAAATCCTGGCTCGGAGATCCTAGCTCGGAGGGCCAGGTCCTAGCTTGGAGAGCTAGGTTGAATGAAATCCTAACTTGGAGGGTCAGGTCCTAGCTTGAGAAGCTAGGTTGGATGAAATCCTGGCTTGGAGGGTCAGGTCCTAGCTTGGAGAGCTAGGTTGGATGAAATCCTGGCTTGGAGGGTCAGGTCCTAGCTTGAGAAGCTAGGTTGGATGAAATCCTGGCTTGGAGGGTCAGGTCCTAGCTTGGAGAGCTAGGTTGTATGAAACCCTGGCTTGGAGGGCCAGGTCCTAGCTTGAGAAGCTAGGTTGGATGAAATCCTAGCTTGGAGGGTCAGGTCCTAGCTTGGAGAGCTAGGTTGATGAAACCTTGGCTTGGAGGGCTAGGTCCTAGCTTGGAGGGCCAGGTCCTAGCTTGGAGGGCCAGGTTGATGAAACTCTGGCTTGGAGGGCCAGGTCCTAGCTTGGAGGGCTAGGTTGATGAAATTCTGGCTTGGAGGGCCAGATCCTAGCTTAGAGGACTAGGTTGATGAAATCCTAGCTTGGAGGACCAGGCCCTAGCTTGAAGGGCTAGGTTGATGAAACCCTGGCTTGGAGGGCCACGTCCTAGCTTGGAGGGCTAGGTTGATGAAACCCTGGCTTAGAGGGCCAGGTCTTAGCTTGGAGGGCTAGGTTGAAGTCCCGGTGAGTGAAACTGGGAACGGAGTCTTAGTCCGGGGGACCAAGAACGAGTCAGAGAAGGGCTGGAAGCTCATTCTCTTGACTTAGAGTGGAATTTGCCTTGGCTGGATCGGTCTGGTGACCGATCAGGGAAGTTGGCACGATCCTCTTGCGTAGATCGGTCTGGTGACCGATCCGGTAATGTCTGATCGGTCTGGTGACCGATCAGGGAGCATACAATAACTTTGTTAGACTACTGATCGCCTCCTGATCGGTGTGTTGACCGATCAGGGAGAGAACAGAAGGCTTATGATCGGCTCCTGATCGATCTGGTGACCGATCAGGGAGAGCTCTAGATCGGTCTGGTGAACGGTCAGGGAGAGGTCAGTAGCCTTGGGAGAAACCGTTGATCGGTTTACTGGACGGATCAAATGTCGCGGGCTCCTCACTATGATCGATCAGGAAGAAGCCTAATCGGTCAGAGAGTGCTCTGATCGGTCTGGTGACCGATCAGTGGGGTTGGCAAGCGAAAACTAAAGGTTTGCACTCAGCTGGTGGATCAGACTGGTGACCGATCCACAGTACTTGATCGGTCAGGGTGACCGATCAAAGATGAGTTCGCAATATCACTTTCCTCACTGTGGATCGATCAGGCTGGAGCCTGATCGGATTGAACCCATCCTGATCGGTCTGGTGACCGATCAGGAGTCACTCTGATCGGTCTGATGACCGATCATTAGCTGACAGCTTTAATTCAAAAACGCTGTCAGAGTTTTGATCGCGTTCTGACTTCTGTCGATACGCTACTGATCTCTGCTCCTAACTTCTGATTGTTGATTCTCTATTGATCTGCTAAGCTAATGAGCTGCTAAGTGTGTAAATAAATCAGGTTTACTCAGGGAGAGTCAAACTGAGGCTTTATCTACAGCAGGTTTGGTTGTTTGCTTCTGCAGGTTATAACGTCCTCTGGCGCGAGCTGCAACGGCTGAGAAGCTGATGACCTGGGGCTCGACTAGAGAGGATTCAGTGAGTCCAGAGGAGGTCAGGGGTAGCTGGCCTGTTGTAGGTTAGCAGCTGGGAGCTGCCGCAGAGGAGCGTCTGTGACCTGGCGATGGAAGCAGGTTAAGCTGAGAAGTGGAGAAGGGGCTGGGGAGTTCTCAACATCGAAAGCTTTGCTCCATCACTTGTGCGATCACTCTGAATCTTGAAGCTTTGAGCAACACTCTGATACTTGAGCACTTGGAGGAGACAGAGAGCTTGGCGAGTCCATCAGCGAGAAGACACAAAGAGCAGGGACTTCTTGCGTGAGATCTGTGCTGAGTGGAGCACGGGAGAAGCTCTCTTGTGTTCCTTGGTTCCTAGTGCTTTGTAAGCCTCCTTGTTTCACTGCTATTAACTTCATTACTTTGATTGAAACTCTGTGGAGAGGTTACTCCACCGAGAAGGAGGTTCCATTTGATATCCGGATTTTTCGGGGCTTGATCTGCCGACGATCAAGGGATCGCCCACCTCACGGGCACGCCAAGAAGTAGGGGCAAGTTATCCCTGAACCTTGTAAACGATCCTTGTTAGCGTTTTGGTTTGTTTTTTATTTCTGTATAGTTTCTGTTCTTGTATTGCTTCCGCTGTGCTACTAACATTCAAGTGCAGAAGTTTTAAAAGATCAAAGCAATTTTTGTGTATGACTACATTCACCCCCTCCCCTCTCTAGCCATCTAAGCACCAACAGTTTGCACTCGATCGATGAGAAGGTCGAGAACCGTGACCTTGTAGGGTATGTGCTCAAGTCCTTTCCTAGGAATGCCTTGTGGTCATCCATGGTGGATGCTTACAAGGTATCCAAGGACCTTTCCATTGTAAAGTTAGACGATTTCTTTTATGAAATGGAGCTACATGAGCTTGCTAACAAAGGTCCAAAAGAGAAGGGTATTGCTCTTGTAGCAGGGGACAAAGGAAACAAGAAGAAGGAAAAGAAGAAGGAAAAGGAGGAGGAGAAGAGCACTCGTCACATGGCTCTTATGGCATTAGAAGAATCAAACATAGAGAGTGGTGACGAGTCAAGTGATCCTTCAACCGCGGCTTCATCATCTTCGGATGATGAATAGGTAATCTCTCCCAAACTTGATAAGTGCTATAGAACTATTGCTTGCTTGACTAATTTGCTTAAAAAATCTAAGGACAAGGTGAAATCCTTAAAATTAGAAGTAGAACAATTGAAAACCTCTAAGGATGATGAAATTGATGACTTGCATATTGAGGTCCTTGAGGATGAGAACAAGGCCTTAAAGAATGAAGTTGAAAAACTCAAGAATTTTCTTGGAAAATTTCCAAATAGCTCTAAGACCTTGGATATGATCCTTAACTCCCAAAGAGCGGTCTACAACAAGGCCGGTATAGGTTACCGACCTAAGGAACCTAGTTTTGTGTCATTGATTTCTAGAACCCAATTTAAATCATCAAATGTTTCTAGGGTTCAAGGACTTAGGAAGAAAATGACCAAGGCATGGGTGCCAAAGACTTGCATTGTAGGTGAATTAAGTCCCAAGGTTTGGGTACCTAAATTATCTATCTTTCATGTTGTGTAGGCATTGGTTGAGGGGGAGCATCTATCATCATGGTTTGTTGATAGTGGGTGCTCCAAACCCATGACCGGGGATAAATCGTTATTCACTACCCTACACAGCAAAACTAGAGGTAATGTTTCATTCGGTAACAATGGTAGTCTCAAGGTTGTAGGAATAAGTGACATTCAAATATCTGAATGTCTTAAAATCAAAAATGTCCTTCTAGTCAAGAGGGAAAACCAATGCATAATACATGCGTATTTGGTTCTAAGAACATACTTGGACATTCCAATCATGTAAAATTGGTTGGAGCATTGTTTTTGATACAAACTTGATACTAAATCATGTAACTTCTTAAGCCAAGGAATAGTAAGCTGTAATTTGTATACATTATTTCTTTTGGTCTGTCACAAGAATAGCCATCACATTAAAAAATTAAATAATTCTTCAGATCATAATAATGTAGCAACAACAAAGAGAGATGTACATAGTCAGACAACTGTTTAGTGAAATAGTTGTTCAAGATGATGGAAGACTAATATGATTAAAGTTTAGTGAAATACCATAGAACATGTTACAAATGTTCATTCTTAGCATGTAGTAGAGGTTTCGAAACGAATCTTTTCAATCCTGCTGTATTTTAAGCCAAAAGTGTGCTTCTAAAAATTATGAATATAAATGTCAAAATACCACAAGAGCAGGTAGAGAAGACTGAGGATATACTCATTAGTGCAGTGATTTATAGAATTTCACTTGGGCAGTAGCACCATCTACAGTCGTAGACCACAAGCTATATGGGTCACAATTTACATCAATTGAAGGAGTTGCAAACGACCTTACATTTCTTTTTTGGTGGAGGAATAGATTTTGGTTAAGGGACAAAAGCAATAAAGCATGTTCGCAAAGACTCAAGACCACTGCCTTGGCATCTGCGAACAAAAAGCAATAGTCCATACACTAACCATTAGTCCATCCCACGGCGACAAAAATTAAAAAATAAAACCATGCCATGCTTTCATTGAGATTTGAACTCAAGACCTCCCGCTTACTAAACGGGTGCTCTAACCAACTGAGCTATGAAAGCTCTATAAAGTTAATTATTTAAGGTGATAAAAGATGATTCACTCGCCCCAGTGCCCCCGTCCAAGACCAATAAGAAGAAGGTAAATCATGGGAGCTACTAGCCCGAATACTGTGGCTAGCGTGTGAGGAGGGTGAGCACTGACTTTACCAAGTTTTGACTCCAAACCTCAAGGTGATAATACCTACATATTAACTATTAGTTTTTTCCGTGTGGACAACTAAACTAATAATTTAATGATATGTTGTGCTGATGGATTATTCATTGTGAATACTTTCTCATTTTGATGACTAATAAAAAAAAACTTTTATAAAATTGAATTAATCACTCTTAAAATTAGTCACTATATAAAACCTACCATTTCATAAAATCTTAAGCTACTTGTCCTTTATGTGAATTTTTTCGATTCAAACCGATAGTTGGCAGGAAATTTTAACAGAACAGGGTCCATCATCTAAAATTTGATATTATCTAATTTAGTTAATCATTTTTTAAAGTTATTTACCCTCACAAGTTGACACATTTGATATCTACATGGTGGTTACTCTAATAAATTTTAAGTTTAATTCTTAATGAGCACAAAATATCTCATTGAGTGCATAACCTCCTTCATACATAATATCATTATATTAAGATAAAATATCTCTTATAATTTATCTATTTATACCTCATCAGAGGCTAGGAAACGCATGGGGGAGGGGGGTAGGTATTTGAGAATTTGAAGGGAAAAAAATGCTAAATGCACCATTTCATAAATTCTTCAGTTACTAGGTTTGTAAACCGTGCTAAACGTACATGTACAAAGATCAAATTGTTTCAAATTTGCCCTCGCAATGATACAGTGGGGTATCTTTTATAAATTTTTTAGATATTTAAAAATTGAGTCTCAATTTTGATAAATTAATAGATACATTTCTTTTAATGGGTAGTTAATCTAAGAGCATTAAATTGATAAATTGTTTACTGTAAATATTTTTTATTTATCCTATTAATTGAATGGAAATTTTTATAGGATCAAATCGGCCGAAGATATTTAAAATTAATCATGTAAATGAGATATATAATAAAATAAATAAATAAATAAAATTATTTCATATTTATTTTTAACGATGAACTAATATAAAATAAAAAACTACATGGTCCTTAGTCTGAAATTATTTTGTCTTCTTTACACTGTATTGAGAGTGATTTTAAGGGTTTTCTCTCTTTAAATAAAAAATAAACGTGAAAGACAATAAACTTAATATTAAAACAATTTGTTAAAAATATTATAAATAAAAAATGTTGTAAAATTCAGGTATGCGAAAAGCATAGATACACTATCTATTGGATCGGATTGACCCGGCTAGAAGAGGGTGAATAGACGGTTTAAAAAAATAAAGTGCAAGCACTCCTCTTTTAAAAAGGAACTTGGTCGCAACTGAGAATGTTGCTTCCAAGGCAGTGAGCGTTTAACAAAAATCTCCTTATGGCAGAGAAACCTTACAACAAAAGCACGCTAAATTTTAAAGATTTTACAAGTGAATAATTTCTAATTCTAAAGCTAAAACTCTAAGCCTATTTATAGTCTAAGAGAATAAATCTAGATTGTTGATTGTTGATGAATTTTCTCTTGGCCGTTGATCCATAGATGTAATCTGGGCGATTGATCTTGAATGGGATTAAACTGCAACCATTGGATCTGATTAAAGAATAAGATTTTATCCTTTAAGAGATAAAGTTTAATTAAAACTTTATCTTCTACTTGAGACTTATAGCTCAGTGGTAGAGCGGTCGTCTGTTAATGGTCGTAGGTTCGAATCCTACTTGGGGAGATTTGATTCATTCTTAAATAAAGCATGAAGAATAATCTCCAGGTGATTAGGCGCCTGATCTGGTTCGAGCACTTGGTTTCCCGCTATCTTCGATCTTCGGTAGTAACTCGTTGACTTAGCCCTCTCGGGGCGCCTGATATACTGGGCACCCGAGTAGATACGGGCGCCTATATACGGGGGTGCCCGATATTGAATCGAGCGCCTGGTTTGACTTGGTCAAACTGACCGGCCAGCCTTTTGGTTCTTCGTCTTCTGGGTGATTTTTGGCCAACCAGAGTTAGGTTCATCCGAACCCGACTCCGACCTTTCGCCCCTCGAGTGTGTTTTCTCCCGGCTTCCCGTCCCTCGGACGTCGCACATGTCCTTCTCGATTTACCGGCGTACTCTTCCGCAGCTTTTGCATCCCTTGGATTGTACCAAGCCCGTCGGCTCACTTTCTCGCACAATCCTTCTCGTCCGCTATGTCTTACGCTCGACTTCCTCAGTACCCTGGCGTGTCAACACCATCATCCATTAGAACGATAAATAAATTAAACATTAATAAATTTAATATTTAATTTAAAAAAATATCTATATTCGTTGAATATGTATAAAATTAATTAATAAATTTAAACGATTTATTTTACTAAATGAGTATATATATATATATATATATATATATATATATATATAGTTCGTTAATATTTAATTCATAAATAATATTCATAATATTATTTATGAATAACATTCGTAATAATATTTGTAAATAATATTTATAAATAATATTCATCAATAAATTTCTTATCTGCTTAATAAATAATTAAAGAAAATACTAAAATAAATCAATAAATTTATATTATCAAATTCAATAACTAATCAAATACATTGAAAATATATTAGATTTCAATCAACAAGAAATTTAAATTGAAAACTTGATGATATCTAAATGAACCAATTTTAAATTTATAAAAAAGAAATCAAACTAAATAAGTTTGAATACAATAAAGTTAGACTGGTTGATAGTTCTACCCTGCAAAGGCAAAGATGGATGATGGTCCTGAGCTTTAATCTAGTCATATTTTTATTACCTATGTAAATTTTTTACTTCATTAAATCCACTCTTTTCACACCTAAAGTCCAATCTACCTTTCAAGTCCTAAATTTAACTTCTAGATCCGTATTCGTCACTATCAATGAACAAATTGTTGGGGTCTCCCGGCACCAAAACATAAAAAGGCAGTGGAAACAAGATCCCTCGAGCGATCCAGGCGAAAGAAAATTCGTACGAAGTTCATCTATCTAATAGATCTATCATCAGTGTATACCTTTGGAGCGTGTTCTTCGCTTATCCCGCTCGTTCAAGGTGTGCCGGATCTCTTGCACGTTCAAGTGTCCGTGCCTCTATTCGTATCCACACGGACACGATCTCTCAACTTCGGGAAGAACTACCTTAGTTGTGCTAGCAACTTGAGGTAGTTCACAAGACCACCAAGAACCCAAAGGGGTTTCGACCAAGAGGGAGAAGAGGAAGAAGAGAGGAAGGGAAGAAGGGAAAGCACTCACACACTTGTCATTCAAAATGACTAGACCCTCTTTTATACTCATCCCATGAATATGAAGAGTCTTTTGGCTCTTTGGCTTCCTTTCATTAAAGCCAATAAAGAACACATCTTTTCATGTGACTCTTCACCTTCTCTTCATCCAATGAAGAGAGATTTTTCTCTTTCCTTCATTAAACACTTTAATGAGTTTCTCCTGCAATTCCGACCGGGTCTCTCGGGCTTCCAACCAGGTCTCCCGACCAAGTCTCCCGAGCAAGTCCCCGAGCTCCTGACCTAGTCTGTCGAGCTCTCGACCCAGCCTGCTGAGTGTCGAGCTCCTGACCCAGTCTGCCGAGCTCTCGACCCAGTCCGCCGAGCTCTGAGCTCTCGACCAAGTTCTTGAGCTCCTGACCCGAGTCTCCCGAGTTCCCAACTCGAGCTCCCGATCAGATCTCTGATTTCCCAACTCGGACTCTTAATCAGATTTCCCGAGTTCCCAACTCGGGCTCCCGATCAGATTTCCCGAGTTCCCAACTCGGGCTCCCGATCAAATTTTCCGAAGAATCATGTCCTTAGTGTGTGACCCAATAGGTTCTCGTGACGTTGGCAATACGCCTAAACGCTTTAGATACATAAGCAATGAGCGGCATCTAGCAATGCATCATTACTACCCAAGTAACAAGAAAAGTCAAGATCCGACTAAACTTCCATGACTATGATAATGTATGACATTGTCCTTCTATCCATGATATCTAGATTGACCAATGAGGCATAGACTGTGTCATCCTCGATCAATCTTTGTGTTTCTTGATCCCCGAGTAGACTCACTCAAACAAATGAGTTCAATATCTCATATTGACTCATTTGAGCATGACCATGCATTTTAGTAGTCCTACTCGATCAAGGGGCCCACAGATATCACTCCCGTCATATGGGAGGGATAGATCTCATCTACATCACTCACATCCCTCCGTATAATTCATTACATACCCAGTGATAGCCTTTATAGTCCACCCTGTTACGGGTGACGTTTGACGATACCAAAGTACACAACTCCTTATGTAGGGAACCGTAATGACTTCAGGTCTAAGGACTATTCATACTAATAGTCACATGAGAAAGTTTATGACACTCATATGACAATCTATGAAACTTTCTCATGGCGGGTCAATTCAGTACACATTCTCTAATGTATACCCATGTGTCAACTTGATATCACATATCCATGACTTGTGAGTTCAAGTCATCAATTGACCTACATACTAGTCTCCATGCATTAATATTGTCCCTGAATATTAATGCTTAACTAGGAATAATTTAGTGTAGTGTTCTCTACATGATCTCACTATCGATTCAACCAATCGATATAATGTAGATAAGAACCTACTACACAAGAACATTATTATACTTAGTTATTTGGTACAAAAATACAGTAAGTATAATAACCAAACATGCCTTTATTAATGATAGAATATGATACAAAAAGTCCCTAGTCAATCATCACATAATTGGCTCTAGGGCTCCTACTAACACAAATATGTATCTCGACAATAATATATCGTGAGAACGTCTTCCCACTAGGGCTGTAATCGAACCGAGCCGAGCCGAATACCTGAGAGTTTGAGTTTGGTTCGTTTATTATCGAGTCGAGCTCGAGCTTAATTTATCGAATATAGTGATGGCTCGCGAGCATATTCGAGCCTAATCGAGCCCTAAACGAACTTACCAAATATAAATTATTAATTAAATTATTCATCAATTTATTGAAAAAATAAATTATATATTCTAAAAAATATAAAATATTTACTAAAATCTATATGATTTTATTCATACAAATGAGCTTTATTGAATATTTTATATTTATTAAATGTAAAAGTGTCAAAATTATATATTTAATGTTAAATATTAATTTTATATTTTATGAACTAGCTCACGAGCTTATTAACGAGCCTGTTCACGAGCTAACGAGCCGAATACTGCAGAGTTTGAGTTTGATTCGTTAATATTAACGAGCTTTATTAAACGAGCTTCTATCGAATCGAGTTCCGAATAGTTCACGAGCGGCTTGATTCATTTATAGCCCTACTTCCCACTTTTTCAAATATCTAAGTATTGAGGGGGCGCTTAGTATATATTCGGCAATAGGAATGGTAATGGATTTTGATTGAAGGGTTTATGGGTTTAGTGATAATCTAGTGGGAGCTAGATTACAAAATCAGGGGTATCATATTCATATTTTGATTTTGATCCCGTATACTAAGCATCATTAATGGGAATAAAATAGATTTCATTCTCATTCCCGTCTTCTAAACCCGCTTACCAAGCACCCCCTAAATTTCAATTTCTATGAATACCTAAGAATACTAAATTAATAGACAATTTGATATGAATACTTTTTGATTTATTGTTATGCTAACAGAAAATTTTTAGGATTGACAGAATCGATATCTTAGAATTAAATGTAATTTACATCATATGTCGATAAAAAAAAAATACAATGTATTGTTTTTAAAATAAAAATTTATGTGTATCTATTTAAAAATGAGTTAATTGGTGAAAACTCTCCAAAATAAAATTGACCTTTACATGCAGTCCCCACTCCATAAAATCTTTACATACACTCGCTAATGAAATTGACAAGATAATTTTGTATGTTATTTTTTTGTTAGTATAAAATAGTAAAAATTCAGTATATATTGTAAAGATTTAAGTTTAAATTTTTTGAGATTGAACACTAATTTAAGAAATTAAGTATAAAGTTTCGTTGACATCTCCATCATGATCTTGATGCAATCTCACATACTCAAATTTTAAAATTTTATACTCAATTTTTTTTCAAATAATACTCAATTTAATCCAATTCATACTTAAATTTTTATAATGTATACTGAAAATTTTACTGTATGCTGAAACAATGTATACTAATTTTTTTTAAATAATATTCAAATTTCTTAAATTAGTACTCAATCTAAAATAATTTATACTTAAATCTTTATAATGTATACTAAATTTTTTCTATTTGATACTAATAAAAAAATAACACACATAACCATCTTGTCAATCTTATAAGGTGCAAAAATTTTATGAGATGGGGACTACATGCAAAGCTCAGTTTCATGTTGGAGAGTTTTCACCAATTTTCCCTTTAAAAATCATGAAAGTTCTCCAAATCCGTAGGTTGAGTAAGTTTGGTCCTCATTTGACCAGCAATCACGTTTGTGTCAAGCGGCCAAAGACGAAGAGGACCATGGTGATTAGGCCGCAATGGCCATCGTCCTCTCCCTCCCCTCGTCCCCATCGCTGTGCCGTAGCCGGATGCCATGGATCCAATTCCCATGGGTTGTTATCGTCGAGGCCTTCCCTGGTTCCACCTACATGCTCGTTGGGGCAGGAACAACGCCCTGAATGCCATACAGATCCCTGCGAGGGCGTCGATGCGAGGCGTTGACTCCAATTCCTAGGTCGATCTCTCTGTCATCTCCAAAGATGTTGCCAAGGATATCCAGTCGGAGGTGGGGGCTGTAGATCGCACGACAAATGCGACCGTCTACAGCCTGTAGCTCCTCACCACAAAATATTCCTCTCGGCCACTTAAGGTAAGCCCTAATTTGATGGTTTCTCCTTGCTATGCATTTCTTCTCCTTGCTGAGGGGAAACTTGCTTTTATCGACTTTGGAATGATGAGCGAAACACCGGAGGAAGCAAGATATGCTATCATTTGTCATGTAGTTCACATGGTTAATCGGGATTATGATGCTATCGCTTGTGATTACTATGCATCATAATATGCTATTATTACGATGCCATAAAAAATTTCGAGAAAATTTTTATGGATAGATCACATTAAACTCTATCAATGAAAAATATAAAACTAAATTTTTTACAACAATTATATATTCGAATAAAAATTTCAAAAAGATGACAAATAAAGTATTAATTAATACTTTAAAAACATTAATCATTAAAAAAATTTAACAATTTAGTACAGTCTTAGGGATCCTAAATAAATTCCTACCGATATGATTTATCCAATATTTAGATGAAATATAACTTTTAGATACTTTTACAATTTGACCCCTGTGATTTCTAAAATGCCTGCTAAGTTTTCCAAAAAACTGAATATTTAAATTTCAAAAACAATTTAAACTTTTACAAGCATGGTTATTTTTCAACTTCTCTATTTGAGCCTTCAATTTTTTATTTTCTAATTTTAATTTGTCAAACATTTCTAAAAGACATGCAAAAGCTAACTTTTTTTCAATTCTTTATTCTTAATTTTCAGCTTACATAAGAATTTGGTCATTGCTTTAATATCATAATAGAGTTGATTGGGAGATAGAAGACATACCTCACTTACCAAATCATGTTCAAAGTTAGAAGCTTCCCCGTCATCACTATTTTCTTCTGATGTGGCTCTCTCTTCATCTATGTTTTCTTCCAGGTGGGTGAACATCAGTGCTAGTTTGGCATGTTCCTTGAGCAGGGGTGTAGCCAGACTTTCAAATTAGATGGGGCTAACTATGATTGAAGATATTATAATAGAAATTAAAATCTTTTCTATCTTACCTGTGGCTATGAAGAAGAACAAAAAAATGATGGCGTGCAATAGATGTGTGCGATGGGGAGTTAATCGGTGATTTTGATTAAAGTTTTTCTATTTATCCTAATTAGTAAAATATATATTTTTTATTTAATTAAAATTTTTAAGCGCTACTAGACAAAACACTCCTATGCCCTACATACGTTTTAGTTTTTATTTTATTTTTCAAAATTCAATTTTTCCTTGAATAAATTACTTTTTATTTAAAAAAATAATTTTATAAAATTAATTTATTCTCTTTGCCTCCCCTCTCTCGTCCATTTTCGAAGAAACGACCAATCCTTCGCCATCGCGCCCACCGGCGGCGGCCGAAGCGCACTCCTATCCTCGCTGACCGATCCTCTTCTGACGGCGTCGATCCTCTCCTGCAATGTCGATGGTTGCGACTGGTGACGATGGGTTCACCTATCCCTCATCGGTTATAATTTTGTTCGGGGGCGATGGTCGAAGGTCGCCGCCAGTGGGCACGGCGGTGAAGGATTGGTCGTTGCTTCGAAAATGAACGAGAGAGAGAGGAGACAGAGAGAATAAATTAATTTTTAATTTTGTGGGAGAGAATATATATATATATATATATATCAGACTTTGAACTATGTGAAAGAAGTGAACAACTGTTCAATACGGTTGAACAGCTGCGCCAGTTTAGTTTTCACTTGTGTGTGAGAGAAGTGGGTGGGGCTGGAGCCCACCCTAGCCCAGGTGTGGCTCCGCCCCTGTCCTTGAGATAGGACTCATCTTATGATGATTCGACCCAGGTGACCTTCAGATTCTTATGTTTTGACTTGTTTATCTTTAGCCTTAGGCAGTTCTCCTTGATGTGTTATTCTTCCTCACAATTATAGTAGTGAATCTTCCTTTGCTTTAGGAAATGTCTCTTATCCTCCACTTTATTAAACCTTTTAGATTTAAAGTATTTAGATAGCTTCCTTATCATGTATGTCGTTTCTTCTTTATCGGTTAAAGATTCCTCCTCATGCTGGATCTTTCTTATTCTTAGGGCGATGTTATCCACTTTTTAATTCTTTCCTGTACAGACTCGTGACGTTCAAAAGTTGAAAATAATTATTTTAAGATACTTACCTCAAGATCCTTAAAAATGTAGTATGCATCGATTATGAAAGTTCAGTTTGGGGTCCTTGGCAAAGTGTTTAAGGCATACCATTCTGCCTCGAGACTCGTTACCGTTTCTCCGAGGTTCTTAAGACCCGCTCTTTGATTTTAGCGTGCAGTTAGCAATTGATTTTCCTTCTTCCATTCAGAGGTTGAGTTGATTCCGAAGCAAATATCTTTATGCTAGTTTGTCTTCGGAGGTACCTCCGTGGAATTCGAGGAACTTTTTCCAAAGTTCCTTCGCTGATTTGTAGGTCCCGATTCGATTGATTTCTTGCGTCGGTAGAACGATTGATAAATGAAATTTACTTTCTCGTTTGCCACAAACTCCACTTGCTCCCTCTTTGTCCACAAGTTTTCTTCTTTGACCTTGTCGTCGTCATCCTTGAGAGCTACAAAACCATTCTTCATGATTAGAAATAATTCAAAATTAGCTTTAAAGTAAACCTGCATTTGCTTTCTCCACATAGCAAATTCCACCTCGAATTTTGGCGGGTAAATGACTGGTCCGACCATTATGTATTTGCTTCAGTTGGCAGTTAGTCCTTCTAGAGCATCCTTGCTCTAATACCGCTTGTTGGGATCATACGGTCGGCAATGTAAGTACCCAAGGTGAGTTTTGGTATAGTCAACAGAGTCAAGTTAGGTTATATTGTGTTTGATCCCTGTGTCTAAGTGTGCAGAAACTTAGGAGCACATGAAGTCAAGAGGAAGATGTAACGGTCAAGAAGGATAGCACGGGAAGGGAGTCGATGGGCTCGGTGCATCCGAGGGATGCGGAGATTTACGAAAGAGTACGATGGTGGAGCGTGAAGGACGCATTTGACATCTGAGGGACGAGAAGCTGAAGGGAAGCACGCTCAAGGAGAAGGCCGGTAGAGGGTTCAAGTGAGCCCAACTCTGGATGGCTCGAGATCACCCAAGAAAAGCCGTCAGGAGAGTGATCAGCAAGTTGTTGACCAAAGTCAACTCGGGCGCTTGTGTTCCCGGGCGCCCCATTCAATATATGCGCTCGAGAAGCTAAACTTCATCCAGAAGTAGTTGTTCTTGAACGTTGCGATACGGATAACCCCTGAGCCACGTGTCAGGTGGCCCTATGCACTCGGACACTTGTATCCACCAAATTTTGACGAGGAGTTTGCTATTTGGAAGTGAAAAAATTAGGTATTTTTTAAAACTGACTTTGATTTATTACTAATCATGAAAAATAGTTTTGAAGTTCCTAATGGCGTTGATGATAAAGATAAAGTCGAAAGCCTGTGGACAAAGAAAGAGCAAGCAGAGTTTGTGGCAAATGGGAAAGTAGAGTTTTATCTGCTAAGCGTTCTACCGGTGCAATAAGTCAACCGTATCAAAACCTACAAATCGGCAAAGGAACATTGGGAAAAGTTCCTGGAGTTTCATGAAGGTACTTCTGAAACAAAGTTGGCAAAATGAGATATGCTCCACAACCAACTCAGCAACATCCGAATGGAAGAAGGAGAATCAGTTGCTCAGTTGCATGCCAAAATCAAAAAATTAATCACGGGACTTATGAACCTCAAAGAAATGATAACGAGTCGTCACGCACAAAGGTATGCCGTAAACGCATTCCCGAGGACCCCAGATTGAACTTCCATAATAGACGCATATTTTATCTCTAAGGATCTTGAGGTAACTACCTTAGAATAATTATTTTCGATATTAGAACTTTACGAATATCGGTGCACAGGAAAGAGTAAGATGGATAACATGACCCTAAGCATGAGGGAGATCTAGCACGGGAGGAATCTACAGAAGATGAAGAAGACACGACATACATGGTAAGGAAACTGTCTAAGTATTTCAAAGCTAAAAAGTTTAATAAAGTGTAAGGTAAGAAGCAAAGGAAGATCCACTGCTATAATTGTAAGAAAGAAGGGCACATCAAGGAGAACTGCCAAAGGCTAAAGGTGGAGAAATCCAACAACGCCAAACACAAGAACTTGAAAGCCACGTGGGACAAATCCTCATCAGATGAGTCCGATCTCAAGGAACACGTCGGACTAGCGCTGATCGCCAACCACCAAGAAGAAGAAAACATCGATGAAGGGGGAGCCACCTCAGATGATAGCAGCAATGAAGGGGGAGCTTCGGACTATGAAAAAGATATGGTATGTGAGGTATGTGTTTTTACCTCCTGATCAACTTTATTCAGGTATTAAGGCAATGATTAAGTCAATATATAAATTAGAAAAAAAAAATTAAAACTTAAGAAAAATAACTAGCTTCTACATATCCACTTGAAATGCATGGTAAATTAAAATAAGAAAATGTGAAATTGAAGGCTGAAGTAGAAAAATGGGAAAATCATCATGGATGTTCAAAATATTTTCAAAATTCAAAAGTTAGATATATTAGAGGACTAAATTGGTATTTACGGTATCATAAGAACTAAATTGTAAGAATTATTACAAATTATATTCAACCTAAATTTTTGATTAATCCTGTTGGTCAGAATTTATTTTGGATCCTAAAATCTGTAATAAATTATTAGAAATTATTTATTAATTTTTTAATTCTTATTTGCCATACATTTAAATTTTTTTTTGAATATGTAATTGTAGCAAAAAATTTACTTATATATTTTTTAGTGATTGAGTTTGCTACGAGCTATCTATAAATTTTTTTTTGAAATTTTGAATAGTAAAACAGATTTGTTATGATTTTCATTCAAATTTTTTTTTAATTTTTTTAAAAAATAAAAAATTAATTTCATCAAATTTAATTTTTCAAAATTTATGAATTATCTTTTGAACGTTGAGAAATATTTTTAAATTTATATGAAGTCAAAATCTAATTATAAAATTATTTCTTTTAAAAATTATCAATTATGAATTCAAAATTATTTTCTTATAGTCAGCTAAATTTCTTACTTAGATAAAAATTTGAGCAATTTTTTGAGTAAAAATAAATTTTGTAAATTTTTTTATCTATAATTAGATCTTTAATTTTAAAAATAATATTTGAGTGATTTGTAAAAAACTGAATTTTTTAGAGACTCACCATTATCATTGAGGTATTCTGAAAAAATTTCAAAAATTTTAGATATCTAAATAATTTTCTATGATTTTTTTCGCAAAATGCATTACTTCAAGTTTTTCTTTCAAAACTTGGTCAAATTTGTATAAGTATCCAGTTTAAAACATCTCTTATTAATAGATTTTACCCTTAACATATTTTTTATGTGATCAAAGGGGAGAAAATATGATTAAGTTAAGGGGAGGCTTAATTTTTAATTTTTTTTGAATTACATTGTCAAATATTTATTTCTGCCATTTTATATGTTGTTTAACCCTAACTTAACTCAGGTTGATGCATATCAAAAAGGAGGAGATTGTAAGGACCCTAGGTGAGTTTTGATATGGTCAACCGAGTCAAGCTAAGTCATGTTGTATTTGATCCCTATGTCTAAGTGTGCAGGAGCTTAGGAGCGTAGAAAGTTGAGCGGAAGACGCAGCGGTCAAGAAGGATGGCACAGGAAGGGAGCCGAAGAGCTCGGCGCATCCGAGGGACGTGGAGATCTGCAGAAGAGTATGTCGGTGGAGTAAGAAAGACACACGCGACGCCCGAGAGATGAGAAGCTTGGGGGGAGCACACTCGAGGAGAAGGTCGGAGGAGGGTTCAGGTAAGCCCAACTCTAGATGACCTAAGATCATCCAAGAAGATTCACTAGGAGACTGGTCAGCAAGTTGCTGACCAAAGTCAACTCGGGCGCCCTCAATGACTCAAATGTCCGTGTTCCCGGGCGCCCCAATCAATACAGGCGCTCGAGAAGCTAAACTTCATCTAGAAGTATTCGCTCGTGAATATTGCGACGCGGATAACCCCTGAGCCACTTATCAGGCGCCCTTATACACTCAGGTATCCGTATAGGGCCACGTCAACAACTGGATGAACTTCACTGGGGCTATAAATAGACCCCCAGAGTTCAGTTACAATTATCAATTCCATAGTACTCAAAGTTTGTATGAATTTTCATCTTCTTTCTAAGTGTTTGAGTTCAGTAAGAGGCTTCTCCACCCAAAGGAGTACATTTGGAGATTGTGTTGTGTTTCACTATCTTGGATTGGAGACCACGCTGGTTGCAACCAAGTAAATCTGGTTGTCTGTCTCTTTCATTTTTGTTATAATTTCATTTATGTTATGTTTTGTTTCTTAAACTAATTTCTATTTTTGTTATCAAAACAAAAGATTAACTTTATTTGCAGGGGCAATTTACCCCCTCTTGCCGACCGTATGATCCCCGACAGGAAAGAGAGGGATGAATTGCCCTTGAAAAATAAAACTCAATCTTTTGTTCTTTTTAATAAAGATATACATTAGTTATCACAAATAAATAACATAAATAAAATAGCTAAGCAAAAGAAAAGAGACACAAATGATTTACTTGGTTGTAACCTGGGTTACTTGGTTGTAACCTGAGTGGTTGCTAATCCAAGGCAAATTTAACACAATCTCTAAAATACTCCTTATTGGCGGAAAAGCCTCTTACACAGTTGAGAACTCAGAGAAAGAATGAAAAGAACAATAGAAGATTTCGTTACATGTGAATTGTTCAAATGAACTGAGTTCAGGGGTCTATTTATAGCCCCTGTGAAACTTTATCGAAATGCTGACATAGTGCTTCTCGGGCGCCTGACATGTGGTCAATGCTTATCCACGTCGCAATGGTCACGGAACGACTATTTTCTGGATGAAGTATGGTCACACAGGCTCCTGAGTCATTTCGGGCACCCGATAACACAGGCTCCCGAGTCAATGGGGGCGCCCCCATTCACTGGCACCCGAGTTTGAATCGGGCGCCCGGGTTGACCGGTCAACAACCTGTTGACTAGTCGTCTAGCGTTGGGCTTCTAGGTGATCTCGCATCTTTTAGAGTTGGGCTCACCCGAACCCTTCTCCGGCCTTCTCCTTGAGTGTGTTTTCTCCCGGCTTCTCATTCCTCGGACGTCGTGCGCGTCCTTCTAACTCCACCGGCATGCTCTTCCAGAGATTTCTACGTCTCTCTGTTGCACCAAGCATGTCAGTTCCATTCCTATGTCATCCTTCTCGACCGCTGCATCTTCTGCTCGACTTCCTATGCTCTTAAGCTCCTGCACACTTAGACACATGATCAAATACCAATAGGATCTAATTTTAACTCAGTTGACTACATCAAAACTTACCCAGGGTACTTACACTATTTTCTTCTTTGGTTTAATTCCTTTGACTCTAAGATAGTTTCCTTCGCCAATTTAATACTCTCTTTCATTCAGAAGCCTTGTTGTGTCATCTAAATATTGAACCAACTGACCAACTTCTTGGCTCACCATTGAATTTTGGTAGGTATTAACTTGTAACCTCTCATCCACCATCTTAAACATACTTAACAAACCATCTTTAACAAACTTGTAAGTGTCTTCCCTCTCCGCTGCATTGGTAACCAATTGAATAGACAACCTACATAAATATTTATATCACATATTGTGAAGTATTTTTGGATCCAAACTATCTTTGTTCACAATTGAATAATTAATTCCAAAGTATCCACCTTTTGTTTTTCGTGTCCACCTTTTCAAAACATACTCACTTGGGATATTCATGATAGTTTTCATCATAAATATTTTTAAAATACGTGAACACAAAATCCCAATAAATTCATATTTTCTATAGCTACAACTACAATCAATTTTTCACAGAATGAATCAAATGTAACTATATGATGGTAACTTTTTTGAGCGACATAACTTTATATGTTGTATGTGATCCAACATCCTCACAAATTTCTACACTAAAATCATGAGCTTTATACCACTCTTGTTCAAAACACTTGTATATCTCAGAAGTATAAGTATAACTCGTATACTTTAAAATTTTAATTGGATACAATAGACATGGAACACTTGAATTTGATCTAAAATCAGCTTTTAACTGTTCATATCGACGATCATTAAGCAATCTTTTAATATGATTGAAAAAGTCTAAAAACTTATGCTGATAAGTGACATACCTTTTTACAATACTATTCATGCACTCACTTCTTTGGGTTGTAGTCATATCCACACAAAACATTTGTTGTCCATATACTAAAGCTCATTTTTCCTTTATGCGAAACAAACGTCTCAACCAATCATTATCTTCAAGTGCATACTTAATCAACATCATGTTCCAAACTAAAATAAAATCTTCCTCTTCATCAAAATTATATATATACAAGGCAAAATCTTTGAATTGAGAAAAAACTTCACTCAAATGTATTGCGAAATTTTGATAACTATGTTAAATACACAAACGATGACATGTTTCAGGCCATCTAGAAGCTAAAGTCCTTGCCATTGCTGCATCTTGATATGTAAGAATAGTTGTTGGTTTTTTCTCCGATATAACTTTAGTAAATGTATCAAACAACCACTCAAATGTCAAAGTGATTTCATTATATAATAAAGCTACACCAAAAATTATGGATTGCTTATGATGATTAACACCTACAAACAATACAATTGGACGATCTTTATTGTTCTTCCTGTAGGTTGTGTTAAAGGAAATAACATCTCCAAAATTATCATAATCAGCTCTCATCTTAGCATCAGCCCAAAAAATATTAGTAATTAAATTATCTTCATCAACTTGAATAGCATTAAAAAAAATTAGGATCAACGAACTACATTTTCTACAAATATTCCTATACACCTTCTATATCCCCAACTCTCATGCATATTTCTTGTTCTTTTGGATCGCAAGTAGTTTTTATAATCTTCAAGAATAAAAACTAAATGTAGGGTTGTTGGCAGGCCGGCAAGAAGAGGGTGAATTGCCTTGCGAGTCAGAATTCTATCTTTTGTACTTTTCTTACAAAGACGGACATTAGTTGCAGCAGTTAATTAAAAACATATAAATAATTAAAGTAGACTAGTAAGAGACAAAAGGATTACTTGGTTACAACCAAGGTGGTTGTTAATCCAAGGAAGTTGAAAGCTCCACTTTTAAAATCTCCTTCGTTTGTAGGCGAAGTAGCCTCTTATATGTTGGAAACGAGATGGCTAGAGAGGGGAGGGGGGTGAATATAGCCAGACACTAAAACTTGCACTTTTGAATTCTTTCTCTGCACTTAAGTTAGCAGCAGCGGAAACAAAGCATATGCAGAGAAACAAGCTTAACAGAAATGCAGAAACAGAGAATACAAACCAAGGATCGCTAACAAGGATCGTTTACAAGGTTCGGGGATAACTTGCCCCTACTCCTTGGCGTGCCCGTGAGGTGGGCGATCCCTTGATCGTCGGCAGATCAAGCCCCGGTGAACTCCGGATAGTAGCAGCCTCCTTCTCGGTGGAGAAACCTCTCCACAAGTGATCTCAAGAAGATACAAGTTAAGCACAGAGACACTCGAGAAGACAAGCTCACAAAGATGTAACAAGATCGCTCAAGCACAAAGCAACAGAGAGCACGAACACAGCCCAGCCAAACTTCCCAAGTTTCTGTCTTGTTCGCCTCTGCTTCCAGCTTCGTCACTTAAGCTCTGCTCACCATCACAAGCTTCATCAGCATTCACTGAGCCAGCCTGAACCCACTAACCTCCCTGAGCACTCAGTCCACTGAAGATCTCCTCTCCAGCTGAGCCTCCGTCAGTCGCCAGCTGCGTCAGTTGCCCGTTGAAACCTGAGAACGAGAAACAGCCAAACCTGCTCAACGGAAAGCCTCCCATTGACCCTCCTTGAGTGTTTGAATCACCTGCTATCACCTGCACACTCCAACAGAGGCTTAGCAATGCATATCAAAACATATCAGCAGTGTATCAGAGAATCGGTAGTGAAAACAGACGCGATCAGAGCTTCTGACAACGTATTTGAATTAAAGTTCTGCGCCTGATCGGTCACCAGACCGATCAGGGAGGATCCTGATCGGTCACCAAACCAATCCAGCAGTCTTCTGCATATCAGGCTCCAGCCTGATTGGTCACCAGACCAATCAGGCTCCAGCCTGATCGGTCACCAGACCAATTAGGCTGAAACTTTAATCAAATCCTAGCTGCGCCTGATCGGTCACCAGACCAATCAGGCTTGAGTGAACAGTGATTCTTTAATCAAATCCTAAGTCTCTGATCGATCACCGGACCGTTCTGGACCTGATTAGCAAGGGAACTCAACTCACTGTTCGCTCCATGATCGGTCACCAGACCGATCAGGAGCTGTGCAGTGAGTGAAACACACACTCCCTGATCGGTCACCAGACCGATCAGACATCGCTGGATCGGTCACCAGACCGATCCACGAAGGAGCAGCGTGCCAACTCCCTGATCGGTCACCAGACCGATCCAGGGACTCAAGTCTAGCCCTCCAAGCTAGGGTTTCATTCACCTTAGCCCTCCAAGCTAAGGATTTTTCCATCTAACTCTCCAAGTTGGGAATTTGCACCTAACCCTCCAAGTTAGGACTTTTCACCTAGCCCTCCAAGCTAGGACTTTTCACCTAGCCCTCCAAGCTAGGACTTTTCACCCAACCCTTCCGAGTTAGAACTTCATCCAACCTAGCCCTCCAAGCTAGGCACCTGACCCTCCAAGCCAGGACTTTTCACCTAATTCTCCAGGATGGGAATCTGCACCTAACCCTCCAAGTTAGGACTTTTCACCTAGCCCTCCAAGCTAGGACTTTTCACCCAACCCTTCCGAATTAGGACTTTTCCAACACCTGACTTCACTCACCAGGACCCGGCTTCACTCACCGGGATTTCCAACACCTGGCTTCACTCACCAGGACCCGGCTTCACTCACCGGGATTTCCAATCACCTGGCTTCACTCACCAGGACCCGCCTTCACTCACCGGGATTTCCATTACCTAGCTTCACTCACCAGGACCCGGCTTTACTCACCAGGGTTTTGGTCACCCGGCTTCACTCACCGGGACCCAGCTTCACTCACCGGGATTTCAACCTAGCTTCACTCACTAGGATTTCCATCACCTGGCTTCACTCACCAGGACCCGGCTTCACTCACCGGGATTTTCATCACCTGACTTCACTCACCAGGACCCGACTTCACTCACCGGGATTTCAACCTAGCTTCACAAGCTAGGACCTGGCTTCACTCACTAGGGTTTCATGCCCAGTCCCCGACCAGGACTTTAACCCAAATTCGCTCAACCAAACTTAAATCATTGTCAAACACCAAAACAACAATCGGGCCAGACTGCATCAACAATCTCCCCCTTTTTGTTGTTTGACAACCCGATTTAAGTTTAGGTATCAATCAATTGAAGTCCATTCAATTCTCATAAGGGAATCATGATCCTCCCCCTATAATAACCATAAACTTAATCAGCCATTTTGTTTAGCTAGGACCTGACTTCACTCACCAGGGTTTCATGCCCAGTCCCCGACCAGGACTTTAACCCAAATTCGCTCAACCAAACTTAAATCATTGTCAAATACCAAAACAACAATCGGGCCAGACTGCATCAACAATCTCCCCCTTTTTGTTGTTTGACAACCCGATTTAAGTTTAGGTATCAATCAATTGAAGTCCATTCAATTCTCATAAGGGAATCATGATCCTCCCCCTATAATAACCATAAACTTAATCAGTCATTTTCTCCCCCTTGTCAAATATCGAAAAGGATATGGTTATTAAGTTTGAACATACCTCCCCCTCAAACCCAGGTCTCTCCCCAAACCCAAAATAATCAAAGATAAATTTCGAATTACATATGAAAACATATACAGAATAATCTCATGGTCAAACATGTATATGTTTCATATGACAGGTAAGTCAAAGGATGATTTTAGATTGTATATGAGAGGCATATACCATAAATGTATCATGGCAACAATGCATATGCATCATACAACAATAAGTGTAGATTTTTGAATTGCATATGAAAACATATACCAAATAATATCATGGTCAAGTATGTATATGTTTCATATGACAAGTAAGGAATGCATCTGTATCTGATACATAGTGTAAAATACGGCAAATTAAAAATTCAGTAAAATAAATTTTCAGAAAAATATATTGGAAGATTTAGGGTTTTCGAGAGTGTAAATAAGTTAACCCTAAATCTTATTTGAAGTAGATTGTAATAAAAGAAAGGGTTAAATGGTTAAAACATTAACCCTAAAGGTTTAGTGCAAAATGGAAAAGAATGAGGGCTTTTCTGCAAAAAGACTACTCCCCCCCCTTTTTATTACATTTTTCCCGAGCCCTAGCCGCCCGCTCCTTTTTCCTCTCCTCCACTCGCGAGCCCTAAACCGCGCCCGCCTCTTCTCCTTCCTTTCTCTCCTTCGTAAGCCTTAGATCGTCGTCAAGCCCCACTGGAAGCCCTCCTCCTTCCACCTTCTTCACGCGTGAAGGAGCTGCGACGCCAAGTTCGGTTCATGGTGAGTTGAGCTCGAGGGGGGGGGGCTCGGTGAAACCGGTACCGGCGACGGGGAGCTACGGATTGATCTCCTTGTTGGGAAGAGGATTTGTGTTTTTTTTTGTCTTAGATCTGTGATGATATTGGATTTTTCATGAGGGAAGGAAGCAAGCTGTTGGCATCCATTTAGGTAAGGCAGGTTTGATTTCGATCTTGGACGAATTTTGTTCGAGATGGATACATCGGTTCAGGATGGTGAATTTCATTGGGTTTCTGTTCTTGTAGGATCTGCCTCTACTCGAACTTGGTTAGCTAATTCAGAGCGGGATTGACAGTTGATCCATGTGTTTAAGCGATGACTTTCTACCTTGGTTTTTCTTGTAGCCGACACCGAGGTAAGAACTGGTGTACTGTGTGATCTGAAATAACCCACTGTTAGCTCTGTTATAGTATTGGACGATGTATGTTTTGTTCACAGAACTTCTGGGAAAGGGTTTGTTAATAGACGGAGTTAAGTTACCAATGTTGATTTGTGTCATGGCGATTTGATGTTCTTTGTGGTATAATTCGCTGATGTATTTAACATAGATTGATAGGGATGGGATTTCTGCTCAGATTTTGATTTCACTACCAAAGTTCTATTTTTCCGGAATTGTAAGATCGGATATGATGTGGTGAGTTAGATCATCATGGGTATGTTTGTATGGTTTGGATTTAGAAAGTTAATTGGTATAGGTTTGTCTTCTCTAACCTTGGATTATTTGAATGTTGCCATGTGGTGATAGGTGGAGGTAGAGATCAGTTTTGTGATAGAAGGATTCTCATGTTGGATTGATGTTGATTAGTACGAAGGAATTAGTGTATGATTTGAATTGTGGTTTGGGCTTGCTCTTGTTGATCTAATTGCTGGTGCTATGAGATACATTGTGTCTTGATCAGAATATTCTGATACATTGTGGGATAATTAAGGGCTACTTATTTAATTGTGATTAATTAAATAAATGGGGCAATCAGGACGATCCTAATAAAATGAGATAACTCATTTAGCTATAAATTATATATTATGGTAGCTAAACATTATGCCTTTGATACAGGGCATTGATTGGTTTATCATTGCTGACTATCAGATGGGAGGTTCTTTTCTGATACGGACTACTTTTACTCTTTGGAGGCGGGTACCCTTTGACTTTTCTCTTATGATATTGTCATTTTGTTATGCATAGACTGTTATAGATAGCAGTAAGATTATACGCTATCCCTGAGTTATTATGCTTGTTCTGGATATTTGTTAGTTATCCTTGAGTTATTATGTCTGAACTGGATACTTGTTAGTTATCCCTGCGTTATATTGTCTGAACTGGATACTTGTTAGTTATCCCTGCGTTATATTGCCTGACCTGGATACTTGTTAATTATCCCTGAGTTATTATGTTTGTTCTGGATACTTGTTAGTTATCCCTGAGTTATTATGTCCGTTCTGGATACTTGTTAGTTATCCCTGAGTTATTATGCTGTTAGTTCCATACAGTATCAGGTAGTGTCATATCTAGATGTATGCTTAGAGATCGTGATGTATCTCCTGCCTTTGACCTTGAGGGATCTGTAGTTTTCGGCCAGTATACCTTGTAGGTTAACTGTATTTCCTGTTATAGGATTTCAGACTGAGACCTAGTATACTGAGGACTTGGGAGGGAGGTATGTGTATCTATCATACACCATCCTTGCATTGTTGCATGCCGGCGATCAGCGACTCCCTTGTGGTTGAGCCTAATCATTTTCCGGCACATGATATGCACACACGACCACTCATGGGTTAGTGGATACCGCTGGGTGTGTGCATTTGCTCTGTATTGCTCCGCTCGTCCGCTCAGGGGTAGTGGTTTCGGAGCGTGGTAGCAAGCAGGGATCCCTTCTCTACCCATAGATCAGAGAAGATGAGAGAGATATCTCCCCCATATATACATGGGGCGGAGCGATAGCTCCACCAGCATCCTGTCCTCTCGGTCACTCAGGAGCAGTGATGGCAGAGTGCGGACAGTGTCACAGCTCTACCCACTCGGCCGACACAGTATCGCCTGTCTCGGTGGCTTGACTGGAGTTAGGGGGTGACCATAGCATTGCACCATGTGCATATCTTGCATCGTGCATTGTTTGCTGCACTTGATTGTTGCACTTGATTGACATGCATATACCGGATACCTGTATACCTTGGTTTATATGTTATACTTGTTCCATAGGGATTTATTTCACCCTCTGCAGGATAGATGGATTCTGGTATGTATCTTTATTCAGTATCTTCAGTATACCCTTTCCTATTGTTCATATAGACTGTATCAGCGTAGACTCCTATTGTTATTATAACATGCTATGCATATCTACTGGGTATTCGCTGAGTTTATGGACTCACACCGTTGCCATATGTTTTATTTCAGGTTGAGATACTTGGAGTCGCCAGAAGAGCCCAGCAGCCAGTCCCTACCCATCGCGACCGCAAGATTTCGTTTTGCACTTTGTAGTGTATTGTTTTATATTTCTTTTAGCGATATGTATATGTCGTATGTGTCGTTAGCCCTATGGGGTTGTTGTATTTGTTGTTTCGTCATAAGTCGGACCGGTCCGCAGTCAGGTATGATTTATTTTGTGTTATGGTCAGTTTATGTTTTAGTTTTGAGGCCTGAGGCCAAATATATATAATTAAACTGCGTGGTGATGTCTATTATGTTGTATGTATGTGTAAATTGTCCGCCGGACAGGGGAGGTGTTGTCCGATTTTCTATTGGATCAGCGGCTCCTGGGTCTCGGGGCGTGACACATAGTCCCGATTGGTCTCCGTAACCGATTAGGTTCGTTGATTACTGGATACAGAAATATTTTGATTAGTCTGGGGAGCGATCAGATTTCAGAAAAATTTCTGAACCTCTGATACATTCCTGATCAGACTGCATTGACAATTTGCATTCGTAACAGGGGAGATGACTCTATTAATATTCGTCATTTCAGAAAAATTTCCGAAACACGACATTAAGATCAAGAGTCATGACTCAACAAACCCTTTCTTATAAATTTGAACATCCCAACATAGGTTTGTATCAAATCACTATTAAGTACTAGGTTTGTATCACTTGAACAAATTTGTGCTCCCTTAGTACCAGGTTTGTACCAATGGGTGATCAAATATGTATCAATTGTAATTGGTTTGTATCAGACTTGTTAGGAGTATGATCATGTTCTTGGAATAATCAAGTTTGTATCATATTTGTGTGTATCAGTATGATCAAGTAATCTGATACAACTTGATGAAATGGAATCGGACTGAGAAGTAGTCTGATACCTCTGATCAGCATTGATCTGATCGATCACCGGACCGATCAGAACGGTGCCTGATCGGTCACCAGACCGATCAGGGTGGTTTCAAAAGTCTGATTTGTTTGTTCTGGTCAGATTTCAGAATTCAGACTCAAATTTTCAGAAACCAAAAGACAGGTTCGTATGAAAACATGATTTTGGTCCCAAAATCTAAGTTTGATAATTCAAAATAGATTTATATCAAATTAACATTAAGTTTGTATCAAACTCAATGTATGATCAAGTTTGCTCAAAATATTTTCTTTTCAATTCCATAATCCCTAAATTTGTCTATCAGGTTTCAAGCATTCCTAAACCCCAATTCAATTAGATTTGATCCACTTGATTCTAAGGGTTCCCTTAATCAAAATATATATCATGATTTGTGTCAGAGCATGATAGTATTTTCTAAGCATGAACTTGAGTATCGAAACATGTTTGTATCAAAGCATGATCATATCAAGAAACCTTAGTTTGATACAAGGGAATCACTAGGTCATAGAAGGTTAAACAGTGAATTTTAAAACTCATGGTGATGCCTTGTGAGATTTTTATAATGATCAGCCCAAACTATATGTTCATCTTGTTCTTAAACATGCATTCATTGTTGGGACCGGTAGACGAGCTAGAGGGGGGGTGATTAGCTTCGATTCGCTTGTAGAAGATTTGTCGCAGCGGAAGACTTCAAGGAATCGCTAACACAAAGATTTACTTGGTATCCACCCCGGTCGGGTGACTAATCCAAGGATCCACTCTCCTCACACTCTCATGCACTATGAAAGTCTCCTTCTTGAGGTGGAGAAACCTCTTACAAGCTTGTTACAAAGATACAACAAGAACAAAGCAAATACAAATGAAATCTAACAAGATTTACAATGAATGAGCTCACACTTTGCTTTTCTTGCTATCTTCAAGCTTGTGATCGCCTCTAGAACTTTGGAAGTGCAGCAACACTAAGCCCCAAAGCTTCTCTTGAAATGGCGTGGAAGAAGGGAGAAGAGATACGGCCAAAAACCTGCGCGAAAGACCTTATACCCGACGCCTAGGGTTTCTGAATCGATTACCCAATCGATTACCACGTAGGATTTAGCCGTTCAACGGCTAGTTTTCGAACGGTAATCGATTAGCCAATCGATTACCCGTGCCCTGAATCGATTACCCAATCGATTCAGAGCTTCTTTGTTCTCTCGCGCAAACTCTGTGATCTATTACCCCAATCGATCAAGAGACACCTTAATCGATTGACCAATCGATTAAGGGAAGTCTGAATCGATTACCCAATCGATTCAGCCTCCTTCTGGACTAGCCATAAACTACCCTAATCGATCCACTGATCGATTCACCCAATCGATTACCCAATCAATTGAGTCTAACCTAACTTGTGCTCACAAGTCTAGGGTTCCCTACCAAGTGTCCGGTCTACCCCTTTGACCAACTTGGATCTCTTCCGCCTAGCTCCCAGCTTGGACTTAGCCTCTGGTTCCCAACCAGATTCGCCTAACCCTCGAGTTAGGTCTAGTCTCTCGGTAGACTTCTACCTTGCCAGCATGCGATCTCCCCGATCTACCTGGACTTCACCTAGTCCCACTAGGTGTGCCTAGTCCCACTAGGTCTTTTCCCGTGCCAGCGTACAATCTCCCCGATCTACCTGGTCTTCACCTAGTCCCACTAGGTGTGTCTAGTCCCACTAGGTGTGTCTAGTCCCACTAGGTCTTTTCCCGTGCCAGCGTACAATCTCTCCGATCTACCTGGTCTTCACCTAGTCCCACTAGGTCTTTTCCCGTCAAGCCTCCAGTCAACCTTGACTCACTTGACTTCCTACGACATTCAACCATTATCACATTCAAACATCATTGTCAAACATCGAAACATACGACCTCAAGCTCACTCGAGCTTTGTCAAACTAGGTCAACCCTGACCTAACCAAGATTGCTCCAACATTCATGTGTTATAACACATACAAGATACTCATGACATACTTGGGCTTGAGATAAGACATTTCATAACCCATAACTTGCATGAAAACACAAATTGCAACAATAAAACCAATTCTTTTAAGCAATTCATGCCAAGAGCAAGTTACGTGTGAATCTAAACCCTTCATGCAATATATAAAAACAATTTCCAAGGCTTGTTGACTTATTTTAAAACTAGTGTAACCTTAGCCTTGGGTTCGGAGCACCACTTATCAACAACCTATGTTGATAGATGATCCCCCTCAATCAAAGCTATACAATTCTAAATATGGAGGTTTTAGGTACCCAAATTTTGGGACCTAATGAATCTACAATGAATGACTTTGGCACCCATGCCTTAGTCATTTTCTTTTTAACCTTTTGAACCCTAGAATTATTTTGTGATCTAAAATGGGTTCTAGACATCAATGACATGAAACTTGATTCTTTAGGTTGGTAACCTAAGCCAACCTTGTTGTAAACCGCTTTTTGTGAATTTAGTATCATGTCTAGAGTTTTAGAGCTAGTTGAAAACTTCTCAAGAATATTCTTGAGGTTTTCAACTTTGCTCTTCAAATCCTTATTTTCATCCTCAAGGAATTTGTCATGTAAATCATTAATGTCCTCAACCTTAGAGGATTTCAATTCTTTTACCTCCAACCTTAATGCTTTGACTTTGGCCTTAGATTTCCTTAACAATTTGGTTAAACATGCGATAGCTCTATAGCACTTATCTAACTCGGGAGAAATTACCTCTTCATCATCCGAAGATGATGAAGGCGCGGTTGAGGAGTCACTTGATTCATCACTCTCCTCCTTTGACTCTTGTAGTGCCACTAGAGTCACGTGACAGTGGATGTCCTCCTTCTCTTCTTCGGATAAACTAGAGGACGATTCATCCCATGTGGCCATCAAGGCCTTCCTTTTCTTCTTTGGTTTATCCTTCTTCTTTTTTAACTTTAGGCATTCATCCTTGTAATGTCCTTTCTTGCTACACTCATAACAAGTAACATTAGACTTATCAATTTTAAATTTACTTTGGTTACCTTTACCCTTGAGGCTCCGGCTCTTCCTCATCATTTTTCTAACAAAGTTTGCCATCTCGGAGGAAGAAGACCAGCTGCCCTCCTCCTCGGATTCGGACTCGGACTCGAATGAGGATGAAGATGAAGAGACTTCCTTCTTCTTCTTCTTCCCCTTCTTCTTCTTCTTGTTGTCACCTGCCACTAAAGCAATACCTTTCTCTTTTGAACTTTTGTTAGAGATTTCATGTAGTTCCATTTCACAAAATAGATCCTCTAACTTAACAAAAGATAAATCCTTGGAAACCTTGTAAGCATCCACCATGGATGACCACAAGGCATTCCTACGAAAAGCTTTGAGGACATACCTTATAAGATCTCGGTTCTCAACCTTCTCATTGATGGAGTGTAGACCATTTAGGATCTCCTTGAATCGTCCATGGAGTATACTTACAGTTTCTTCCTCTCTCATGGACAGATTTTGGAGTCGGCTGAGAAGGAGGTCCTTCTTGGCAGTCCGGGTGTCTTGAGTTCCCTCATGGAGCTCAATGATCTTGCTCCATAGATCTTTAGCACTTGTGAAGGGACCAACCTTGATTAGTTGGTCCTTGGTCAACCCGCATTGCAAAGTTACCACCGCTTTCGCATCGGCTTCACCTCTCCGGATTTGATCTGCCGACCAACATGAGAAGTCCATCTCTTTTCCCTCAGCATCTTTAGGAGTAGAAAAACCTTCCTTGACAGCAAACCACATGCTGAGGTTGGTTTTTAGGTAAAACTCCATCTTCAACCTCCAATATAGAAAATCAGTGCCTTCAAAGAGTAGAGGTCGGCTGGTGCTAAACCCTTCTCTTCCCATGGCCATCTTTATTAGCTCTCGGATGTTAAGCCGTTGAAGTAGAGCCCCAGGCTCTGATACCACTTGTTGGAAACGAGATGGCTAGAGAGGGGGGGGGGGGGTGAATATAGCCAGACACTAAAACTTGCACTTTTGAATTCTTTCTCTGCACTTAAGTTAGCAGCAGCGGAAACAAAGCATATGCAGAGAAACAAGTTTAACAGAAATGCAGAAACAGAGAATACAAACCAAGGATTGCTAACAAGGATCGTTTACAAGGTTCGGGGATAACTTGCCCCTACTCCTTGGCGTGCCCGTGAGGTGGGCGATCCCTTGATCGTCGGCAGATCAAGCCCCGGTGAACTCCGGATAGTAGCAGCCTCCTTCTCGGTGGAGAAACCTCTCCACAAGTGATCTCAAGAAGATACAAGTTAAGCACAGAGACACTCGAGAAGACAAGCTCACAAAGATATAACAAGATCGCTCAAGCACAAAGCAACAGAGAGCACGAACACAGCCCAGCCAAACTTCCCAAGTTTCTGTCTTGTTCGCCTCTGCTTCCAGCTTCGCCACTTAAGCTCTGCTCACCATCACAAGCTTCATCAGCATCCACTGAGCCAGCCTGAACCCACTGACCTCCCTGAGCACTCAGTCCACTGAAGACCTCCTCTCCAGCTGACCTCCGTCAGTCGCCAGCTGTGTCAGTTGCCCGTTGAAACCTGAGAACGAGAAACAGCCAAACCTGCACAACGGAAAGCCTCCCATTGACCCTCCTTGAGTGTTTGAATCACCTGCTATCACCTGCACACTCCAACAGAGGCTTAGCAATGCATATCAAAACATATCAGCAGTGTATCAAAGAATCGGCAGTGAAAACATACGCGATCAGAGCTTCTGACAGCGTATTTGAATTAAAGTTCTGTGCCTGATCGGTCACCAGACCGATCCAGCAGTCTTCTGCATATCAGGCTCCAGTCTGATCGGTCACCAGACCAATCAGGCTGAAACTTTAATCAAATCCTAGCTGCGCCTGATCGGTCACCAGACCAATCAGGCTCCAGCCTGATCGGTCACCAGACCAATCATGCTTGAGTGAACAGGATTCTTTAATCAAATCCTAAGTCTCTGATCGGTCACCGGACCGTTCTGGACCTGATTAGCAAGGGAACTCAACTCACTGTTCGCTCCATGATCGGTCACCAGACCGATCAGGAGCTGTGCAGTGAGTGAAACACACACTCCCTGATCGGTCACCAGATCGATCAGACATCGCTAGATCGGTCACCAGACCGATCCACGAAGGAGCAGCGTGCCAACTCCCTGATCGGTCACCAGACCGATCCAGGGACTCAAGCCTAGTCCTCCAAGCTAGGGTTT
The DNA here is from genome assembly GCA_024364735.1 of Boesenbergia rotunda. Classification (NCBI taxonomy): domain Eukaryota; kingdom Viridiplantae; phylum Streptophyta; class Magnoliopsida; order Zingiberales; family Zingiberaceae; genus Boesenbergia; species Boesenbergia rotunda. Next base: position 225,035 of record JAGFNQ010000256.1, on the reverse strand, counting down.
CATTCACCTTAGCCCTCCAAACTAAGGATTTTTCCATCTAACTCTCCAAGTTGGGAATTTGCACCTAACCCTCCAAGTTAGGACTTTTCACCTAGCCCTCCAAGCTAGGACTTTTCACCTAGCCCTCCAAGCTAGGACTTTTCACCCAACCATTCCGAGTTAGAACTTCATCCAACCTAGCCCTCCAAGCTAGGCACCTGACCCTCCAAGCCAGGACTTTTCACCTAATTCTCCAGGATAGGAATCTGCACCTAACCCTCCAAGTTAGGACTTTTCACCTAGCCCTCCAAGCTAGGACTTTTCACCCAACCCTTCCGAATTAGGACTTTTCCAACACCTGGCTTCACTCACCAGGACCCGGCTTCACTCACCGGGATTTCCAACACCTGGCTTCACTCACCAGGACCCGCCTTCACTCACCGGGATTTCCAATCACCTGGCTTCACTCACCAGGACCCGCCTTCACTCACCGGGATTTCCATTACCTGGCTTCACTCACCAGGACCCGGCTTCACTCACCAGGATTTTGGTCACCCGGCTTCACTCACCGGGATTTCAACCTAGCTTCACTCACTAGGATTTCCATCACCTGGCTTCACTCACCAGGACCCGGCTTCACTCACCGGGATTTTCATCACCTGGCTTCACTCACCAGGACCCGACTTCACTCACCGGGATTTCAACCTAGCTTCACAAGCTAGGACCTGGCTTCACTCACCAGGGTTTCATGCCTAGTCCCCGACCAGGACTTTAACCCAAATTCGCTCAACCAAACTTAAATCATTGTCAAACACCAAAACAACAATCGGGCCAGACTACATCAACAATCTCCCCCTTTTTGTTGTTTGATAACCCGATTTAAGTTTAGGTATCAATCAATTGAAGTCCATTCAATTCTCATAAGGGAATCATGATCCCCCCCTATAATAACCATAAACTTAATCAGCCATTTTGTTTAGCTAGGACCTGGCTTCACTCACCAGGGTTTCATGCCCAGTCCCCGACCAGGACTTTAACCCAAATTCGCTCAACCAAACTTAAATCATTGTCAAACACCAAAACAACAATCGGGCCAGACTGCATCAACATTATAGACTTTGAATAGCACAAGAAAAAAGCTAAGAAAATGTAGAACAAGAGTTGATGTTGAAACCTAGTTTCTGAGGGTTATTTATAGACTAAAAATTCAAGTTACCGTTGTGCTGACATGGACTTGAGGCGCCTTAGATGGGATAAGGCTTTATCCACGCGCCAACGGTCACTGTGTAATAAAACTTGGCTCGATACGCCTCAGGTTGAACCTGAGGCGCCTCTGCTCTGCATTTGTGCAAGGCAGTTTCTTTCAGCTAAGGCACCTCACTCAGCAACTGAGGCGCCTCTGACTGATCATGTTGACTTTGACTTTTTCGTCCTTCTTCCACTCGGGTGATTTTCGACCAACCAAAGTTAGGTTGACCCGAACCCGACTCTGGCCTTTCGCCTCAAACAAGCTTCCTCCCCAGCTTCTCTTCCCTCAGGCTCCGTGTACACACTTCTCACTCCACCAATGTACTCTTCCGCAGTCATCGCGTCCCTCGGATGCACCGAGCCCGTCGGCTCCATTCCCCGTGTCATCTTTCTCATCTGATGCGTCTTTCGTTTGACTTCCTATGCTCTTAAGCTCCTGCACACTTAGACATAGGGATCAAAACAGACTAGGACCTAACTGGACTTGATTGAGCACATAAAAATCAACTCGGGGTACTTATACTAAATTCTCCCTCCCTCTTACTTGTCTCACCATAAGATGATGAGATGCTTTTGAGGGGTTCCCACATCACTTGCTATCTTAATTTGTGTCACTGCAGAAGAAGGCATATTCATATGACATCTATAGAAGTGAGTTTTGTTTGGACTCTAAAGATAATGATTATGCTCTTTAACAAATTGCACCACACTAAACTTGTCATTTTTTTGATAACTAATCTTCATTTTAGCCTCACAATTTATTTCAGGAAGACTTGATTTCACATAAATATCTCGTTTGTCCTTACCCCTTTTACCTTGTCCATTACAACAAAAAATCCTGTCAACTAATTACTCGATTTATCATTATGATTTTTAGTCCTTCTTCTGCCAAACCTAACTTATATAGCATATTTCAAATAAAAGTCATACGCTTCCTCTTTCGTCCGAAATTTCATACCCATTTTTGACATCAATTCTTCTGTGATAGATGGGTGAGAAATCTCCATATCATTTTTATTATTAACCCTTTAAAACCAATCATACAATGTAAACATACCAATTAACAATGCACATATTCAATCTAAGTATGCAAAATCCAAGGTATATAAAATTCACTATAGTCCTAATATGATTTATATTACCTTCATCATCCCTATGATCTTCATTTGCTTTAAAATCCCAACAGTATTCGTTTGCTTCAAAATACCAACCATCTTCAATTGCTTCAAAATTCAACTGCCAACAACCCGTAGATTCACCCTCCATGATAATTACTTCAATTCTGAAAAAGAAATACAACCATGAAATGTGAATTCGATTGTAAGAAATACCAAATCAAATGGCAACTTGGGTGCTCATAGTAAGACCAAAACCCAAAAACCGATAGGACTACTAAATCTAAAACTTAGCTATTCTCACCTCTTGCTTACAACAAGATTCATCCACAATAGAGCTACAAATTAATCCCAATGGAGTACACAGCAAATGTGCCAAAGAATTATTCACAAATTCCTAAACCAATTAGAAGCATCCTACTCAATGCTCACGGCTAAGGAAAACCTCTAAATCAAGATTTAACTTCCAAAACCACATCCCATCACCAACACAAAGCAACCCAAATGAAAAGCACTCTTGATAGGAGCACCCCGAGTTAGGAGAACCCGAAGTCAGAAGAGTACTCAGTTATTGACCAGACTATCCCCGAGTCAGCTGAGTTCGGACATACATCCCGAACCATGCTCACCACGACTCAGGAAGCATACCTTCGCTCGGGAATGCTTCCTTAACTCGGGAAGCCAAGTTGTCTAAGGTTCTTGTCGTGATTTATCAGAACAACCACTTCTTGACATAAGACTCGTAGAAGTTGTACGGGGTCGGCGCAGGTTAGGTACCATTCCGGCCCGAATCGCGAGTATCTCGCTGACGCTATGATACCCTGTCCGCCCGTACTGCGACCATATACGTTGGTGTCAGGCCGAGCGACGCCTGACGGCGCCCGCCCATAAGTTGACAGCGTCCATTTTCTTATTCCGGTATGCGACACATTACCCTGCCACCTCTGGATATGCCTTACCCTATCCTCGCTACGCGACAAAAGGTGATAGATTGAGCAGAAACTGTCAGCTCCCCCGGCTATATATCTCCACATCCCCCAGATACATGTAATAGTGTGTCGCTACTGTTCTATTGCTTTTGCTGCTCTTCCACCACCAAGGACTGACTAGACCGTCGGAGTGCCTTGCCGGAGACTTTTTTCGACAGATTCTAACGGTTTCTTTCTTGCAGATCGCAACGGTCCCAGTAGTTCGTGATCTTCAGGAGGACCGCATGTGCTCTTGTCACTTCGCGACAGGATCAATATGAATACCTTTTGATTTAACAGGAAATTTTTTAGGATCGGCAGAATCGATCATCTCAGAAGTAAATGTAGTTTACATCTTATACCTATTAAAAAATAAAACGATGTATTGTTTTTTAAAATAAAAATTTATGTGTATCTATTTAAAAATCATGAAAGTTCTCCAAATCCGCAGGTTTAGTAAGTTTGGTCCTGATTTGTCCTGCAATCACGTTCGTCTCAGCCGGCCGAAGACGGAGAGGACCACGGCGATTAGGCCGCAATGGCCATCGTCCTATCCCTCCCCTCGTTCCCGTCGCCGCGCCGTAGCCGGATGCAATGGATCCGGTTCCCAAGCGCCGCTATCGTCGAGGCCTTCCCTGGCTCCGCTTCCATGCCCGACGGGGGCGGCAGCAACGGCCTGAATGCCATACAGATCCCCGCGAGGGCGCCGATGCGAGGTGTTTACTCCAATTCCCAGGCCGCTCTCTCTGTCGTCTCCAAAAATCTAGCCGAAGATATACAGTCGGAGGCGCGGGCCGTGGCTCGCGCGGCCAATGCGACCGCCTACAGCCCGCAGCTCCTCGCCACGAAATATTCCTCTCGGCCGCTCAAGGTAAGCCCTAATTTGAAGGTTTCTCCTTGCCGTGCATTTCTTCTCGATTTTATTATTAGGCTTGGTTTTTGGTGGTAGGTGTTATCGAGGATGCTGGAGATATTCATGGCATTGGGCATCTTTGCTGTGAAAGTAGTCATGGACCAGAGGCAAGGGAAGCTTGACAGGAGGAAGCGGCAAAGAGCAGCGGAGCTGACCAGAACCCTCGCTCGGTTGGGCCCGACGTTTGTCAAGATCGGGCAGGGCTTGTCCACGCGACCTGATATCTGCCCGCCGGAATATCTGGAGGAACTCTCCGAATTACAGGTCTCATGTTGAACCTTAGACATTTCTCTTGTTCACGATGCCCAACTACTGTTCAGTTTTCTCGATTTATTGGTATTTTGGGGGTAGAACAGGACGGACTTCCCACATTTCCAGACGAGGATGCATTTGCCTGCATTGAGAGGGAGCTGGGGATGCCCCTCGACTCTTGTTTCTCAGCCATATCGACAGAACCAGTGGCCGCTGCAAGTCTCGGCCAGGTTTACAAAGCCCAACTGAAGCACTCAGGGAAGACTGTCGCAGTTAAGGTGCAGCGGCCAGAGATTGAAGATTCTATCGGATTAGATTTTTACCTCCTGAGAGGTCTAGGGTTCCTGATAAACCAGTATGTCGACATAATCACTTCTGACATTGTGGCTCTAGTTGATGAATTTGGAAGAAGAGTCTATCAGGAACTTAATTATGTTCAGGCATGCACCTCTTACAACTCCTAGCTGTTATGCTCATAGAAACTTGGTGATATAAACTTGTAAGGTGTGCCTCTTTTGTTACTTTTTGCAGGAAGGACAAAATGCACGTAGATTTAAAAAATTGTATGCTGACAAGCAAGAAGTGCTTGTGCCAGAAATATACTGGGAGTATACGGGCACAAAAGTCCTGACAATGGATTGGGTGGATGGTATCAAGTTGAATGAGCAGGAAGCTATCGAGAGGCAAGGTTTAAAGCTGTTGAATTTGGTTGATATAGCTATTCAGTGTAACTTGAGGCAGTTGCTTGAACATGGTTTTTTTCACGCTGATCCTCATCCTGGTAATATTTTAGCAACACCCGAGGGGAAACTTGCTTTTATTGACTTTGGAATGATGAGTGAAACACCGGAGGAAGCAAGATATGCTATCATTTGTCATGTAGTTCACATGGTTAATCGGGATTATGATGCCATGGCTCGTGATTACTATGCACTGCATTTTCTCACACCCGATGTAGATGTTTCTCCGATCGTTCCTCTTCTTAGGAAGTTCTTTGATGATGCACTCAATTCAACAGTAAGAGAGCTCAACTTCAAGACCATCGTTGATGGTTTAGGAAATGTAATGTATCAGTATCCTTTCAGTGGTGAGTTTCATTTTGGTGTAAAATCAACCTTAAAACTCATTACTTTTTATGCTTTTCAAAAATATTTGAGAAATAGTCACGTATTATTGCTGGTTCTTGATTGCAACATGGTTTATAATACTCTTATTGCCAATATTCTAGAGAAACATCCTTTTCTCAGTAATATCTAGAAAGTTGGCTAAAACTACACTATGCTTTTGTTACAGTTCCTGCGTATTATGCTCTTATCTTGAGGTCACTCACAGTGCTAGAAGGTCTAGCTCTTTATGCTGACCCAGATTTTAAGGTGCTTGCTGCCTCGTACCCATATTTTGCTAAAAGGCTTCTAACTGATCCAAATCCATATCTCCGAGATGCTCTCATTGAGTTGTTGTTCAAAGACGGGAGATTCAGGCAATTTTCTTATTGTTTCCTTGAGTCCAATTATTTTGATTCAGCGGCAATTAGGATTAACGAGCTTTCTATCTTTAGTGTGCAGGTGGAATAGGCTTGAGAATCTTCTTGTTCAAGGAAGTAAGGACAGAGAATTTTCAACTAAAGATGCTTTGCAACCGATTCTAATGCTGCTATTGGATCCTGATGGGGAAGAACTACGTGTTCTGGTTGTGAAAGAGGCTGTCTGTGTCACTGAAGCTATTGCCTTTGGTACTATGATCGATGCATATCGATCCATGCCCGACTTCATGAAGGCATTCATCAGCAATGGAAATGCAAGCGGACCATTTAATTTTAAACTTAGTGAACACGAACAAGCACAAATGGTAGAACTTCGCGATAGAGTTTTTAGAATATGGAATCTGTTGAGATCCTCAGAGAAGTTTGATCCAAGCCTTCTTTGGCCAATTTTGCAAGTACTGCCATCTACACAAATTCCTAATTTTTTTATTTAGTTTGTACGTGCACAAGGTTTGACATGCATGCCTCTTACTGCTGACAGTGGTATGCGATATGCGATGATTCTAAAGTGTCTTGTTCTGCAGATTCTGGAAGAACAAGAAGTTCGCAACCTCAGTAGTCGTGTTGTTGGTGGAATTACTCAACGCTTTGCTGCTCGATTGCTCCTCCAGTTTCTCAGATCTCCAGCTACTGCTACTACTGCTGGGTAGATGCCATCACCTCAAACACTACATTACTCTCAGTTTTCTCCTGCGTGCAGTTAAGTAGCAATTCTGATTCAATTATATCCTGCTTAATCTTCGTTCATGTATTTGCTATTTCAAGGGTAGTTTTTAGTATCATAATCATGAAGGAGCTGTGTTCTTAATCTCCACTGCTACCTGACGTTGATTCATCTAGAAAATGTCACTATTTGTTTTTATCATGAAGATCTTGAGATTCCAGGGAATAGTGTATTTGCTATATCTAAAAAATTAAAAGGAAAAAATATTTTTCACATTTTTTTTGACCTCTCTGTATAGTAAAATTCATTTTAGGGCAAAATTCAAATTGTTAAAAGAATATATATTTTTATTTATTGTTAAAAGGGTACGGCATCTCTTTTGTTTTCTTCTCAATTGTTTCAGTTTGGTTTAGGTAAGCCATAGTTGTTAAAATATAGAAAAAAAAAATAATTGTAGTAATTATGGATTATAGTTGAACTGAATTATTTATATCATGTTGTATTATAGTAATAATTCATCACTATTCTAATATAGTGTTCTTAGCATTGTTATATCTGATTTGAAGAATGTCTGTATTTTAAAAATAAAATAAAATATCTTTTGATAATACATTTTAAAAAAAGAAATGTCTTTTTAATTTTTGCCCAAGTTTTAAAAAATTATATTTTTATAAAAGTATTAAAAAATAAATTATTTTCAAAAAATAAAAAAATAATTTATCATTTTTATAATATGTTTATTTTTATGAATAAAAATAAGTTTACATTTCACAATCAATTTTTTTTTCCAAAAATTTTATCAAAAAGCATGCTAGAAACAACCGACCTAATCATCTGACATTCCAACAACAATCCAATCAAAACATATATATATATATATATATATATATATATATATATATATATATATATATATATATATATATATTTTTTTTTTTTTATATATATATATACAGTCCCGTTCAGCTGCGGACCATTGCGTGCGGACCGCTGCGGACCATGCGTGCGTGGACATTTTGTTCATTGTGCTCCCGTGGCTGAACAGCCGCGTCATATATATATATATATACAGTCCCGTTCAGCTGCGGACCATTGCGTGCGGACCGCTGCGGACCATGCGTGCGTGGACATTTTGTTCATTGTGCTCCCGTGGCTGAACAGCCGCGTCATCACTGCTCGCGTCCCTTCTCTTCTCTCTCGCGACACTCGCCGAAGCAAGCAAGCTCTCGCGACCCTTCTCTCTCGCGTCCCTTCTCTCTCGCGACACTCATTGAAGCAGATCCCGTCCCTTCTCTCTAGCGTCCCTTCTCTCTCGCGACACTCGCCGAAGGGGAAGAACAGCCACAGCTCTCTCTCGCGATACTCGCGTCCCTCTCTCTCAGGTCCGTAGCTCTCTCTTGCGCCGACTCGCCGCCCGCCTCCCTCCTCGCCGAAGCAGGTACGGCCCTAACCCTAACCCTAAATTTCCCTCCTGATTGAGGGAAGAATTCCCTAGCCACCTATTTTAGCCACCCAAAAAATAGAGCAATAGGAAGAATTCCCTTGCTTTATGAAACGGAGTAATAGGAATACCTTTTTTTTCTTCCACGCAAGTGAGGTGAAAGAAGTAAATCCAAAGATAAAGTCCTTTGAACAAAATGTTTTGCTATGTTTTTATTGAATTAATTGTTAGAAACTCAAATTTCTCTCTTCCTTTCTTTCCATGGAAAAGGTGATATCACCGAAATGTTGGTTAGTGAACATGAATCCCATAGAGGGCTTCTCAGATGGCCTAAACGGGGCCGTCCATATCTTTCCATGAAAGTAGCACAAAATAGAGAAATCATTCCCTATTGTTTCCTAGTGTGTCTGTTAATTTCTCTTTTCCTATCTACTGTTTTGTTTGTATTGGTATGTTCTCTTCATATCAGTTCCATGGAAATGATTGGAATAAAAGTACGAAATATTTTCCTTAGGAACAAAATGCCTCAACTTGAATGATCCTAGAATATTTTCCTTAGGAACTAATAGAACTACGAAATATTTAATTTCAGGATACGCGTTTATTGAGGTTTTGGCAATGCAAGTTTTTTTATTTGTATTTTCATGATCTAGATATCCAGTAGTACAGGATTGATATACCTATATGTGACTGGTCTTATCCTACATGTTAGCTACTCACTTCCTTTTGGAGTTTGATTGAATGATCCGAAACTACTCACTTCCTTTTTGCAGTTTCCTGTGTGGCAAGTCCAAAATTTTCTTTCAAAATTTTTAAGGTGTAGTTTGATAAATTAAGCTTAACTCTGTCAGTTTTGGATGACCAGAAGTGCCTCATTGGGAGACAGCGATGCCATGGGACTTGTCGATGCTTGTCTACAAGTATTTCTTCATCGGCCGCCCGTCGTTTAAACGATTCTAATTCCTTGTGGTCCTAAGTTACTGCTCTTGATTTCATGAAACCTTCATTAGAGTTTGTCTACATATATGAGCATATGATTTTTCCAAAGGGCGATTAATGCATAAATATGCCGATAAACTTTGAATACACCTTAAGTTGTCACTCTCTTGTAACACATACTTTTCATGTTCTAATTTGTTTTTGTTATTTCAATGTCAATTGAATCACTCTTTTTGTAATTATCTTCAGTTGGTTTTACTTCTTAATCAAGTTGTCTTTTTTTTGCTCTAATTATTCTATCCAACTATACTATTTACTCGTGACTTAGAGCGATAAATGCTTTTGTAACATCACCGTAATGTTTCTCTGACCGATATGTTCAAACTGCAGATAATTGATGGTTGCCTCCCCGTAGAAGCTGTGGAGAAGCAGGTAAGAGAGCTGGCAATGGGCACTGTGTTATCGTGCCAAAAGGGCAAACCACTTCGAAAAAGGATTCCTCTACACCATCAAAACACTTGTTGAGAAAAGAACTCCATATACATTGCTTCCTTTAGATTAGTTAGTGTGATTGATTCATTAGTTTCCAGCTATGTTAGAACTTGTTGAATAGGCTAAGTGTGATGGATCGATGTGGTGACAGAAGAAGAAACTTATTTCTCCTCATTTTTTTTCTATGGCTATTTTTTTTTTTTTCAAAAATCAGAGTTAATAAGCGAACTAATAAATTAAATAGCATTTATCCACCTATAATAATTCATTGTTGATTTTTTCAAGCCCTAAATTCAAGTTAAATTCCATCATTAGCGGTTGATGACATGTCATTGTCGGCCAGCCAATTGCATGATCATGGGGGGTCATCTCTTGCAACTTGTGCTGTGTCAAAGACCACAATCCTTTAGTCGTGAGGGCACAAGCTCATGAGTGATCGCGAGCAAGGCCCCCTCACGACTGCAAGCTAGTAAGTGTCATTCATGATCGCAAGACTGCTCAAAGCTTCTTAACTGACATTATTGAAGCAAAACTGACATTGAAGCAAAACAACTACATTATTGAAGCAAAATTAATGTAGCAACACACATTGAAGCAAAACACTGATGTAGCAACTACATTATTGAAGCAAAACTGATGTAGCAACACACATTGAAGCAAAACACTGATGTAGCAACATGGTGTAGCAAAACATTGACATTACATTATTGGACAGAACATCATTGAAGCACTACAGATTGCATTACCGATGATGCACTATAGAACATCATTGAAGCACTACAGATTGCATTACAGATGTTGCACTACAGATTGCATTACAGATTGAAGTGCATTACAGATGTTGCACTACAGATTGCACTACAGATTGAAGCACTTCAGATGTAGCAAAACACTGAATACATACACTGAATTTTTGGTCTCCCACTACAGATGGAGCTATCTTAGCATCGACTTGTTGAAATTGCCTGCCTTTGACATTTCCCTGATTGAAATTCAGAGAGATTAATCAGAGAAAATGACTAAGTACAAGAAAGTGCAAACTTTAGGAACACTCATAATAGGCAAATGAATAGGCAAAAAAAGAATTGCAAAACAGGATAGTGCCAAGTTGTGTTAAATATCAGTTCTTGTAGTTTGAATTAGTGCCAAGTTGTTTATTGTTTCATGTGCACAAAAGTACCTAAAAGCTGTAGAAGTGGGACTAAGGGAGTGTTTGGGAGAGCTTCTGCTAGCTGCTTTTTAGATTCTAGCTATATAGAAGTATTTTTGAGTGTTTGTGAATACCAGATTCTACTTTAACTTCTATAACTTTTAGTCAAAAGCTGGAAGTAAGAATTTGATGCTTTTTTCTGCTTCTGCTTTTTTGCTTATGGTCTAGAATTAAAAGTAGACATTTATACCCTTAATAATTTATCATTTTACATAATTACCACCATAGTTTTAAATAAAATTTTATATTTTCATATAATTTATATATTCATAATTTTTTTATAAATTTATATAAATTTTGTCATTTTTTATATTTATATTTTTATTAATTATATATTTTTAAACATATATATTATTAAAAAAATTAATTTTGATATAATATTCAAAATATAATAATAAATATATAAAACATTATTGATGGTGTATCAAAATTATATTTAGATAATTAAAAAAAATAATTTATATAGTTTAAGGATATTGTTGTCATTTAACTAAAAATTAAGCTTGGAAGCAATTATTCACCAAACACTCAAACTTTATCTTGTATCAGCTTTTAGCTTATATTTCCAAACACTCCATGCTTTAGCTTCTCGCTGACTTCAAGATAATCTCTACAAGAATCACTTTTCAAGAAGCAAAAGTTCTCCCAAACACTCCCTAAATCCATTAGACTAATAATGCAACAGATATAAAATTCTAAAGGAAGAGCCAAATGCAACAGATATTGAGTTAGTGCCAAGTTGTTTATTGTTTCTAAATGCAACAGATAATTGTTTCATAAGATCAATTATCACCAAATGAAACGATATGAGACGACCTCACCACCCTCTTGATCATGGTTCAGAAGTACTGTCAATTTCATCTAATGGAAGAGCTTTCTTCTTCCCCTTGCCCATCTTGGGTATCTGTGATCAGGGTAAATTCCATAAGGAATCATGCATGAAAAAAAAATGAATCATGTGCGTTTATAAAGTTGCAATACCTCAGGCCACATCTCCTTATCTTTCGAAGTGGTTTGCCCTTTTGGCACGATAACACAGTGCCCATAGCCAGCTCTCTTACCTGCTTCTCCACAGCTTCTACGGGGAGGCAATCATCAATTATCTACAGTTTGAACATATCGGTCAGAGAAACATTACGGTGATGTTACAAAAGCATTTATCGCTCTAAGCCACGAGTAAATAGTATAGTTGGATAGAATAATTAGAGCAAAAAAAAGACAACTTGATTAAGAAGTAAAACCAACTGAAGATAATTACAAAAAGAGTGATTCAATTGACATTGAAATAACAAAAACAAATTAGAACATGAAAAGTATGTGTTACAAGAGAGTGACAACTTAAGGTGTATTCAAAGTTTATCAGCATATTTATGCATTAATCGCCCTTCGGAAAAATCATATGCTCATAATTTTGAAAGAAAATTTTGGACTTGCCACACAGGAAACTGCAAAAAGGAAGTGAGTAGTTTCGGATCATTCGATCAAACTCCAAAAGGAAGTGAGTAGCTAACATGTAGGATAAGACCAGTCACATGTAGGTATATCAATCCTGTACTACTGGATATCTAGATCATGAAAATACAAATAAAAAAACTTGCATTGCCAAAACCTCAATAAACGCGTATCCTGAAATTAAATATTTCGTAGTTCTATTAGTTCCTAAGGAAAATATTCTAGGATCATTCAAGTTGAGGCATTTTGTTCCTAAGGAAAATATTTCGTACTTTTATTCCAATCATTTCCATGGAACTGATATGAAGAGAACATACCAATACAAACAAAACAGTAGATAGGAAAAGAGAAATTAAACAGACACACTAGGAAACAATAGGGAATGATTTCTCTATTTTGTGCTATTTTCATGGAAAGATATGGACGGCCCCGTTTAGGCCATCTGAGAAGCCCTCTATGGGATTCATGTTCACTAACCAACATTTCGGTGATATCACCTTTTCCATGGAAAGAAAGGAAGAGAGAAATTTGAGTTTCTAACAATTAATTCAATAAAAACATAGCAAAACATTTTGTTCAAAGGACTTTATCTTTGGATTTACTTCTTTCACCTCACTTGCGTGGAAGAAAAAAAAAAGGTATTCCTATTGCTCTATTTTTTGGGTGGCTAGGGAATTCTTCCCTCAATCAGGAGGGAAATTTAGGGTTAGGGTTAGGGCCGTACCTGCTTCGGCGAGGAGGGAGGCGGGCGACGAGTCGGCGCGAGAGAGAGCTGCGGACCTGAGAGAGAGGGACGCGAGTGTCGCGAGAGAGAGATGCGGCTGTTCTTCCTCTTCGGCGAGTGTCGCGAGAGAGGGACGCGAGAGAGAGCTGCGGATCCGCTTCGGCGAGTGTCGCGAGAGAGAAGGGACGCCAGAGAGAAGGGACGGGATCTGCTTCGGCGAGTGTCGCGAGAGAGAAGGGAAGGGACGCGAGCAGTGATGACGCGGTTGTTCAGCCACGGAGCACAATGAACAAAATGTCCACGCACGCATGGTCCGCAGCTGTAATGATCCGAAATTTTTTTTAATATTCTTTAAAATATTAAGCATGTCTAGATAATTTTTCGAGGGACCTAGAGATATTAACATGAATTTTAATCTAGAAATCTATATTTTTCCATTTAAATTGGGGAAATAGGCACTAATGGGCCTTATATGGGCTTTCTAGTACCATGAATATTGGTGAATTTTAGGAAAAATTGATAGAAATATAAAGGGACGTTAAGGAGAAATATTAACATAATTATAGGGGAATTTTTAGGGGATTTTCGAAATATTAGAAAAATAAAAATAAAAATAAAATGGAAAATTAGTGCATGCACCAAGGATTGAACCTTAGACCTCTTGTACAACCATGCATGCTCTAACCAATTCACCTAGCAAGGGAGTGCTATGAGGAAATGAAGTGGATTATGGTTAAGGCTTAGGAAAAATGAAGAGTCATCAACCATGACTCTTCACTTGCCCTCCTTAATGAGTTATAAAGAGGGGGTTTGGGAGTTTCTTTCTTCCCTTCATCAATTCCACCTTTCTTCTTCCTTCTCCCTCACTCTAGCCGAAAACTTCAAGGAGATTTTTCCTTTGGAGAACTTCACAAGAGGGCTTAATCTTCAAGAGCTAAGGGTCATCTACAAGGTTACAAGGGTTAAGGGTGATCAAGGGACAACCAAGTCTTCATCATCTTCCCTTTTTAAGGTCTAAAAACCGAGGTAACCCATGGTAAGACTCCCTCACCTGTGGTATAATAGTTTTTGAGTTATTTTCATGATACAAGAAATTGTTGGAACCATATATGAAGAAACACCAAAGTTAGGGCTACTAATGGTTTCGGCCACCATAGGTTTCTATGGTTTGGTTTGGATCCAACTCTTTAATATTGTTCCTTATGTTTTCTTATGTGGTAAGAGATGTTAATAAGGGTTATGTGAAAGTTTTTACATGATTTAAGGCCCTAGAAACTTTCGGCCAAGATGGGATTTAGGGCAAGGGGTTAGGGTTAACTCCAAGCAAGGGTTCAAATGTTTTCCTATGGAAGTATATGTAAGATATAGGATGTAAATTTGTAACTTTATGAGTTTATTCATGTGATGGTGACCCATTAGGGTTTCGGCCAAGGTCCCAAGGTAGGGCTAGGGCTTAAGGTTAACTCCAAACAAGGGTGCAAATGTTTTCCTATGGAAGTATGTGTAAGGTGTAGGATGTGAATTTGTAATTTTATGAATTTATTCATGTGATGGTGACCCATTAGGGTTTCGGCCAAGGTCCCAAGGTAGGGCTAGGGCTTAGGGTTAACTCCAATCATGGGGTTTGATGGCTCCCTAAGGTCTTGTATGTGATGTATGGATGTTCTTTTACTCATGGAACCCTTCCTATTGAGTGAGTGATGGAGCCTCATGCTATGGAACCATTCGGCCAACTCCCAAGACTTAGGGTTTGGGTTGGGTTAAGGCCACAAAGATGCTTGTTTATAGGGTACTATGATGTATGTAGATGTTTAAGTATGTTGGAAGAATTTTTATGCCAATTGAAACCCTAACTTATGTGTCATGAATTATATGTTAGGTCACTTGTGATGATGATTTATAAATGTTTAGACATGTGCTATGATTTATGAATAATAAGTATGTATGTCATGTCTTATGAATGATATGTATGTATGCCATGTTTTATGATTGATATGTAGGTATGTCATGCTTTATGAATGATATGTATGTATGTCATGCTTTATGAATAGTTTGCATGTATGACATGCTTTATGAATGACATGTACGTATGCCATGTTTAAGAATGAAAATGATGAATGAAGTTAAAGTTTATGCCTTCGAGGCATAACGATGATATGGAATGAAAATGATGAATGAAGATAAGGTTCATGCCTTCAAGGCATAACGATGATGTTAAGCACGATGAATGAATGAGTATGCTATGAATGTTTATGAATGAAGAAGCATGTGAAAGTATTTTATTTTATGAATGGGCTTGTACCGGACCTAGTCATGGCCGGTCCCAAGCCCGGATAAAGGAGGAGGGTTGCGTTAGGTTGCCAGCCAGCGTAAAAAAACTATGGCAAATACTCAATGAATGGATCCATTAAAGTATTATGCTAATGCTAGGATGTTCCCCGGAAGGAACGCGTTGCAGGGTCCGACTGTAACGTCTCGGCAAGGACCGCTACATCTCCAGAACCCGGGTGTAGTGCTAAATATGCAAGGGTTCGCGTTGCAGGGTCCGACTGTAACGTCTCGGCAAGGACCGCTACATCTCCATGAGAACTTGGGTGTAGTGTTAAATAGGCAAGAGTTCTCACACCATAGGTGGACTAAGAATAAACATTATAAGAAAAGTAATAGTCTCAGATTTGGAACATGGAATATAGGAACTCTCACTGGTAAAACAATGGAGGTAGTAGATACAATGATTAGGAGAAAAATTAGTATTTTGTGTGTGCAAGAGACAAAATGGGTAGGTGAGAAGGCAAAAATGATAGAGAACTCGGGTTTTAAGTTATGGTATACAGGAAAGAGTAAAACAAGAAATGGAGTGGGTATTTTTGTAGATAGTTCTTTAAAAGATGAAGTTGTTGGTGTAGTTAGAAAGGGGGATAGAATTATAGCTCTCAAGATAGTAGTGGCGAAAGAAGTTGTGAACGTAATTAGCATATATGCACCTCAAGTAGGATTAGATGAAGAAACTAAATCAAGATTTTGGAGCGATTTAGATGAGGTATTACAAAACATTCCGCCAAATGAAATGATTTTAATAGGAGGCGATCTAAATGGACATGTCGGAGCGAAAAATGAAGAATATGAGAGAGTACATGGGGGTTATGGGTTTGGAACAAGAAATGAAGAAGGAAAAACTATATTGGATTTTGCGATAGCATATGACCTTATACTAGCTAATACATTTTTTAAGAAAAAAGAAGAACACTTGATCACATTCAAAAGTGGGAATAATAAATCACAAATTGATTATTTTATGGTTAGGAAGAGAGATAGGAAGATTTGTAAAGATTGTAAGGTTATCCCTGGAGAAAGCTTAACTACCCAACATAGATTAGTAGTGTTAGATATACGCCTTAGTTATAATATCAATAGAGGAAAAATATACACGACTCCTAGAATTAAGTGGTGGAAGTTAAAGGATGGGAAGCAAAACATATTGAAGGAGAAGGTAGGAATACAAGCATTAGATGAAATATATAGCGACTCTAATACGACATGGGATAAGATGGTATCAAAGTTGAAAATAGTAGCTAAGGATGTACTCGGTGAGTCAAAGGGGCATGCACCACCAAGGAAGGAATCTTGGTGGTGGAATGAGAAAGTACAAGAGAAAGTGAAAGAAAAACGAATAGCTTATAAGGAATTATATATTTGTAAGAACGAGGAAAACTTAAAAAAATATACAATAGCCAAGAAAGAGGCTAAGAAAGCAGTGAATGAAGTAAAAAATAAAACTTTTGAACGATTATATCAAAATTTAGATACAAAAGAAGGGGAAAGAGACATTTATAAAATAGCTAAAGCAAGAGAAAGGAAAACAAGAGACCTTAGTCAAATAAGATGTATTAAAGATGAATGCGATAGAGTACTAGTAAATGATAGCGAAATAAAAGAGCGGTGGAAGATTTACTTTCATCAACTTTTTAATGAAAGTTTAGGGGACCAACTTGACTTAGGCAATTTAAGTATTTCAAATGAGTATAGAAATTTTAATTTTCATCGGAGAATTCAAACTTCAGAAGTAGAACAAGCTTTGAAAGGGATGCAAAATGGAAAGGCCGTGGGACCGGATGATATCCCAATAGAGGTATGGAAATGTTTAGGGAAAAAAGGTATTGAATGGCTTACAAAATTATTTAATTTAATATTGAAAACAAAAAAAATGCCTAATCAATGGAGGGTAAGTAGTCTAGTTCCCTTATATAAGAACAAAGGAGACATACAAAATTGTGCAAACTATAGGGGTATTAAATTAATGAGTCATACCATGAAACTTTGGGAAAGAGTAATAGAAAAAAGATTGAGGAAGGAGACCACGGTAACCGAAAATCAATTTGGGTTCATGCCTGGAAGGTCGACAATAGAAGCTATACATCTTCTTAGGCAATTAATTGAAAAATATCGGGAGCAAAAGAAAGATCTACACATGGTATTTATTGATTTAGAAAAAGCTTATGATAGGGTACCAAGAGAAATTATATGGAGAATTCTAGAAAAGAGAGGCGTTAGCGTAACATATATTGACCTAATTAAAGATATGTATGAAGATGTAACGACTAGAGTGAAGACTTCAGGTGGATTGACTGAAGCATTTCCAATAAGGATAGGGTTACATCAAGGATCAGCTTTAAGTCCCTATCTTTTTACACTAATCATGGATGAACTCACTAGGCACATTCAAGATACAGTGCCATGGTGCATGTTGTTTGCAGATGATATTGTTTTGATAGATGAGACACGTGAAGGAGTAAATGCTAAACTAGAATCTTGGCGGGAAACTCTAGAAATGAAAGGTTTTAGGCTTAGTAGAGTAAAGACTGAATATATGGAATTTAAGTTTAGCAATGCTAGACGTAGTGAAACAATTGTTAAGATAGGAGATGATGAGTTGTCTAAAATCGAGAACTTTAAGTATTTAGGATCGTTCTTGCAAAGTGATGGAGGAATTGAGAGAGATGTCTTACATAGAATACAAGCAGGATGGTTGAAATGGAGATTAGCATCGGGTGTCTTATGTGATCGTAAAGTACCTCTAAAACTTAAAGGGAAGTTCTACAAAACGGCAGTTAGACCTGCTATGTTATATGGTGCTGAATGTTGGGCTATGACTCGAGCACATGAGCAAAAGATGAAAGTTGCAGAGATGAGGATGTTAAGGTGGATGTGTGGACATACGAGGATGGATAGAATAAGGAATGAGAGTATTAGAGAGAAAGTCGGAGTTGCATCTATTGAAGAAAAACTTCGGGAGACACGTTTGAGATGGTACGGACATGTACTTAGAAGACCAATAAATGCCCCTGTTAGACGATGTGAAACTATGATAAATACGCACATTAAAAGAGGGAGAGGAAGACCAAAAAAGACTTGGTTGGCAACAATAAAACAAGATAAATTTTATTTAAATCTAGATGATGATATAGTAGGGGATAGAACTCAATGGCGTAAAAGGATCCATATAGCCGACCCCACCTAGTGGGATAAGGCTTTGTTGTTGTTGTTGTTGTTGTTGCTTGTACCGGACCTAAGTAAGGTCCACGGTTCTGGACTACCGATGAAGCTCTCCACGGTTCGGGACTACCGATGAAGCTGTCCTTACTGTTCGGGACTACCGATGAAGCTGTCCTTACCCTAGTAGGTCGAGATTAGCTACCTCGTATTTACTTAGGGATGCGCGCATATGATGTATGAATGTGGTACAAGCCAGGGCCCCAATAAATGTTATGATTATGTTTAAGTATTTAAAAGTATGATTTCAAACTAAGCATCCCTATGGTATATGCATTTGCTCATGCATCCATCCATGTTATGCACTATGGTTATGATAAGTATGCTTATGCAAAGTATGTTTGTGCAAATGATTTTTATTTATGTCCATGCTAGATGAAAATGCCATGATTTTTATTTATGTCCATGTTAGATGAAAATGTCATGATTGTTATTTATATCCATGCTAGATGAAAATGTCATGATTTTTATTTATGTCCATGCTAGATGAAAATGCCATGATTGTTATTTATGTCCATGCTAGATGAAAATGCCATGATTGTTATTTATGTCCATGCTAGATGAAAATGCCATGATTTTTATTTATGCCCATGCTAGATGAAAATGCCATGATTTTTATTTATGCCCATGCTAGATGAAAATGTCATGATTTTTATTTATGTTCATGCTAGATGATCCATGATTTTATTTATGCCCATGCTAGATGATAATGCCATGATTTTTATTTATGTTCATGCTAGATGATAATGCCATGATTCTATTCATGTTCATGCTAGATTATGATGCCATAATTTTATCTATGTTTATGCTAAAACGATGATGGCATAGTGGTGTAGATGTTCATGATAGAAAGTATGCTATGATATGTAGGATTGAAGCATTATGTGCATGTTTATACGACGTATGGATTTTGTGAGTAGGAAAGAGTCTTACTAAGTCTGTGTGCTTATAGTCTTATTTTCCTTATACCGCAGATCACGCAATGGGACAATAAGGTAGCAGCAGGAGGGCAAGAATGGGTGTGTGTAGTAGTGACGTGGCCAAGAAACTCTCTCATTTCACTTATTGCATGTTTTGTGAATCTGACTATGCTTGTTTTGGTTTATGCTCGGCTTATGATAGTTATGCCTAAGAAACAACCTACTATTCATGAAGTTATGATCAAACTACTTACTACCTGAAATGCTTATGAATAAGTTATGGAAAGTTGATATCATGATGCCATGCATACTGGTAATATGTTACCTGAAATGCTTATGAATAAGTTATGGAAAGTTGATATCATGATGCTAGGTATGCTGGTAATATGTTAAGTATAATGTCCCCATGTCCATGAAAGATAACCCAGACATGTGTATATGATGTAAGTACTAGTTATTCTGCTGCATTAAGATGTTTTATATGTACATGTATGTTTAGCGTAACGCCGCTTATGGAAAAAAAAAGCGGGCGTTACAGCAGCGGTCCGCACGCAATGGTCCGCAGCTGAACGGGACTGTATATATATATATATATATATATATATATATATATATATATATATATATATATATATATAATTTAGGTTTCTAATTGGTAGAACCAATTAATTTTAGATGATTCAATTATTCATTTTGATCATATGAAAATTTTCTATAGATTATTAGGTTAAATATAAAAACATAAATAAGTTAAATCGACAAACTATAGATAAATTTTCACGGACGGTTTAACGTCACAAGTGATTCTAGTATTGATTGATATAGGATTGACTTAAGAAGACTCCCGAACTCCAAACGATCATGACTTTGAACGTAATAATCCAAATCAAATTCAATTTTTCATTTCTAATTTTCTCGTAAATTTATATTTGTTATCTAGTAGAATTCGTAATCACAATATTTTAAAATTAAAAAATAATTTCTAGATTTTTTCGGAGGTTCTAAATATCTATTTTAATAATTTTTATATTTTATATTTAAGATATTTTTATCCTATTTGATTATTATAAATCAGAATTTGTCTATATAAATATATGTTTAATTGTATGATGATTATTTTTTATTATTAATTTTTTAAAAATAAGAAAATTCTTGGGGTCAATGATTTTCTTTTTTATTTTCTTCAAAATCTTTCTTTTTCCATCCACATTATAATCATTATTTTATTCGACATCAATTATCATCATCATCATCATCATCATCACATGAATTTGAATCCCCTGATTTCGACCCCTAGTTAAAAATAAGAAAATTCTTGGGGTCAATGATTTTCTTTTTTATTTTCTTTAAAATCTTTTTTTTTTTCCAACCACATTATAATCATTATTTTATTTGACATCAATTATCATCATCATCATCATATGAATTTGAATCCCCTGATTTCATTTTTTTTTAATTGGTACTTTAAACACTATTTTATGACATCAATTATCATGATCATTGCGTATATTTCGACCCCTCGTTACACCTCGTCGCTGCATGATCATTGTGCTCGTGGCTGTTCGTTTCATTCAGCTTATCCTTTCCAAACACAGTCAACCTCTCTCCCTCCTAATAATAATGATAATATAATAATAATAATAATAATAATTTCGAATTGATTTTAATCAATTGAGATTTTTTATATTTAATATAATTGATATAAATCGATAATAATATTTTTCAAATTTATTATATTTATTAATATTAATATAATTATAATTATAATTATTATAATTATATATCAGAAATAATATTTTTATTATTATTTAGATA
The DNA here is from genome assembly GCA_024364735.1 of Boesenbergia rotunda. Lineage (NCBI taxonomy): Eukaryota > Viridiplantae > Streptophyta > Magnoliopsida > Zingiberales > Zingiberaceae > Boesenbergia > Boesenbergia rotunda. The sequence goes on along the minus strand of JAGFNQ010000256.1, from coordinate 203,810 downwards.
ATTTATATAAATAAATCTATTGCTTAAATAATAATATCATCCAAAAAATTTATTCTCTATTGTTATTTTATTTATTATCACCTTTTTATTTCTATCCTAGTATTGAAACTATGATATTTCATTTCTTTTCAAAATCAATCTTCTGAGTCTGTATGTTCTTCCGTTCATGTTCTTTTATTTCTCCTTTTCGTTTCATTAATCATTTTTTTAATTCCTACTTTTCCTGCCTCTGTTTTTCCATTCTCTGCTTTTTCGTTTGTTTTTTTCTTCTGTGCTTTTTCGTTTTTTTCTATTCTGCTTTTCGTTTTTTCACTTCTTTTGTTTTTTTTTCTGCTTATTCCCTTCTTTTGTTTTCAGTTTTTTTTCGTGAGTGTCTGTTTTGATGACTTTTCGACTTCCTTGACGGCGACAAATTATCATCTGTACCACTGGCCTATTCCTCTGTCCCTAAAATTTAATGTCTCCATATTTTATAGTCATCATTTCTCGCCGACGATATGTCCTATCATCAATCGGATACCGTCGATCGGATATCACAGACGGCCTCTAACTGTCGTCCCGAATCAAATTATATCTTGGGGATGACGAACCTGTCCGGATCGTCGACAATTTTGATCTCGTCGGATTTTGATCGAAATCCGACAAATCACAATTACAATAATCTTTGACGGTTTCATCATCCCCTAGGATATAGTTTGATTCGGGAGAGTGGCTGGAGGCTGCGAACGATGTCCAATTGCCGATCAGATGTGGTGCCGGTGAGGAAGGACAATTATGGGACACGGGAACACAAAAAAAAAAATGGGACAGAGTACTCTATTGTCTCCATCACCTTCGTTTCTAGCCAACCGACTGCTTCATTCGAACAACTTCCTATTTAATTTCTTTTCCAACAAATTAAAAGTGAAATTATTTTTGATGTCAAATATTCAACAATATCAAGAAGACCAAATGCAAAGTTTAAAACGACATAAAATTTATTTCATCATTGTTATGATTTAACTGGTGATATAGTTATAGAAGATGTCACCTTTGTTTAGAGTTGGACATATTAGTCTTCAATATTCTAAAAAATTTAACTGAAATTTCGTTGGTGGTCCTACTACTTTAAGGCAATCAATTATTTCACAATGTGGTCTTGCATCTTCAAATCGACCACCATTTTCGTATGGGCAATTTACAGTTGAGTCATCTCATTCCAAAGCATTTTCAATTTCTATCTCTCTTAACATTATTTCATCTACTCTTGAGAACCCACGTTGGCTCATCATGTTACACCGAAGTATGATATTCTCACAGAAGCTTCAACTTACCATGGACCCAACATGGTACAAATAGGTAATGACTCAAGTTTGTAAATTACTCACCTTGGAAATACATCCTTTCACTCATGGTTGAACTTTTTGTATGCACAACACTCTTCATGTTCATTCTATTACCAAAATTTTACTTTCCACACGTCAATTTGCTATTGATAATAATGTGTTATTTGAATTTCATCCTCACCATTGTCTTATGAAGGATCTCACAACAGGAACTATTGTACTCCGAGGAACCATTAAAGATGACTTCTACCATCTTCAACCCACCTCTACCAAAGCATTTGTTGGGGAATACACTGATAAAATTTCTTAGCACGCATGTCTTGGTCATCAATTTCTACGTCTTGTTCAGAATATCATTAATCAGTATAGTTTACCAATTTTTTTAGCCTTTTCATCTCATTTATGTGAAACTTGCATGAAAGTAAAATCTCATAATTACCTTTTATGTCTTCTACTCACAACTCTAGTTTTCCTTTAGACATTATTTATTTTGATGTGTGGGGTCTTGCTCCCAATTTATTTAATCAGGGTTTTCTTTATTATGTTATTTTTATTGTAACTTTAACAAGTTCACTTAGATTTTTCCTATGAAAAGAAAATCTAGTCTCTTCGATATTTTTTGTCATTTTTAAAAGCATGTTGAGTGTTATTTCGATCGCAAAATATTCTCCTTTCATTCTAATTTGGGAGGAGAGTATCAAGCGTTTCATCATCATCTTACCTCCTCTAGCATTGTTCATCGAGTCTCTTATCCTCATATTCCTGAACAAAATGGATCCGTCAAGAGAAAACATCGTCATGTAATTGAAACTACTTTAGTTCTTTTTAACCATGCATCAGTTCCACTTAAGTTTTGGAATGACGTCGTCCAAACCGTAGTCTATCTTATCAATCGTTTACCCACTCCACTACTTCAAAACAAGTGCCCTTAGAGAGACTTTATAATCGTTCTCCAGATTACTCATTTGTCTGTATGTTTGGTTGCGCATATTATTCTTGGTTACGATCTTACTTTAAACACAAGTTAAACCCTCACTTTCATTAATGTGTCATGGGTACCGTTGATGGGAAGATATATATTTCTTAACATGTTACTTTTGACAAGTTTCTTTTTTTATTTGTAGTTATACCTTAGATCCTCCTCCGATAATCAAGTTATTTTTCTAATATCACCGAGTAGTATACTAGAATCCTCAGAGATTGCTTCATTAAGACATATTGAAAGTACAATGGGGGATGGTATCTTGGATCCTGCTCCATCTCTACAAATTCATGTAAACTTAGCGACTAATGGTGATCCACTCTCTAGTTCTGATTCCCATCAATCTGATCACTCATCTCCGAGGGTTTGAATGTATCCGAGGGACGACTGCCAAAGGAAGAGAATTTCAAAGGCGACTCCGGAGAGGATGAGTGTGAGTGTGTAAGAGGATCAGTCGATTAGTAGGGACACCTTTCGAATAGTAAGATTAGTCGACTGGTCTGAATGACAGTCGATTGATCTATTCGAAAACTAATCGTTGGCTAAGCACCAGTCTGTTGATGCAGTCTGACCTGATTGTTATTTTTGTATTGACACCGATTTACGTTTGGTTGAGTGAGATCAGATAGTTAAGTTCGAATGAAGTCCTGGTGAGTGAAGCCGGGCAAAAGTCCTGATGAGTGAAGTTAGGCACGAAATCCTGGTCGGGGACTAGGCACGAAATCCTGGTGAGTGAAGCCGGGTCCTAATGAGTGAAGCTAGGTGAAGGAAATCCTAGTGAGTGAAGCTAGGTGAAGGAAATCCTGGTGAGTGAAGCCGGGTCCTAGCAAGGGAAGCTAGGTGAAGGAAATCATAGTGAGTGAAGCTAGGTGAAGTAAATCATGATGAGTGAAGCCGAGTCCTAGCAAGGTAAGCTAGGTGAAGGAAATCCTAGTGAGTGAAGCTAGGTGAAGTAAATGCTGGTGAGTGAAGCCGGGTTCTAGCAAGGGAAGCTAGGTGAAGGAAATCATAGTAAGTGAAGCTAGGTGAAGTAAATTCTGGTGAGTGAAGCTGAGTCCTAGTGAGTGAAGCTAGATTGGACTAAGTCCCGGTGAGTGAAGCTGGGCATGAAGTCTTGGTCCGGGGGACTGAGCATAAGTCGGAGAGGGCTTGGGAGCTCGTTCTCCGAACCAGACTGAGTCAGAGAAGGCAAGGGAGCTTGTTTTCTGGACTCAGGGTCGAAATGATTGGCTGGATTGGTCTGAAGTCCAATCAGGGAGTTGACACGAACTCTCTTGATAGTAGATCGGTCACAAGACCGATCCAGGATGTCTGATCGGTCTGGTGACCGATCAGAAACAGATCAGAAATATTCTGTGAGTCACAGAGAGTTATCTGATCGGTCAGTACGACCGATCAGAATCAGGCTAGACCGATCAGGAGGGACCCTGATCGGTCAGCCACCTGGCTGATCGGTCAGCTGGACCGATCAGCCCTGCCTGATCTTGGCTGATCGGCCAGTTGGACCGATCAACCCTGCTTGATCTTGGCTGATCTGTATTGTGACCGATCAGGTGATGTGATCATTCCAGCGGGGTTTAAGTGATCGGTCTGGTGACCGATCCCTGATCTCTGATCGGTCAGTAAGACCGATCAGAATTTCCCTGGATCGATTAGAATGGAGTCTGATCGATCAAGGTGATCGATCAACCCCTTAGAACTTTAATTCACATGATTGTCAGACTTCTGATTCGCTTCTGATTCCCTTCTGATTTGCTTCGCTAATAAGTCTGTGAGTGTGCAGATGATACAGAGCCGTGAAAGAGCAAGGAGAAGGACCCAGGGAGACTTTTACCTGTGCTATTTTGTTTGGTATATACTTGCAGGTTCCAACGGGCGCCTGTAGACCTGAAGCTTCAGCTGAGGTAGGCTGAGAGCTTAGATGGGGTCAGTGGGTGACGACTGACCTGAAGTTTCAGCTGAGGACGTCAGTGAATTGAGAGCTCAGAGGAGGTCAGTGGATGAAACCTGTAAGTGTGGTGCAGAAGAAAAGCTTAAGAAGAAGTTGGCGAAGCAGAGGAGACGAGGAACAAATAGAAAACGAAGCAAAGGGTTTTGTTGTGTTGTTGTGCTCTCTGTAGTGTTTCTTCCTTGTAGCTTTCTGCTACATCTGTGTGAGCTATCCTTCTTGTTGTCTCCTGTGCTTAACTGATATTCTACTGAAACGGTTGTGGAGAGGTTACTCCACCGAGAATGAGAAGATATTATCCAAATTCATTCTGGGGCTTGATCTGCCAACGATCAAGGGATCGCCCACCTCACAGGCACGCCAAGGAGTAGGGGCAAGTTATCCCCGAACCTTGTAAATCTTTCTGTTAGTTCTGTTTGTGTTTGTTGTTCTTTCTGTTCTGTTTTTCCGCTGCTAACTTGATCGTAGGAAGATCGAAAGCCAGAGTTTTTAGTGGGTGGCTATTCACAGCCTCCTCTCTAGCCATCCCAGATCCAACACAGTCGACTGGTGTCGGGGCTAAGCTGTGTTTTTGTTAACAGCTATCTCCTCTATTTAAAAGGGAGCTTTGAGACTTGAGAGATGTTAGCTCTTCAGTACAAACCTTCTTAGTCAAGTGCCTAAATCTCTCAAAGCTCATCTCTTCCTCCTAACCCTAATTCTCAATTTTGTAAAGGGGAAGAGTGTTTTGTGAGAGGTTGTTCTCCACCGACAAGGAGAAAGCTCTAGTCGGAGATTGCCAAGGACTAATCCACCGAAGGATTAAGGGATCGCCCACTTCAAGGACATACTATATAGTATGAGTATGCACCCCCACGGGCTGGATCGGATGGTAAGGTATCTGACCGTTTGCTTCAGGGTCACAGGTTCGAGGGTCGCCAGTTGCGCACGGAGATAAAACCCTGGTCTGCTGTCATTAATCCCTCGACCCCAGACGTCTCACCACACCAGTGATAACCGTGGTTTGCTTCCCTCTGGAAACCTATGGGGTCGGGGCCAGGGGGCCACTAAGGTGGCGGTTCCACCTTAGAATAAAGCGAATTGGGTGAGAAGCTATTCACCCCCTCTAGCCGGGCCATCGATCCCAACAGTATTGACTTTAATGATACTTTTAGTCAGTCGTCAAAATTACAACCGTCAGATACTTTTAGTCAGTCATCAAAATTACAACCGTCAGATTGTTACTATCTATAGTTGTTAGCTCAAATTGGTCGATACGATAATTAGATGTTTCCAATATTTTTCTTTGTAGACACCTTAAAGAAATTATTTTTATGGAGCAACCATTTGGATTCATCCATCCACAACTTCCAACATATGTTTGTTAACTTTAAAAATCTATATATGGTCTTCGGCAAATACCTCGTATATGATTTCATCATTATCTACCTAGCTTCATACTCAGGGATTCTCTGATTCAAAAATTGGCGCCTCCCTATTTTACAAATGTAATAAGAAATTTTCAATATTTGTTCTCATTTATATGGATGATATCTTAATAACTGGTTGTGATCAAAATAAGATTGCTACTTTACTCTATCTTTTCATCAAGAGTTTCCCATTAGGGACGTTGAACAACGCTCGTTCTTTCCTTAGTATAGAGTTTCTCTCACATTCTGAAGATTATTTTCTTTCTTAGATCAAATATATTACTAGACTTCTATAATGAGCTAAAATGTATGGTGTGCGTCTTATCTCCACATCAATAATTGAAGGTGGTTTCACTGCACCTTCATCCTCCCCTTCAATGACTAATCGCTAGACTACTGAAGCATTGTTGGTGTCCTACAATATATCACTATTACACGACCCGATATTCCTTTCGGTGTAAATCGTGCATGTCAATTATGCATTCTCCTATTGAATACTATTGGAAAAGTGTTAAGAGAATTCTTTAATATCTCAAGGGTACTATTCTACATGATTTTTTTATATCGTCAGTTCTCAGAAGAGTTGATTGCCTACAGTGATGCAGATTGGACTGGATCTCCCGAAGATAAACATTCCACCGGTGAGTAATATGTTATATTTCTTGGACGAAATCTTATTTCATAGCTTTTAAAGAAGTAATCTATATTCTCTCGCTTAAGCACTGAAGCTGAATATAAAACTATAGCTAACAAGACGTTTGAAATTATTTTGCTACAATCTATTATTTCAGAATTACACTTTTCCCCAATCGTTATATCCAAAATTTGATGTAATAATTTTAGACAACTTATTTTGCGATAACTCTAATTTTTCATGATCGTACCAAACATATAAAAATTGATTTTCATTTTGATCGTAAACATGTGTTGACTCAACAACTTTCAATTTCTTACATCTTTACAAAAGATCAAATTGTTGATATATTTACCAATCTATTATCTAAACAATGTTTCACAAAATTAACATCCAAATTCGATGTTCAGATATCCTCGTTGAGTTTGTAGAAAGTAATGATAATAATGGATAATAATCTTAAATTGAGATTTATCATATTTGACATTATAATCAAGATCATCCTATATCAATAGTAATATTTTTAAATTTATTATATTTATTAATATGATTATAATTATTACGATAGTATACCATAAATAATATTTTTATTATTATTATTTGAATAATTGATATAAATAAGTCTATTATTTCAATACTAAAATTCTCTCATATTTTATTTCTTTTCTTTCGTTTCCACTTTGTTTATATCACCTCCCATCGTTGTAAATCTCCTAGTACAGAGCGTATTCATGGAATGGAATGGACTAATAATTATTGTTAAATGTTATTTTAGAGTTTAAGAATTAAAATTTAAGAAAATTAATGTCCTCGCTTTTCACATGTAATAAACACAATATTCAAATTTGAGATTGAGTGACGAACTCTCCAACCGAATTAATTTTTTTTTTTGCGTCATCTCCTATGATAGAGAGAGTGTCAGAGGGGAGGGCGGATCCACCACCCGTGGGCCACCACCTCCTCCTCCGCATGGTTGATTAGCTCCCCCAGTAGCTTCCGTCGAAAAAGAGCTGCACATGACTCTGTCTCTGAGTCTCTCCCTCCCAAAGGCCAAAGTCCTCCCCTAACTCTTAAAGCACGCAAATCTTCGATTTCAATTCCTGGTCCATCCAAATCGGATCCTCTGTCCTTTCCCTTTCCCCCCTCCCATCAAGACAAGATTTGCACGATAAAGCTCACATGCATGCAAATCTCCTCTCACCGCCACTGCTTCGACTTGATGGCTGGCCCCCGCGTCGAGCCAGAGGCACATGAACACTGTAAATGCCGTTGCGCCGAGAGAGAGACAGAGAGAGGCCGAGAAGGAAGAAAGGAAGGAAAAAAGATGCAAAAGGGACCGTGGTCTACAGCCAATTCCTGCGCTGATTCAGGAAGGCAAGTGCAGATATGGCGGAACAAGTTGAGGGAGGGAGGGAGGGAGGGAGGAGGGATGGAGCACGCCACACATGTGACTCTTCTTGGGTCTCCACTGACCAGCCAGGAGTCAAATCACACTTTTGCTCTGATTCTATCCATGTGGAGGTGGGCGGAGAAACAGGGGAAGCATGTGCTGCTGACACGAATGTGGGACTTCCAATTTAATGTTCTCTTTTGCATCGAGCGTGTTGTGTTTTGTCCCGTTTGAGAAGCGCAGGGAGAATCCTAAATGAATTAGGAATTTACTTATATTTATTTAATATAATTTAACTAAATAAATAAATTTTAATATGCTTAACTTAATTTTTCAACTTTCGTAAATAATATTTAGTAATAATATTTATTTATAAGTTCGAGACGGATAATTAATTAATAATAGGATATTATACATATGAAATCTTGGATTAATTCTTAATTAAGACTCACTTCGGCATAAAATATTATATTCAATGTCAATTTTATTTTAAAATGGTACAATTTCAACATCAAATATTATATCAATTCTAACTTACTCCTACCATATCACATCAAAAAGAAATATTCATTAAAATATTTTATTTTATGTTATTCATAATTCAATTATCAACGCACATTTTAATTTAGTAATTTTTATGATAATTATTATATTCAAAATTAATTATTCATTTATATTTGTTAAGTTAATTTTTTTAAAATTTTACATCAAAATGATATATATAAGAATATTATAAAATCGCACAATTAAGATAAAATATATTACTAAATTTTATTTAAAACATACAACGACACTTAATTGAAAATACAAGATTATGAAAATTTAATATTCAGAATTACTATATTATTCCCATGAATAATCAATTAATGCATTTCAAAGGAAAATATTAGTAATATTTAGATTTTATGTCATTACTATTTTTATTTTGTATGTCAATGTAATGTAATGGATGATGAATTTTATATTTATGCATATCAAATTTTTAAATATTTTATTATAATTTTTTTCAAATTAATGATATAATTTATAAATCTAATTAATTAAAATATATTAAATATATTATAAATAAAATTTTTAATTAATTAAATCTTTATAAATATGCATAATAAAATTAAAATATACTATTATATACATTTAATTTATATTCACAATAAATAATTAATATTAATATAAATAATGAGGGAACAAATAATAATTATAAATTGATTTTTATTTATGATATTTAATAATATATATATATTTGATTTTTTATTTATTAAATAATCTGAGAACAAACTATGGGCTAGTAATTATTCAAAAGTTATTTCCTTTTATATAACCTGACAATAAACGGTAAAAAATGTATGAGATGAATATTATTACCTTTTATTACTATAAATACAATCATGTACATTAATAAATAAGTTTAAATTATCAAATTTAATAACTAATTAAGTAAAATTTTTAAATAATAATTTAATAATATCTAAATGAATCATAAAAAATAAATCAAACCTTTATTTTAAGGTCAGTTTGATATGTCTTAATTATCTTATCCGATAAATTTGAACATCCAAACACTTAATTCAGCTTTATTTATTTATAATCTTAAATTCAAATCCAAACCTAGATGTTCCTACCCATCCGAATAATTCAATCAACTCGGTTAAAATAATTTAAACTATTTCCCTTTAATTCTCATTTTATCTAAATATTTTATTATTATTATCATAAAAAAAAATAATAGAAGAGTAAAAATAGAGAATGAAAAATATAATAAATGACGTGACACCTTACATACAGTGACCTCCGACGGATTCACGTACCCCCAATATATAGTTTAATTCGGGACTTCGGCCGTCGACGATGTTCAAATGATAATCGAACATGTACATATAAAATGTCACGTCATACCATATTATTCTTTATATTTTCTACTCATTCATTTCTACTTTCCCTATTATTGTCTAAAACAGATCCATTAAAAAAACAAATCACAATACACATCACCTCGATCCTAACAAATCCAAAAATTCGAATCATCCTACTTTAATATTTTTCGAATCGGCAGGGTCGGATTGACGGTTCGGATTTTTATTTGTTTTAACACCGTTGAGAGGTTAGAGTAGTTTTTAATTAGATTAACTGACAGAAAGTGCGATTATTTTGTTTTCATCGGGAAAAAAAAATAGCAAACGGAGATGGCGGAAGAATCCGGCGGCCGGGCGGTCTGATCTTGATGGCGCTTGGTCCAAGAAACAATATACCAAATCTAGCCATGGACGGTGGCGCGTCTCTGCTGCTGCTGTCCATTTGCCTGTCGTTTTTGGGAAACTGTGCCATGTTGTTCGTGTTCGAAGCCTGGCCCTTGCCGCGCATGTGGAGGGGTCCGCCCGCGCCGCAGCGGTTGGTACTTCAACTGCCACCATGCCATGTGCTCGCTCGCCTTCGCCTTCGCCTTCTCTCTCGGGCCAGCCGCCAAACCTCGTTTGTCCGTTTGCCTCTGCATCGACTCGGCGCCGGTGCTATAAATAACCCACCGCCTCCGCCTCCTCCCTCACGGCAACAAGACAGCCAACGAGTGTCTTCGATGGCCAACGCGGTTCTCTTCCTCATTTTCTTCGTTCTCCTGTCGGCCCTCGCCTTCGCCGCCGACTCCTACGGCTGGGAAACCGCCCACGCCACCTTCTACGGCGGCGGCGACGCCTCCGGCACCATGGGTGAGTTCTATTAACTTCCTCCAGGATTTAGGATTTAGTTAATCGATCGACATTAATTGGATTGTTATTGCGTGGTGGCAGGAGGGGCTTGCGGGTACGGGAACCTCTACAGCCAGGGCTACGGCACCAACACGGCGGCGCTCAGCACGGCGCTATTCAACGACGGGCTCAGCTGCGGCTCGTGCTACCAGCTGCAGTGCGCCGACGACCCCCGGTGGTGCCTCCCCGGCTCCATCGTCGTCACCGCCACCAACTTCTGCCCGCCCAACTCCGCCCTCCCCAACGACGACGGCGGCTGGTGCAACCCTCCGCGCCTGCACTTCGACCTCGCCCAGCCCGCATTTCTCCAGATCGCGCAGTACCGCGCCGGCATCGTTCCTATCTCCTTCCGCAGGTGAAGCTTCCGCCGGCAATCAAGGTCGATTGCCTCATCATTCGTTCCCCTGCTCTGCTCATCCTCTGTTTTTCTTCGCTTTCTTTCCACAGAGTGCCCTGCGTGAGGAAGGGAGGGATACGGTTCACCGTCAACGGACACTCCTACTTCAACTTGGTCCTGATCACGAACGTGGCCGGAGCCGGCGACGTGCACTCGGTGTCCATCAAGGGCTCCAAGGGCGGCTGGCAGGCGATGTCCCGCAACTGGGGCCAGAACTGGCAGAGCAACTCGTTCCTCGACGGCCAGTCCCTCTCCTTCCAGGTGACGACCAGCGACGGCCGGACCGTCACCAGCTTCGACGTCGCCCCCGCCGGCTGGCAGTTCGGCCAGACCTTCCAGGGAGGCCAGTTCTAGTCCCCCCAAGTCAAAGGCGAAGAGGAAGGCTCGTCGGACGCTGAGGTTGCTTATTGGGTAGCACCCGCAGAAGCCTCCTAAACGACATATATAGTAGCTGAGCATGTCTTTCAAGGCCTGTAGTATCGATCGATCGATCGAGTGTTATGATATATATATATATATACAACTATGTGTTTATGATCATCACTCGTCAGCGTGTGAAAAGAACTTGAGCTTTGATGGCCGGAATATGCTTTGGTGGCCGGAATATAACGCCCGGGGAAAGGACCAAAACAGAGGACCAAGGACAAGTTCAGTTCAGTTGAACGTGCTGCAGAATTGGTGAACAAACTTCTAATAATAGTAAAAAAAGGAGAAATTTATATTAATTTCGAAGCACTTTTAGACCCATGAGTTCCTTTTTTATGTTAACCCATCATTAAATTAGGCAAAGGTGGAGGAATAAGTGAAATAACTGAAAATTAATATGCAAATTTGAATTATTAAACTTGATAATCAATCAAAACAAATAAGAGTCTTAAATAGTCAATCAAGTTTGAATAACGGTAAAATTGTTTTAAATCTCTAATGGGGAGTCTAATTTTACATTCACTCCCCACACAAGTTTTTGTTTGTTTTTGCTCCTTAATGGAACTGAGTATAAAAGGATAAAAATTGAATATACATCAGTGAAAATTGAGTATAAAAGAGTGAAACTTGAGTATAAAAGAGTGAAAATTGAGTACAGGGTTATTGATGTGGTGGATGCAAACTGCCATACTCAGTTTTCTAACTTTTATACTCAATTTTCTTCAAATAATACTCACCAAACATCACATCTGCATTCAAAGAAATGTTTGGGTAGGGATTGCATGCAAAGTTGACTTGGTAAGTGGGGAGTTTAGGAAAATTTACCCTTGAATCAAACTTGAACTCATAAAAAATAAATTAAAATTTAAATAATTATTTTAATAGTTTGGCTTATCTTATTAAACATGCTTAAACATCCAAAAATTCTATTCCACTTGATTTGTTTACGACGATAATATGAAAAGGGCAAAAGACGATAAAAATTTATTATTATTTTAGTTGGTATCAGATATTCAATTTAAGTTTACCAATCTCAGGGTGATCGGTCCAATCTTAATAGTTTTTCATTGACCGTCAAGGTATAAAAAAATACTCGTAATAGACGGTCAATCAGTCTAACGTTCTTAGGTTAATCGCTAAAAAATTCATCATTCGAATCAGATTAGATCCTTCGATATTTGAGAATTAAAAAGGTATTTCTGTTGCTATAACGTTATCTTCGGGCCATAAAACTCATTATAAATGACAAGGTAGTAGAGTTTTTTTGCATTGCAAAGGTTAGAATCACTATCATATTAGTCAAGTATGTATCGAGCGTGTCCGTTCTTCCCACGCATTAATTACAATATCCAGACTATTAGTCCCGGTGATTTATCTCCTCCATATTAATTCTGAGATAGATTAGCGAAAACATTGAAAATGAATGAATTATTTTTTACCATCAATCATGAATCGAGCATATTCGCAAGGTAGTGGTCATTGTCAGCATCAATGATTTCTCCATTGGGCAACAAATAATAGTAATTTCTACTTTCTTTGAAAAATAGTTACACTAATTATAGAAGTTCTAGAATCAAAATAGAAACTTGGGACAAACTTACTCTGTTTGTTAAACAAAATAAAGTAGAGATTTAATTATTAAGGAATATTTTAGCTGACTACCTACTATTTTTTTAAAATGATGAACATAATAACCATGCTCGGTTAGTGGACTATCACATGTGTTTCATCCCTATAATTCTTTCCACTCTTAGTCATTTACTTTAAACTTTAGAGACGGACTATAATAGAGGTCGGGATGGACATGATCAAGAATTATAATGATTCATTAACATATTCATCCCTAACCCTTACTTTAAACTTGTTTATTTCCTTTTTCTATCTTTCGTATATTTAGATAGTATTTCTTGAGCAATAAGTCAAAGGATGCACCTCTTAATTTATCAAAAAGGCACCTCACCCATCATTCTCGGTAAAATTACACAGTTGCTCATAATCTTAAATTTTCATACCACATGTATTAAATCTTGAATCCTGCTAATTATCTAAACAGGATAAATTCACATTATAAGGGTTAGGAAATTATAACTAGTAGATATTTATAGCAATTATCAAATCATAATTATTATAAATATTATAGCAACTATAATTTCGTAATTGCTAGAACGCATACTTAATTACTATGTTCAAAAATATTCATATTACAGTAGTTATGATTATGTAGCTGTTTTAAAATTCATATTGTAGCAATTATAAATCATAATTGTTGCAACTCGAATTTATCCTGTTCAATAACATACATTCACGTATAATAACAAATCACCTGGAATAATTATAAATCACCTGTTCAACTCGAATTTCAATTATAAATCATAATTGTTGCAATTACAAATCACCTGTTCAATAATATTTACGTCGTAACAGTTATTATAATAGCTACGTTTTGTAATTGATACAATAAACACTTATCATATTCATACAATTAACCGATGGAATTGGGTGACTGAACAGTGTATTAGAGACCAATTGTGCCATTTCATCTGATGGTGGAGTGGAGCGTCTTTTTTTATTAAAAAATAAAAAAGGTCGCCCCTTGATGATTTAGATAAAATGGATGCACATTTAATTGTTCCTTTTTTTTTTTTGGTTATAATCCGTGTCTAACTATCACTTGATTAATTATAGAAATAGACTATCTTCTTCTTTGATTCGCCTATTAAATAAATTCAAATTATATATCTCATTTGAGATAGGAATCCTCCTCATTGTTCCTCTGAATCCTTTACTACTGCGGCAGATGGATATAGATACTATTCTTCGATATTGTTGTTTGTATGAATATACCATTGCAACAGTTTATTTCTCCTTTCTATATTGCTGTTGTCTAAACAGCAAGTAATTGTGTACATACTCTAAAAGAAACAATATATATATAAAGAAATGATAGATTGTGATTCTCCATCTTCAATTCCTCCAACGAACTCAGTTGTGATTGTCGTTGATTCCTCCTATCGGACCGGAAGGCGGCTTTTGATCTCTCGGCAGCATCGCGAAGAAGAGTCTTCCTAACCGTTCCTTCCCCAAGCTACGAGGATTGTAATGGCGCCGCAGGGGCTTCACGATCACTTCCTCAAACCCCGCTTGGCTTTCGCCTTCGCCATGGACAGAGCTCAGCCGAGCGACGGGCCTCGCTGTGGAGCGACGGGCCACAAGCAAAAGCAGCAGCAGCAGCACGATGAGGGCAATCAGGGCTCTGCTTTTGAACGCCATTACAGAACTCACAAGCTGCTGCCGCCGTTGCAGGTAGCTAGCTACTCCGATTAATTTAAAGCCTTAATTGCGAGTCAACCAACGCGTTTGCCATTACCGGGTTCGACACGTCGAGCTGATTTTAGATCGTGGGGGTTGACTTGTTGGATCTCTTTCTTCTTTTCAGATATTTAACGTATTCACGTTAAAGTGAGTCACAGTAAATTGCCTAGTAATTTAATTCTACGAAGCTGCAGTCTGAAAAGTGAAGGCCTGGGATCGCTTTAGCTCATGGTCACTTGCTCACTAATTATTGACTTTCTGTGTTTTCTTTAGATGCTTTGTTTCGGTCATGAAAGAAGATGACTAGAGGAGTTAGGCAATGGATGGAGATAGTGAATGAACAAGTCAAGTCTCTGATAGCAGAATTGGAACGTTGCTCATTGAAATTACTTGTAAATTCTAAATGAAGATCGTGTGTTGACCGACGTAGTTGATGTTTATCGTGTAGTACACTGTTCCATGTAGTAATTTCTGTGAAGCAGCCTGAAAAGTGAAGGCCTGGTCGTTTTTGTTCATGGCCACTTGCTGATTTGTTCTGATCATTGTTGACTTTCTGTGTTTGCGTCGAGTCAAGGGTGTTTGTTTGTACTTTAAAAATGCCTTGTTTCCGGCATGCAAGAAGACTAGGGGAGTTAGGCAATGGATTGAGATAGTGAATGAAGTCAAGCCTTTTGTCCACTATTGAATAATAAAAAATGATAGGAAAAATAAAAATGGGAGAGTCAAAGGCAGAGTGAATGACAGACATGATGTAGCGATCTCGATGGCACGTACCCAGATAAATTGATTCGGGACGGGGAAGACCGCGATGGTGCAGATAATGGAGTGTGCATGTAATTATGTCATTATCAAGTACATCATTCCTTTTCTTCATTTTTTCATTTATCATTTTTCATTATTCATAGTGACAGATTGATTATTACTATCTCATCATTGCCTAACTCCCCTAGCCTTGAATTAGAAAAATTGCGCATTGAAATTACTTGTAAATTCTTTGAATATGTGACAGGGGGCTAGAATAGTGATTATTCTGTGGGGGTGACGAGAAAAGAAATTGAGGGGAGATAAAAAGAGCAAAATTATCAAAAGGGAAACTATTTTAATAATAAAGGATTAATATTCTTCAATCATGTATTTATATAGATTTTAAATCCAAAGACAAAAGACGAAGAACGAAAAGAAATTCTGATATATAGATCTTAATTTCAATCTTTATAAAAAAAATCTTTGTAAGATTTAAAATTAATAAAACATGATATTGATTTAGATAAAGAGGTCTCATAAATACTAAAAATATCAAAATTATTCTACATACCATAAAAATAAGAATTACCAAAAATTGTAATAAAATCGTCGGAGGCTCGAATGAGGATCTAAACGGTGGAATTTAGATTTGAAAGTTGGCAATTATGGGTTCCCTAATAATAAATATACATCTCTGAAATACGCATGCATGATCACCGACAGAGTCTTATTTCAAGCTCTAAGTCAAAAGTTATGCTCATTTGAAATTCTAGCAGTTATGTTGGATTTGTCCTGCATGAATCTCCCTGAGTTGAAAATAACTCGCTCTCTAGTTCATAGTATCCTCAGACTCATCAGCATCCACCACCGATTAAGGAGTCAAATGCTTCATAATGAAGACATTTGACACTTTCAAATGACTAGGAAGGTGAATCTATAGGCATTATCAAAAAAATCTTTTGTAGTATCCTCACCAATAAGGAAACAATCACGAGTTAAAACAACCCAGACAAAATCACTAGCATCAAAAAGTATCTGATGACAATGTCTATTAACCCAAGTTTTGTACATGGTATTGCATCTAGAATTGTTAGTTTCACTTGCTCATGAATGTCCTGAAGATGCTCTGCCATATCATCTGTCTCAGGGATAAATCCACCCACACGTGGAACAAGGGCTAAGTCCAAAACCCTAGATGAGTTTCGCCCATAGACAATCTCAAAAGGACTCAATCCCGTAGTCCTGTTTCTTTTTCTGTTGTAGGCAAATCCTGCTTGAGGTAATGCCAAATCCCACTGCTTCGGCTTAATACCTGTTAAACACCTCAGAAGTTGGCCAAAGTTTGATTCACCACCTCGGTCTGTTAACCTATTTAGGGGTGGTAGGCACTGCTAAAGTTCAACTTCGTTCCCAACTTTTCCCATAAGCTCTTCTAGAAAATACTGATGAATTTGGTATCACGATTTGAAGTCATGGATTGAGAAACACCATGCAAACGCACAATCTTCTTAAAATAAAGATGGGCAATCTAAATAGTTTCTCACTGAAGAAAGCAACCGGCTGCGCAAACTGACTAAGAACTCCTCTTATGCCAATGCCAAATTCATCACAATTGACCTTGAACACTAGATCATAATCAAGAAGTACCAAACTGGTGCCTCGATCATCTTCTATTTGATCAGTTGAAAACTAGTCTTCGCTTTTTCAGACCACTTGAAATCTTGTCCCTTGAGACACTCAGTGATGAGAGCAATCATAGCGCTAAAATTTTCGATGAACCGACGATAGAAAGAAGTCATGCCATGGAAACTTCGAACATCATGCAAGGTCTTCATTTGGGGCTACTCCAAGATTGCGTCTATGGCACGCACCCAGGGCTCATGTTTGCTCGAAAATCGGGCAGCATCTCCCCTTTACGGCAGTCAACATGAAGCTTATAATACATCCAACTCAACATAATATAGCACAGTCACACACGGCTGGAAACCACACAATCATACCAATACATACATCACAACCACGTAGTTAAAAATTAGTATGATAAACTTTGATACAAGTAATGCAACTATATCGAAAGTCAATGACATAAATAAAGATAAGTTCACTAAAAGAACAACTATAAGTCCAATAATGAAAATAAAAAACCAACGATAAGGACTCGACTCTGTGGGACTAGCAGATGAATTATCTTCTGGTGACATGAGACACAACTATCAATTACCCGAAACAAAAATAGAGGCAATGGGTGGTGAGTTTGGGCTTGAACTGTACAGGCATAATGATAGATAAATGCATAGTAATAAATAAGATAGATCAAATAGAAAAAAATAAGATATACAGTCTTTGAAATATAGAATATAAATCAAATGCATAATATACCTGCGGGGCATGATCAAAAATCTCCATAACAAATCACTAAGCTGCTTATATTACTCAGTAGATCCAGATCATATAAATAAAGCAAATCATACTCCATGTATGCATGTCAATCAAATGTAACAATCAAAGCTCAAATAAATGCAAGATGCATCGTATGCAAATGATGTAATGTTATGTATCACCTTTACACACCAATCTAACAACCATCACATTACATTTGTGGTCGACTGGGTACGAGCTGTGACAACTATATGCACTCTTACAACCATCTCCTCTGAGTGGCCGAGTGGATAGGATGTTGGGAGAAAAATGTAGATCCCTGGGAGAATAATCTCAATTTCAAACCCTAGGAAAAGGAGGAGCATAACCGCTCTATATCAAAGAGCCCAAGAGAAGTGTATCTCTACTCTAGAAATAAGGGGAAGTGTACCTCTAAACCCCAAGAATAAGGGGGAGTATGACCTCTAACTCCATGGGTCTACCTAGCCCTCGTAAACAATAGAGGGGGTGTCACTGTCAGCTATAATTCTAACAATTACCACTACCTCTAAGTGGTAGAGTGTAGCACAATAGGACGGTTGCATATACTTTGACAACTACTACTACTTCAAGTGGTTGAGTGGGCAGACCACTATATGACTGACGACTTACTTAATCACAAGGAAATCGACAGTCACCAGCATGCAACAATACAATATAGTATATGATACCAATATAATTAATCTCAATCAGATCAACCATCATGCAATCATTAAGTAACACATGTATCCAAACAAATACCACAATAAAAAAACATGCAACTAATTTATAAGGTAGGATATATCTAATGTTAATTAAATCCTAGATAGATCGCATGATAGTTCTAAAATACACGCGTACAAATGGTACCTTTTAATCAGAAAATAAGAGTTGAGATTATATAACTGATAATTTTGATTATAACTCAAAGGTCAAGCAAGAAAAAGTATCAAGCAGGAAAATAAATAAAACAGAGTTAAGGTAATAAACCTACTCATATAACATAATAACCATACATTTAAAGATAAATGGAGCTAAAGAATCAAGTAAGAAATATCCACCTTGTAATGTAGTGTGTATCCGAAAGAACCTCCGCGATCGAACATACACAAATGATCAATGTCCTGTATTAAAGACTAAGTTTAGCTATTTATACAATTAATAAAGTGGTTAAATTAAATACTAAAATTCTCAATTTTTGTAATCATTTAATTAATCCAATTAAATGATTAACCCCTCGTCAACCAAATCATCGTGGTTAAGATTATCTCCAGTTTAGCCTAAGTCCAACCCAAGAGATCACATCAAGTAAAACCAAATCCATGTAGTACACGGTAAGAACTGAAAACCCAAAAGACCAAGCTAACATTTAACACAAAACAACATTAATAGGTTATAATCTCATCAAATTACTTAACCAGAACCTACTCTAATCAACGTAGGCAACAAAAACCCAAATCTCATGCAATTACCTAATCCATACTAGTATGCATTCCCTATCCTTACATGATTACATAACCAAGTATTGATTACAATAACATGCTACTAACCATACTGGGTCCAAACAGGTTATCAACTAAGCAACCTATAACCAAATTATAGTTTACATCTTGAAGGTAAAATGAACAAGGTAAGCAACCAAAATCAACCAGCAACTAATCCAAAATAACACTTTAAACTCCAAGGTCGGAACCCAAGGTTGATCCAATCTTCCCTACCGAAACCCATAGAATAACACCAAAGCACACAGCTCAACTTTTCCCCATTTCCAAAACACCCTCCAAAATCACTTCCCACTATATGTAGCTCACCGAAATAGGCATCATAAGATCAGATGACTCATCAATATCCAATTTAAACAGAGCTAAATACCTGTTACAAATCTAATTGAATCAACAAGGTATTCTCAAATTCGACAATCCAATCTACAACCTAATTCAATGCTCATGGCAATAAGAGAAAGAAAACATAAATACAACTACTAGTCTAACAATTCTATCCATGCCTCTACCCAGATCAATACAAAACCTAAATCAGAACTTACCTGATCGCAAGCAAACTAGCCTCATCCCCTGCCTCTATTCTGATCCTCACAATTGGGAACTACAAATATATGAAACCATCGAACTCTCCTCTACCAAACAAGGGCAAATCACCACATGAAGTAGGCACCAACTTGGGAACAAACCAAACAAGAAATCCTAACCTCTTAGCAGAAATGGTTAGCCGACGCTGTGGTGTCTCGTGAAAAGGAAAAGAATCGCGACATAGGAATTGCGGCGCTGATCGCACAGAGGAGAGGAGGAGAAAAGAAAAGGCTTCGCTCTTCGCTTGCATGGAGAAGGAAATCGTGAAGAAGAATGTGTGATTAGGGATGCAAGGTGGTTTGGCTTCGCATGGAGCAGAACCACAAGGGGCATTGGTGTGCTCGCAAAGGGGAGAGGGAAAAAGATATAAGTGAGAAGGCATTTTGCAAATAACCTCTCCAAATTCAGAAAATTCAAACCTCACCCTTAAATTTAAGGTTTTTGAGCATTTCAGTCTTTGATTTTTTTGGGATTTAACAGTCTATCTTTATTTGATCTACGTGCATATCATCAGTAGACATAATAAAGTCAAGGAAAGTTACTGATGTAGTAAAGAAAAACTATAGAGGATCGGGTGCTGGTTAGAGGGGGCGAATAGCTCGATTCCCAAATTCGTGTTTCTTCCTACAAAGTTAGTATGCATAGCGGAAATAAAAGAAATAATGAAATCAATGCTAACACAAAACTTTTACATGGTTCAGAGATTGTTTCCTCCTACTCCACGGTGTGTCCTTGAGGTGAGCAACCCTTAATCATTCGATGGATCAATCCCCGGCAGTCTCCGGCTAAAGCTTTCTCCTTCTTGGTGGAGAATAACTTCTCACAAATTTCTCTTCCTCTTTACAAGATGAAATCTAGGGTTAGGAGGAAGACAATGAACTTGGAAGCTTGAGCACTTAAGCAATAGGGGTTTTCATACAATACAGCTAACTCTTCTCAAGTCTCAAGCTTTTCTTTAAATAGAGGAGAGAGCTGTTAATAAAACAGCTCAGCCCCGACACCAATCGACTAGCTCCAACCCCAATCGATTGGTGTTTAGCTAACGGCTAGCCAAACAACTATTTTTCGAACAGACCAGTCGACTGGTGCCTAGACAATCAACTGTTACATTCTGTTCGATCCAATAGAAAGATCAGTCGACTACCATCCAGGCCAGTCGACCAATGTCGCCATTCTCACTTCATAGAAAGATCAGTCGTCTGGTGTCCCTACCAGTCGACTGAGCCTTTTACACACTCACTCTCATCCTCTCCGGAGTCGCCCTCTGAAGCCCTCTTCCTTTGGTTCTTGTCCCTTGGATGCATACCAACCCATGGCTCGTCTCCATGCCATCCTTTATGTATGCCTTGAAGTCCGTTTCCCTTGGCTCCACTCCATTACTCCTTGTCCAACGATCCCATAGATGCATCATCTTTCACTGACTCAAGAACACGAGCACTCAGGATGAGATCTCCCATGTGTGTTCCACCAAGTCCTGCATGACTTGAACACACATTAAACCAATATGAAATCCTAACTTAACTTTATTGACACACATATCAAAACTCATGATCTATCCGATCAAACCTGGGTTGATTGCACCAACAATTTTCTTCTTTTTTGATGTGTAGCAATATGTTTAAGTTAGGCACAAAAATAATAATTTAAAAATTAGAGGCATAACATACTAAGAAACATAAACATGCATCCTCCCCCTTAACCTATGCCTTATCACGTAATTTTTAATTTTGCACAAATATGAAAAAATAGGTTAACATGAAGAAATAAGTTAAATTCTAACTTAAACCCTTCAATTCTCCCCCATTTGACACCATCAAAACGATTGCACTAATCAATCCTAACTTATGACATCAAAGTAAAACAAGGATTTAAGTTCTAAAAACAAGAAGAAATAAAAAATTTGGGGTACCAATCGATTGAGACAGTTATCAGTTGACTAGCCTCAATGAGACTACCCTTCATTCCAAGGAACAGTAATAATATCTGTCGACTGGTGTCCCTACCAGTCGACTGGCACATTTTCGATTCGAATTTTAGCCTTTTGAGTTGAATTTCAGAAACGCATAAAAATTTCAAAAAATTTTGAAAAATCATAAAATTTTGCAAACATATTTCTTGAACTATTCTTCAATAAGAAAAAAAAGTTTTCATGAAAAATCAAAGTATTTTTGAATTCATAACCAAAACTCAAAAGCTTTAAAAACACTCATTTTTGTATCAACTTTAAAGCCTAGTTTTGCACTTCTATGTTTTTCAAATCAATACATCAGTAATTAAAACATAGAATGATTTTCAAAACATTTGAAATATCCTACTATGATCTATGGGCAAGATGCTCATTAATTAAACATTTACTTTTCTCATAGTTGGTCTATTATTACTAAAATGATACATCTAATAACTCATCAAAATGTCATAGGCACAAGTGAATTATGTTGGATCGAGAGAACCGATAGTGGGGGGGGTGAATATCGGAAAGCGTTCGCATTTGAGAAGAGAATGCGTAGCGGAAGATTAAAAACAAAAACACGCAAACACAGATATTTTTATTTGGTTCGGAGCCTAGGTTGACTCCTACTCCAAAGCCCACGGTCGCTGACCGTTTACTGCGGACAATACTATAATCGCGCAAAAACAGTTACAGAAATGGAATTACAGTTTAAGTGCAGTACTGAAATTAAGCTCTTCTTTTTACCGACGTCCGATGTAGATTACTTTTTCCGGAGCAGTAGGACGTCGTTGGCGCTTGTATCTTGAGTCGGGAGGTTGCCGGAGTAGAGCGTGAAAGCAAAAGAGCGTAGAAGCGTTGAAAGAATTCGTTGTCTCAAGCCTCGGAGTCGAGGGCCCTTTTATAGGCCCTGGGGGCGCCCGGAACGTCGGGGGCGCCCCCCATGTGTCGGCCGATCCGCTTTTCCCTCGGTCACCTTCTGATCCCTTCAAACTCGGGATCACATCTTGACCGGGGCGCCCGGGACGCTGGGGGCGCCCGGGTTGACCGGGTCAAATCTTATCCCTTTGGCTTGGCTGGCTTCTCTTCGTAGGCTTGCACTGGGGGGCGCCCGGAGCGCTAGGGGTGCCCGGGAGCAGCGGGGCGCCCGGGAGATGAGCTATCGAAGCCTGCTTTTGTTTTGCGTGTTTTGTGTTCACCTTGGGGGCGCCCTGGTCAGCTGTTGCCTCAATCCTTTGAGGGTCTCTGAGCTGCAGACACTCGTTCCTTCGGTCATGCATCCAAGGTTAGTCCAAAACACCATAAAACAATAAGATATTAGTTTATACAGCCTTAGCTGTCTTGGTTCTGACTTTGAGCCTCCAAAATGGAGCCCTAGGTCGAACCGACGCCTACTGTTCCCTTGACGGGGAACGCGTCCTCACCTACTCCTCTCGGGAGAATGTACCTGATGCCAACCGCTCCTCTGGTTGGACTTTTGCCTGGCGGTCCTTCGCCAGGTCTTGGATACCGAGCTGTCCTTCGCCTGGCGCCTAGCATTCCTTCGCTAGGGCTTCAGTACCCTGGCATTCCTTTGCCAGTGCCTAGCAGTCCTTCGCTAGGGCTTTTTACCCTGGCATTCCTTCGCCAGTGCCTAGCAGTCCTTCGCTAGGGCTTTTTACCCTGCACATTAGAGTAACATGTTAGAAAACAAGTAAGACTTAACTTTTGAGCCCTGTTGCCATTATCAAAACTCAGGTTCGACTTGGGTGCTTTCTGCACCAACAATCTCTCCCTTTTTGATTTATGGCAACCCTGGTTCAAAAAGTTAAGTTTAATCAAGGCATATAAAAATTACCTTTTGTTCCCTCCCCCTGGAAGGAATCTCTCCCTAGATTTTTCAAAAATTCGTGGGGTTTTTCGAAAATAGGTCTTAAGTCTGAAGATGGTTTTAACTTAAAGACTTTAAAGCTTATGTTTTCCAAAGTGATTTTCGTTGTGTACTTTTGAAAGAGTTTAACCACTTTGAAAAATTTAGAAAACTTTAAGAAGACAACATAAGTTTTGAGTACTGAAAATTTTGACGCCTTAAGTACTCAGAAGTTTTGAAAACTTTACGTTTTAAAGTACTTGGTTTAATTTGAACACTTTAATTTTAAGTACTTAGAGTTTGAAAAACTTCAGTTTTAAGTACATAGGAAACTTTTAAGAACCGTTAGTTTAAAGTACTTGGCAATTTTTGAAAACACAAAAACTTAAGTACTTAATAAGATTTTGAAATTTTAAGAACTTAGTAAAATTTTTGAAAGCTTACGTACTTAGTAAAATTTTGAAATTTTAAGTACTTAGTAAGAAAAATTTTGAAAAACATAAGTATTTAGTAAGAAAAATTTTGAAAAACATAAGTACTTAGAAAATTTTGAAAAGCTTGAGAACTTAAGTACTTCAGTAACCTGAAAATTTTGAAAAGCTTAACTACTTTGAGAAACTTGATACTTTTTGAATAAAGGATAGAGTTTTTAATAAATTTTGAGCTAGAAAATTTTAAACTCTCTCCTTTCCTATCTCTCCCCATTTGCCATATATCAAAAACGGATAAATATAGCAGGAATTAAATTGCATAAAGGAAATAAATTTCATAAAGGAAAATATTTGCATGATTTTACTGTACTGAATCAATTTATGATAAGACTTAAATCAAATCATTTAATTTTCTCTTGTAGGGACCTGTCTAACCCAATTAGCTACTTACTAACTGTTATAAACAGTAGCTTTTGCTAGGGTTAGTCAAGTTAAGTGTTTTTGTTCAAGTTAGATTTTCTAAACTTGACACTTAACTTAATTACTGTGTAAGTTGTATTTAGTGCCCCAATTATTGCAGATGCACTGACTTAAAGCATCTTGAATTAAGGCAAAGACCTAAGCATCTCAACCCTTTCTAGGTTATCAATCAAAAGTACCCTAAGGTGCTTGTGAGATGCTGGCTTCTAAATCTATAGGTGCATGCAGTTCTAGGGTTAGGGCCTAGGCTAAGTCCATTTGCGAAAAAGCCCTAGTTTTAAAAGGGGGTAGTTTTGAAATAAAACTAAGTCGGAAAAGATTTAAAACAAAACTAATAAAAAAAACTGTTTTTCAAAATTCTTTTAGAAACTGATTTCTAAATCAAGTAAAGCAGTAAAAAAATAGAGTTAATCTATTCTACTGAGCACAATCCTATCTGCCTTCTTAGTGAGCTGAACTCAGACTCAGGTAAGGGTTTTGTGAGTATATCAGCTAAGTTGGATTTAGAGTCTATATGCTTAAGTACTATTTCACCCCTGGCTACATGGTCTCTTACAAAGTGATGTTTGACTTCTATGTGTTTGGTTCTGGAATGTTGGATTGGGTTCTTAGTTAGATTAATTGAACTTATATTGTCAATAAATACTTGAGTTTGGGTGTAGTTGAGCTGGAAGTCCTTATGAGTGTGCATCATCCATAAAAGTTGTGCTACACACTCTCCTAATGCTACATACTCAGCTTCAGTTGTGGACAGAGCTACACAGTGTTGTTTTCTGCTGCACCAACTTACTAGACTATTTCCTAACAGTTGGCAGCTTCCACTTGTACTCTTTCTATCCAATTTACAGCCAGCATAGTCAGAATCCGAGTATCCTGACAAATCAAAAGTTGAGGTCCTAGGATACCAAATCCCTACATTTAGGGTGCCCTTAACATATCTTAGTATTCTTTTTAGGGCTGCTAAGTGTGTTTCCTTAGCACAGGTTTGGTATCTAGCACACATCCCTACAGCAAAAAGAATATCAGGTCTGCTGGCTATAAGGTATAGTAGACTACCTATCATACTTCTATATAGTTTGAGGTCTACTGGCTTACCATCAGGGTCACTATCTATTTTTACATTAGTGGCCATGGGGGTACTTATGCTTTTAGAGTTATCCATTTTGAATTTCTTTATTAACTCTTTAGCATATTTGGATTGATGGACGTAGTTTCCATCTCTAGTTTGTTTGATTTGTAGTCCTAGGAAAAAGGTAAGCTCACCAACTAAGCTCATTTCAAATTCATTTTCCATTATCTTGACAAACTCTTTTAGGAAGTTTGTGTTGGTGGATCCAAAGATTATGTCATCTACGTAAATTTGGGCAATAAATATATCTTTTCCTAGGGTTTTAATAAATAAGGTTGAGTCAATTTGTCCTTGTTTAAATTCTTTAGAAGTTAAGTAAGTTGATAAACGTTCATACCAAGCCCTAGGTGCTTGTTTTAGTCCATATAGTGCTTTAGTTAGTTTGTAAACGTGGTCAGGTTTGTCTAAGTCCTCAAACCCAGGGGGTTGTCCTACATAAACTTCTTCTTTAATGAATCCATTTAGGAAAGCTGACTTTACATCCATTTGATATAGCTTAAATCCTTTATGGGATGCAAAGGCTAACAACATTCTAATGGACTCAAGTCTAGCTACTGGGGCATATGTTTCATCGTAATCTAATCCCTCTACTTGGCTGAATCCCTTCGCTACTAAGCGGGCTTTATTTCTAACTATTTCTCCTTGATCATTTAGCTTATTCCTAAAGACCCACTTAGTGTCAATGATGGATTTGCCTTCAGGTTTAGGCACTAGTTCCCAGACTTGGTTCCTCTCAAATTGGGCTAATTCTTCTTGCATAGCTATGATCCAATCAGGGTCAGGTAGGGCTTCATCTATAGTTTTGGGTTCTATTTTTGATATCATAGCTATTTGACTAAGGTTTCTATAGGAGGATCT
The DNA here is from genome assembly GCA_024364735.1 of Boesenbergia rotunda. Lineage (NCBI taxonomy): Eukaryota > Viridiplantae > Streptophyta > Magnoliopsida > Zingiberales > Zingiberaceae > Boesenbergia > Boesenbergia rotunda. Next base: position 177,326 of record JAGFNQ010000256.1, on the reverse strand, counting down.
AGTCCTGACTCCTAGAGTTGGATCACCCACAATTTGATCGGTTGGGTGACTGAGTCTGGGTTTCTTGGTTCTTCTAGAACTTGGTTCAGCCTCAGGTCCGGCTGGTCGGTTTGGTTCACTATTTGATTCGACTCTTTGGGTTGGTTCATTTGTTGGTTCGATAATTGGTTCAGTTGACTCATTAATTGGTTCAATAGTTAGTTCGTTTAAGGGTTCAATTAAAGGTTCACTAGTTTGTTCATTATTTTCTTGATCCGAATTTGATGAAGTTAGGTCTGGATTATCAGATGTTGAGTTGATTTCTTCATCAAATATTAAGTTTGTTGTTTCTTCAATTTTCTTAGTTTGTTTGTTGTAAACTCTATAGGCTCTACTTGTGGTTGAGTATCTTAGGAAGATACCTGGGGTTGACTTGGACTGAAATTTCCCTAAATAGTCTTAGGTGTTTAGGATATGGACTTTGCATCCAAAGACCTTTAGGTAGTGTAGATTTGGAAGTCTATGGTAGTACAGTTCATAGGGTGTTTTGTTGTGTCGATTGTTAATTAGCACCCTATTTTGGATGTAACAAGTCGTACTAATCGCTTCTGCCCAATATTGGTTTGCTAAGTTAAATTCGTTGAGCATAGCCCTAGCAGCTTCCTGTAATGTTCTATTTCTTCTTTCGACTATCCCATTTTGTTGGGGGGTTCTAGGACATGAAAATTCATGTAAATATCCATTGACCTTACAGAATTCCTCGAACCGTTGATTTTCAAATTCTCCCCCGTGGTCACTTCTAAGTCTTTTAATTTTAGTATCGTTTTGATTTTCAATTAATTTACAGAAATCATTAAATAGGTTTAGGGTTTCATCTTTGGTTTTTTGGAACCTAACCCAGGTGAACCTAGAATAGTCATCAACTATTACTAAGCAGTATCGGTTCCCGCTTAGTGACTTGGCTCCATGTGAGTCAAATAGGTCAAGGTGCAGGAGCTTAAGTGTGGTTTGAGTTAGGTCAGATTGGATTAGTTTGTGACTAGATTTGGTTTGTTTACCTTGATTACATGATTCACATATTAGGTTTTCATTGTTTTTAATTTTGGGGATACCTTTGATTAGGCCAAGTTGGGTGACTTTTGAGATAGTTCTCAGATTAGTGTGACCTAGTCTCCTATGCCAGAGATTTGATTGTTCTAACTGAGTTAACATACATTTGGGTACTAGGGGAAGGTTTATAGTGTATACATTATTTTTCCTAATGCCCTTAAGCATGATTTCTGAGTCTTGTACATTTCTAATCAGGCAGTTAGAATTGTTGAAGGTGACTATATAACCAGAACCACATAACTGACTTATGCTAAGCAAGTTAAAATTGAAGTTTTCAACCAAAAGAACTTTCTTAATAACAAAGTCAGATTTGACTTCAATATTACCTGACCCAATTACCTTGAGTGAAGCATTGTTGCCAAATGCCACTGAGCCTAGGTTCTTGAACTTGAGTTTGGTGAATTTCAATTTATCTCCAGTCATGTGTCTGGAGCAACCGCTATCCAACATCCATTGGTCCAAATCTTTATGTTCCTACACATCAAGAGTTTTATTGATTTGGATCCCATTAGAGTCAGGAATAGCTTAAATTGAGTTTCACTGCCTAGTCTGTCTCACCCAACTCTAGGGTTTTCAATCACGTTAGCCTTATAGGTTTTGTGAGACAGGTTTTGATAAGTAAAATTATTTTGAAAAAGTTAATTTATTTTGAAAGGAAATGTTTGAATCTATACTTAACTGAAAATTTATGTTAGATTTGAATTTGACAAAGAATAATTTAAATTTGAAATTCAAGAATTGGCTTCCAGGTCTTGGCGAGGCACTAGGCCTTCTTTGGCCTTAGCCTTATTGGATCATCAACCCTTTCCTTGACAAAGTCGTTTAATGAAAGTTCATTTTCAAATTTAATCTTTGAAAAGTTTTAGTCTAACTAGTTTGGATTTTGGATCGGTAGCTTCGGCTAGTTTCACCAGTCTAAAGAGACTAAGTAAACTTGACCTTATTAGAATTGGTTTCCCTAACGTACTATCATCTCACCTCCACCCAATACTATGTTGTCAAGTTTCAGTTAAGTTTGTTCAGTCCTTATACTAACCATTCCTAAGTCTAAGCATTGTAAATTACAAAAATTTAAATAAACAATCAATCAAACAAATTGCAAGAATTAAATTTTATTTAACAATAAATATAGTTTTTAATTTGGCTCCCCCTGGACTAAAGCCACGATAATGATTAGGCAAGATGTGAATCTTGTCCTTGGAGATCCAATACTGATTTGTTCCAGTTGGTTTGTTCAGGTACAGTTTAGGTACCCATGCCTGAACATTACTTCTGGACTAATTCAGTACAGCAAAGTAAGATCTTTGTCGGGATTTGGTTCTATAGCCAAGTCCTGATCGATTTAGAACGGACTTCTGTTTTCCAAGAATCATGTCAAGACCCTTGGAACCAGAAGTGAATCATTCTAAGGCAGCTCTAAGATCCTTAACCTGAGTTTTCAGGGAGAAGTTCTCTTTCTCAAGTTTTTCAACTTGAGTAGGAGTTCCTTCTTGAACCTTCTCGGTTAAGGGTTTAGAATCAGCTCCCTCTTTCAGGAGTTTTACTTCCTGTTGGAGGGATTCGACTCGGAGTTTAGCTTTCGCCAAATCTCGAGAAAGATACGAAATAAGTTCATTTAATTGACTTCTATTGAAACCACTTACCTTGATTTCGCCGTCTTCTGAAAAGATTAGTCTACCGTCGTCCTGTTCTGATTCTGACTCGGTCTCGACTTCTTCCGAGGCGGTCAGGGCTAGTAGGTTTGACTGGGGTGCTTCTTCTTCTTCTGAGGAAGATTCGTCCCAGGTTGTTTGGAGTGCTTTATTTCTTCTTGTTCTCTTGGTCTCCTTTAGGTTCGGACACTCCATCTTGTAGTGACCCTTCTTCTTGCACTCGTAGCAGGTCACGTTGGGCTTGTTTTTGTCATTTGCGGGTTCAGTTGGTTCGTCCTTTCTTCGGCTTGTTTTCTGTCTGTTGGTTTGGTTCTTCAATTCTTTATTGTAGCTTCGGGCCAGTCGGACCAGCTTAGGACGATCTCCTTCTTCGTCTTCTGAGTCTGAGTCTGAGTTAGACTCAGGTTCAGGTTGAGGATTCTTCTTTGTTGTCCTTCCAATTTTACCTGCAACAAAGGCAATACCTTTCTCGGCCAAATTGCAGTTAGTTTGTTCATGCAGTTCTAATTCGAAAAATAATTCATCTAATTTAATTTTTGAGAGATCCCTTGAAACCTTGTATGCATCTACCATAGATGCCCACAAGGTTCTAGGGAAAGCATTTAAAGCATACCTTATTAGGTCACGGTTTTCTACCTTGTGACCAATAGTGTGAAGACCGCCCATTAATTCTTGGATTCGTGCGTGAAGCTGGGTTGCTGTTTCATTGTCGGCCATCTTGATGGTATACAGTTTGTTCAGGAGCAGATCTCTCTTGCTGATCCAAGTGTCTGATGTTCCTTTATGTAGCTCGATCAGTTTTACCCACAGCTCCTTGGCACTGTTGAAAGGACCTACCCGGTTCAGCTCCTCTTTTGTTAAGTCGCATTGGAGGGTCTGAGTCACTTTTGCATCGGCTTCAATTTTGCGCTTCAGAGCGTTGTCCCATTCTGAGTAGGTTTGCGGTACTCCTTCAGCGTTCTTCGGAATCTCCAGTCCGGACTGGATGATTATCCACATGTCCACCTGAGTTTTCAGGTGGACCTCCATTCGACTTTTCCAGTAGGAAAAGTGTTCTCCACTGAAAAGTGGAGGTCTGGCGGTGCTGAATCCTTCTTGCATGGCCATTTAGGGATTTTATCTGAAAAAAACTAAGAAACGAACTTTTTCCCAAGACTTGGTTTTGGATTAGTAGTGTTGGATAAGGAAAATAAGATATCGAGGGGTGTTGCACCAACCTCGATTAACGAAAAAAATTTTGAAAAAAATATTAGAAGAAATTCGAACGGAAAAAAGAATATTAAACGAAGTTCGAACGAGAAAAAAAATATTAAACGAAATTCGAACGAAAAAAAATTTTAACAGAAATTTGAACGAAAAAATATTAACAGAAATTCGAACAAAAAATATTAACAGAAATTCGAACAAAAAATTATTAAAAGAAAAATTAAATAAAATCCGAAAAATTTTCAAACTGGTGGTTGCACCAAATTTGAACTTCCCCGCTCTGATACCACTTGTTGGATCGAGAGAACCGATAGAGGGGGGGGTGAATATCGAAAAGCGTTCGGATTTGAGAAGAGAATGCATAGCGGAAGATTAAAAACAAAAACACGCAAACACAGATATTTTTACTTGGTTCGGAGCCTAGGTCGACTCCTACTCCAAGGCCCACGGTCGCTGACCGTTTACTGCGAGCAATACTATAATCGCGAAAAAACAGTTATAGAAATGGAATTACAGTTTAAGTGCAGTACTGAAATTAAGCTCTTCTTTTTACCGACGTCCGATGTAGATTACTTTTTCTGGAGCAGTAGGACGTCGTCGGCGCTTGTATCTTGAGTCGGGAGGTTGCCGGAGCAGAGCGCGGAAGCAGAAGAGCGTAGAAGCGTTGAAAGAATTCGGTGTCTCAAGCCTCGGGGTTGAGGGCCCTTTTATAGGCCCTGGGGCGCCCGGAACGTCGGGGGCGCCCCCCACGTGTCGGCCGATACGCTTTTCCCTCGGTCACCTTCTGATCCCTTCAAACTCGGGATCACATCTTGACCGGGGCGCCCGGGACGCTGGGGGCGCCCGGGTTGACCGGGTCAAATCTTATCCCTTTGGCTTGGCTGGCTTCTCTTCGTAGGCTTGCAATGGGGGCGCCCGGAGCGCTGGGGGCGCCCGGGAGTAGCGGGGGCGCCCGGGAGATGAGCTGTCGAAGCCTGCTTTTGTTTTGTGTGTTTTGTGTTCACCTTGGGGGCGCCCGGGACACTCCGGGCGCCTTGGTCAGCTGTTGCCTCATTCCTTTGAGGCTCTCTGAGGTGCAGACACTCGTTCCTTCGGTCCTGCATCCAGGGTTAGTTCAAAACACCATAAAACAATAAGATGTTAGTTTATACAGCCTTAACTGTCTTGGTTCTGACTTTGGGCCTCCAAAATGGAGCCCTAGGTCGAACCGACGACTACTGTTCCCTCGACGGGGAACGCGTCCTCACCTACTCCTCTCGGGAGAATGTACCTGATGCCAACCGCTCCTCTGGTTGGACTTTTGCCTGGCGGTCCTTCGCCAGGTCTTGGATACCGAGCTGTCCTTCGCCCGGTGCCTAGCATTCCATCGCTAGGGCTTCAGTCCCAAGCTGTCCTTCGCCTGGCGCCTAGTAGTCCTTCGCTAGGGCTTCAGTACCCTGGCATTCCTTCTCCAGTGCCTAACAGTCCTTCGCTAGGGATTTTTACCCTGGCATTCCTTCGCCAGTGCCTAGCAGTCCTTCGCTAGGGCTTTTTACCCTGCACACTAGAGTAACATGTTAGAAAACAAGTAAGACTTAACTTTTGAGCCTTGTTGCCATTATCAAAACTCAGGTTCGACTTGGGTGCTTTCTGCACCAACAAATTATTTGTATCATCCTAACATATCATATACATAAATAAAATCATGAATCAAGTCATTATGAGATGAAATAAAGGTAATCCCTACTTAGTCATTTGATCATGAATTTCTATTTGGCTAAGTGCTCCCTCTTAAGGTCTCAAGTCAACTATTTTTTAAAAATTTAAATTTTAGTGTTCATGATTGACTAACCCTTGAGGATTGATTTTGTCACCCAATAGAGATTCTTCCTAATTAGGTTAACCAAATATTCCTTGGGGATCCATTTTCTATTTAGGATCTTCATTTTTTGTTGTCCTCTAGCAAGCAAGCAATGGTAGACTTTTTCATTGTTTGGTTGATCATATCCTAACCCGGTTTTCTTGAAGCTTGCTCTTTGGCTCCTAATAATCATATCTAGAGTGTTGGAGCCAACTTGAAATTTCTTAAGGGCCTTAGTAAGGTCATCTACCTTTTTCCTTAATTCTCTATTTTCCTCTTCTAAACATGAATTATTTAGGCTAGAAGAAGAGGAAACATGCATGTCATTTTTCATGTATTCTAACCTTTCTCTAAGCATGCAAATATCATTTTTCAAATATTTTATTTTCTTTCTAGCCTTGAATAAATCATCATTAGTGCTAGAAATTATTTTACTAAGGTGGTAGTGGGTAGATTGTATACCTCACTTACCGAGACGTCCGAATCTGAAATTGAGCCTCCCCCTTTACTTGAGTTCCCTTTATCTTCACTTGAGCTCTTTCCTTCTTCAACTTCGGATGATGTGGAGGCTACATCTTCAATTCTCATGAAGGCAAAGTGGGGCACATGATGTTCCTCCTCTTCCGATGATGATGAGTCATCCCATATTGCCTTTAAGTTTTGGATTTTCTTCCCCTTTTCTTTTGCTTTCTTCTTTTCTTCCTTCTTCTTCCCTTCCTTTTTCTTCAAAAGAGGGTATTCATATCTCATATGTCCTTCTCCTTGACAATTGTAGCAAATGATCTTCCTTGGTCGACTTTTACTTCTTGAGCTTTTCTTATCACGAGATTTGTTAGATGAAAAATGTTTAAAGACCCTTCGCATTTTTCCTACCATATACGCCTCCTCATCACTATCCATGGAGCCACTTGATTCTTCCAAATCGGATGATGAGACCTTCTTCTTGCCTTTTCCCTTGTTTGTCACAAGGGCTACTCCTCTTGGTTTGTAGTCTTCTTCATTCGCTCCTCCAATCCGAGTTTCATAGAGCTCCATGGTTGAGAAGAATTTATCTAGAGAACTTTTCTTTAGATCCTTGGATATATAATATGAATCCACCATTGAACTCTAATTTGTGGTTCTTGGGAAGACATTGATGACTTTCATCAATATGTTTCGGTTGGAGAGTTGTTCACCTATGCTTGTTAGTCCATTTAGAATTTCTTTAATTCTAGCATGTAAGTTAGATATCTTCTCTCCTTTATCAAGCTTGATGTTGTTGAGTTGAGATTGGAGAAGGTCACTTTTTGTCAATTTTGCTTCCAATGTGCCCTCATGAAGCTCTACTAGCTTATCCCATAAATCCTTGGTACTTGCGCAGCTCCCAATCCTTGTTACCTCTTGTTGTGGAAGCACACTTAGTAGATGATACAAGACTTTTGAATTTGCTAGATAATCATCCCTTTTCTTCTTCCTCCATTTTATCTTCTTGAAGGGCTTATTCTCTTGATCCCTAGGCATCTCAAACCCGTTTTTCATAATCAACATTATATCAAAATTGGTATCGAAGAACACCTTCATCCTTTTTTCCCACCAAGAGAATTCTCATTCGAATTTTGGGGGTTGAATGCGAGAGTCGGCCATTTTGATGATAATTTGCTCTTCTCAACGGTTAGTCCATTGAAGGACAACCTTGTGCTCTAATACCACTTGTAGAGGATTGGATGTCGGCTAGAGGGGGGTGAATAGCTCAATTCCCAAATTCGTGTTTCTTCCTACAAAGTTAGTATGCGTAGCGAAAATGAAAAAAAGAATGAAATTAATGCTAACATAAAACCTTTTTTTGGTTCAGAGATTGCTTGCTCCTACTCCACGGCGTGTCCTTGAGGTGTACGAATCGTTAATCCTTTGGTGGATCAATCCCAGACAGTCTCTGGCTAAAGCTTTCTCCTTCTCAGTGGAGAACAACTTCTCACAAATTTCTCTTCCTCTTTACAAGATGAAAGCTAGGGTTAGGAGAAAAAGAATGAACTTGGAAGCTTGAGCACTTGAGCAATAGGGTTGTTTATACAACAGCTAACCCTTCTCAAGTCTCAAGCTGTTCTTTAAATAGAAGAGAGAGGTGTTAACAAAATAGCTCAGCCCTGACATCAGTCAACTGACTCCAATCCCAGTCTACTGATGCTTATCCAATGGCTATTTTAGAATAGATCAGTCGACTGGTGCCCAGACTAGTCGACTGCTACATTCTGTTCGATCCAAGAAAGATCAATCGACTGCCATCCAGGCCAGTCGATTGATGTCGTTGTTCTCACCTCACAGAAAGATCAGTCGACTGATGTCCCTATCAGTTAACTCAGCCTTTTACACACTCTCATCCTCTCCGGAGTCGACCTCTAAAGCCCTCTTCCTTTGGCTCTCGTCTCTCGGATGCATACGAGCCCACGGCTCGTCTCAATGTCATCCTTCGCGTATTCCTTGAAGTTCACTTCCCTTGGCTCCACTCCATTGCTCCTTATCCAGTGATCCCTTGGATGCACCATCTTTCACTAACTCAAGGACCCGAGCACTCAGGATGAGATCTCCCATGTGTGTTCTACCAAGTCCTGCATGACTTAATCACACATCAAACCAATATGAATTCCTAACTTAAACTTATTGACACACATCAAAACTCATGATCTATCCGATCAAACCAGGGTCGATTGCACTATCAAAAACACATTTTCATGTTGATAAATAAGCATTCTATTTTCAGCTTTTCAGAAATAGCACAAAGGTGAGAAAAGTGTAATGCTCATGTTGGATTGTAGACGATAATGTCATCAAAGTAAACTACTATAAACTTTCTGACGCCGGGCAGAATAGCGATTATCCTATGGGCTATTGAATCCGTTGATCCGCGCATGAATATTGGAAACAATCTTCTATAACCTGTTAATTCAAAGAAGAATATCAGGAAATAAGAAAATAAATGACACTGCCGACAATCTTATTAATCAAAACTTATCTTCTCTCCACATCCACCCTAACTTGTATTTAAATAACCTAAGAAATAAGAAAAAGTCGCAATAGAAAAGTCGCAATAGAAAGAAAATGTAAAAGAAAACTGTTTCTAAAAAAGAGAGAAAGACTAAACAAATTTTTAGGAAAGAAAATTAATCCTAAAAATTTTAAACAAATTAAAAATTCTAAAAATACAAAAGATAAAAATTACCAAAAATATCTAAAATACCAAATAACAAACTTAAAATTTATAAAAGAGTAATTTACTAAAATTAATAAAAAAATTCATAGAATGCTCCTGCATCAGACGCCTCAGGTTGAAAAGAACTCGTCCTCAGGTTCAGATGGTAATCTAGGAGGAAGTTCCTTTGGTATCAACTTGATAAATCTACTAGCAATTGGACATTGAGGAAACTCATCGATCTGCTGACGAGCACGATATCGTGGATGTCGCTCTTATCCATTTTGAAGCTATAATCTTCAAGGTCCCATCTATTCACGACCTTACCTAGCAATCCACTAAAAGAATAACACGTCATGCTATTTACTAAACCATCATGTCCCTTCCATGAACAAATGCCCTTGTGGGAGGAGAGCTCCCAAACTCGAATTTGTTGGTTGTCGGCAGCCGTGAAAAGGAACTTGTCATCAAGGCTCAAGATGAAAGAAGTACTACATTCTGAAAACCCACCAAGACTCCGTAAGACGGAGGCATCAAACGAGTTCATGATTTTTATCTTGTCGTCGTAGGAACAAACAAGGAAGGAGTCGTTAAAGGACACAACAAAAGATCCACCAACGTAGAAATCTTACAACGATGACACACATCGGCAACTTTTCTTCAAAACTGGAGGCAATATCACATCCATCGCCAACGACTACACGGAAGGTCCACCTCGGATTTGATTGCTTGTACATATGCTTGATCCAACTTTATATACTTGGTCATCGTCATAAATTGGATCACCAATTATTTTGATCTTGTCGTCCATATCTTTCTCAAGAAAAATTTTATCCAAATTAAAATAAGAGAACTTACGACCTTTAAGATCTTGGGCTCTATGATCATAATGTTGTGAGACTTCCTCAGTTGGAACTTGTTTGCCACAACCTTGACAGCGTACATCATGATCTTCAAGATCTTGCACAGTTAGATACTAGGATAACTGTCTTTGTAGATCTTCAAGTATCCCGTTTTGAGTGCTATAATCAAGGTGTGAGGCTTCCTTAGCCGGAACCTGCCTGTCATAACCATGATCACGACCACAACGATCCTCCATTAGATCTTAATGAGCTCTGATATCAACTAACGCCGAGCAAAATAGCGATTATTTTGTGGGCTATTGAATCCGTTGATCGACACACGAATATCCAAAATAATCTTCTATAACATGTTAATTCGAAGAAGAATACCAGGAAATAAGGAAATAAACGCCACTGTCAAAAATCTTATTAATCAAAACTTCTCTTCTCTCCATATCAATCCTAACTTGTGTTTAAATAGCCTAAGTAATAAGAAAAAATTGCAACAGACAAAAAAAAAGTAAAAGAAAAATCATTCTAAAAAGAGATAAAGTCTAAACAAATTTTTAGGAAAGAAAACTAATCCTAAAAATTTTAAACGAACTAAAAATCCTAAAAAATATATAAAAGATAAAAATTACCAAAATATCTAAAATACCAAAAAAATTTAAAAATTATAAAAAAGACTAATTTACTAAAATTAATAAAAAAATCCATAGAATGCTCCTGCATCAGACACCTCATGTTGAAAAGAACTCGTCCTTGAATTCAGATGGTAATCCAGGAGGAAGTTCCTCTGATATCAGCTTGATAAAATCTATTATCAATTGGACATTGGAAACTCGTCGATTCGCCGATGAGCACAATATTGTGGATGCTGCTCTTATCCATTTTGAAGCTATAATCTTCAAGGTCCCATCTATTCACGACCTTACCAAGCAATCCACTAGAAGTATAACACGTCATGCTATTTACTAAACCATCATGTCCCATCCATGAACAAATGCCCTTGTGGGAGGAGAGCTCCCAAACTCGAATTTGATGGTTGTCGGCAGCCGTGAAAAGGAACTTGTCATCAAGGCTCACGGTGAAAGAAGCACTAGATTCTAAAACCCCTCCAAGACTCCCTAAGACGGAGGCATCAAACGAGTTCATGATTTTTATCTTGTCGTCATAGGAACAAACAAGGAAGGAACCGTGAAAGGACACAACAAAAGATCCACCATCATAGAACTGTTACAGTGATGACACAGATCGGCAGCTTTTCTTTAAAACTGGAGGCAATATCACATCCATCGCCAACGACTGCACGGAAGGACCACCTCAGATTTGATTGCCTGTACATATGCTCGATCCAACTTTATATACTTGATCATCATCATAAATTGGATCGCCAATTATTTCGATCTTGTCGTCCATATCTTTCTCATGAAAAATTTTATCCAAATTAAAATAAGAGAACTTACGACCCTTAAGATCTCGAGCACTACGATCATAGTGTGAGACTTCCTCAGTCGGAACCTGTCTGCTATGACATTGGCCACGTACCTCACAATCTTCATGATCTTGCACCGTTAGATGTTGGGATAATTGTCTCTATGGATTTTCAAGTATTTCGTCTTGAGTGCTACAATCATGGTGTGAAGCTTCCTTAGTCGGAACTTGCCTATCACGACCACGATCATAACCACGACAATCTTCCATTATATCTTAATGAGCTCTGATACCAACTGACGTCAAGCAGAATAGTGATTATCCTACGGGCTATTGAATCTGTTGATCCACGCACGAATATCGAAAATAATCTTCTATAACCTATTAATTAGAAGAAGAATACCAAGAAATACGGAAATAAATGGCGCTGCCGAAAATCTTATTAATCAAAACTTCTCTTCTCTCCACATCAACCCTAACTTATGTTTAAATAGCCTAAGAAATAAGAAAAAGTCGCAACAGAAAGAAAATGTAAATGAAAACTCATTCTAAAAAGTGATAAAGTCTAAACAAATTTTTGGGAAAGAAAACTAATTCTAAAAATTTTAAATGAATTAAAAATCCTAAAAATACAAAAGATAAAAATTATCAAAAATATCTAAAATACCAAAAAAACTTTAAAATTAAAAACTTTAAAATTAATTAAAAAACCATAGAATGCTCCTGCATCACTTTCCCATAAAAGGTTGCAGGATCTGATGCATAAATCTTATGAAAGTGCTTGGCGCATTGGATAATCCAAAAAGAATGATCATCCACTCATACATGCCAAGTTGTGTCTTGAAGGCAGTCTTTCATTCATCTCCGGGCCTTACTTTGATCTGGTGGTACTTGCTTTTAAGGTTAATTTTTTAGAAGACCTTAGAACCAGGTAGCTGAATTAACATGTCGTCTAAGCAGAGAATTAGAAATTTGTACTTCACTATAATCTTGTTAATGACTAGGCTATCAACGTATATACGCCGCAAAATCATTTTTCTTCAACACTAGTAGAGCTAGAACTGCATGCAAGCTCATGCTCTCTCGGATATAGCCCTTCTCCAGTAACTTCACCACCTGCCACTACAATTCTTCAGCCTCCTTGGAACTGAGACGATATGTTGGCCAATTAGGCAAATTCCATCCCGGAAGAAGGTCAATCTGATGCTAGATATCACACATAGGTGGTAACCCAGAAGGAAGATCCGCTGACATTAGCTCATCAAAATTTGCTAGTAGCTGTTATACATCAGTATGTAACTCAACGTTCGTGGCTAGAACAATGCTCTGGTAGGGTAGCAAAGCAAAGACAATGCCTCCATGCTCCACCTCATCAAGGAATCTGGATATAGAAAGCAGATTAGTAGTTTTGGTTGTTAGCGCAATCTTCTTTTGGTTCAAGGTTGACCAGTTTGACTGAGTTCGGGTTGGCTCGAGCTTGAGTTTCGATATTCAAACAATATGTGAGAAGAGGTCAAATAGGTCAAGGTTGACCGAATATTTGATAATATGTGGAAAGAAGTTAAGTAGGTCATGGAGGACCAGATACTTGACTAGGGTAGTCCTAACTCGAGGTTAGACAACAGAAAGCCCTAACTGCAGTTAAACAAGGGTGAGAAGTCTACGGAGTGACTAATTCTAATTGTAGTTAGGCAAGGGAAAATCCTAACCGAGGTTAGTCAAGGGAAAATCATAACTGATGTTAGGTAGGGTAAAAGTCTACCGAGTGACTAGTCTTAACTGTAGTTAGACAAAGAAAAGTCTGAGTAGGTCAAGGAGGATCGCACGTTGGCAGGGTGGAAGTCTATCGAGTGACTAGTTCTAATTGTGATTAGGTAAAGAAAAGTCCATGTGAGTCAAAGAGCACCGTATGTTGATAAAGGAAAATCCAAGTGGGTCAAGGGTTGACCGGGCACTTGGTAAGGAAGCCTTGGCAAGTCAAAGTTGATTGGATGCTTGGATCAAGAAAGTTAGGGTTGGACAATCGATTAGGGCAATATACGGACCCAAACCTAATCGATTAGGTTAGTCAATTAGGAGAGTTTTCGGGAGAACATAGAAAAGGCCTGAATCGATTGGGCAGAGCCTAATCAATTAGTTTAATCGATTAGGGATGGATTCTAACGAAGAAAAGAAGTCTTGATCAATTAGGAAGATTTCCTAATCAATTAGGATGCATTCTCACAAGAGAGAAAGGCTTGGAATCGATTGTTTTAATTAATTAACCCTTCCACAATCGATTGGGGCATTTGTTGCAAGAGAACAGAAAGGATGAAAATCGATTGGACAATCAATCGGGAACCTGTCTCTCGTAAACAAAAAGCTTCTGAATCAATTGGAGCAATCGATTAAAAGATGCCGAATCGACTGAGATGACTCACCAATTGATTAAAACTAAAAAGTTTGAAAAGAATCATTTTGCAGGTTAAACATTCGAATGATGACATGGTAAACATTCGAAAAAAAGTCGTTCTGCAAGACCATGCATAACCCCCTAAGAATTGGGCCATCATCTATTCCTCCATCTCAAACAAGTCATTTCGAGTAATCAACTGGAGGAATTCATCCATGTATTCGTTGACTAATCTCGCACTCTGTCTCAACGAGTGGAGTCATTGGAATAGGTTTTAGTGTAGTCGAAAGAAAGAAAGTGTTACCTCATATTCTTCTTCATCTCCCCCTAGTCGGTTATTTGGGATTTGCCATGTTTGTCTCTTGAGCGCTACATCTGCTCCCACCACACTAATGCTTGCCCCTTGAGTTTGATGGCAATCAACTTGACCTTAATCGAATCCGACACTTGCTTATAGTCGAAAATCCTCTCCACTTCGTCGATCCAATTAATGAAGCCCTATGCTTGCAACGAATCAGAAAATTCAGGCAATTCAACATGAAACCCGAGGTCGTCATAGGTCTCCTCCCAACCACGACGCTCCTAGTATATAGCATGTTGGTGAAAAGGGTTTACGAAGGAAGACTCAGATCCACGATCTAAGATCCCATAAGCTGGGAGCTCATGAGCCTCTATAATTCGCATTGCATCTCTAAACGCTGGGTTAAGTCTGCGACTTACCTTTGTAAATCCTATCATCATCATGGCATGAATGCTACGATCATAGTACGAGGCTTCCTCCGCTAGAACTTGACTGTTGTTGTAGTCGCAAGCATGACCACGACAACCTTCTATTGGATCTGACGCTCAACATCCTCAATCGGACACTACCGACTTTGATACTAACTGACGACAAACAGGATAGCGATTATCTTGTGAGCTAATGAGAAGAGGAATTGAGGAAAAAACAAGAAAAAAATCACTAAAAGAGAAGCTTTCTTAATAATAGAGGATTAATTCCTTATACAGCTAAACATGTATTTACACAGACTCTAGACCCTAAGACAAAGAAAGGAAAGAAATCCTAATATATGGACTTTAATTCCAATCTTGTAGAGAAAAAAACGATCTTTCCATAAAAGAAAATCTCTTAACAGAAATTAAAATTAATAAAACATGATTCTAATTTAGACAAATTAGGATTCAAAAATATCAAAATTATCCTAAATATAAAAAGCAAAACTTACCAAAAATAGTAATAAAATATTCGGAAGCTCGGATAAGGGCATAAACGGTGAAATTTTGACCCGAAAGTTAGCAACTACGAGTTTCTCATAAATAAATATAGATTTTTGAAATATGCACACGTGACCACCTATAAAGTTTGATATTGAATCCTGAGTCAAAAATTGTCTCTTTAAAGTTTAAAGGGTCATGTAGAGTCCGTTCATGTTAGATTCGTCATGCTTCAAGATGTGTGTCAATTGAAGTAGTTGATGTTACTCATTAGAGTAAAAGATGGTATCATTCGTTCTAAGCGGTCATTGGAGTAAAAGATAATATCATTCATTTTAAGCGGTCCAATGTGGTCCACCCAACTACAAATATAGATATGCAACCTATGGGAGGACATTTTTTCTTAACACAGCAGCATTTTAAGAAGATGAAATATTAGATATTCGGCATTAGAAGTTGATAGCAAACATAGTTTAGTTTGGTTGATGTTTCTCATGTAGTTTCGTTATGCCTCAATTGTTTTAAATAATCACTGTCTTAAAACGTGAATAAGGCATTAGGTCATATATAACGTGGATAAGGCATTAGGTTTAAAAAGAATATAATATATATAAAAAATCGTCGACAGCAGGGTTCGAACCTGCGCGGGCACAGCCCAACAGATTTCAAGTCTGTCTCCTTAACCACTCGGACATATCGACCGTCTGTGAAACTCTATATAGTTTTTATAGACATATTATAATTTAGTTTAAATATAAACATTTGTACTCAACTAAGACGTTTATTTATCTTTTTGTTTTTTTGTGTTGTTGTCAAAGGGTTAGTTTATTTATATTTTATATTTTTAATTAAAATATTATTGCATTATTAATTATTAAGAATTGAAATATGCCAAAGTCAAAATATTTAGATGCAAATAGATAAAAACGAATCAAATTTATGTTTTAAAAAATCATATTGTAATTTGATTTTTAAAAAATAAAATCAACTTGCCTTGTAATATTTGCTAACTGTTATGGTGTTATTAAGGTGTGAGAGACATCAAAAGGATCATAATAAGAAAAATTCCATATCATCATACAAATCAACTAATTGGAAACCATGAAAAATAAAATTTGTAGCATTTTTTGGAATTAAAGGATAAACTGTTAAAAATTGATGTGGTAAATTGTGATATTTTGTTAGATGGAGGCATTGGGCTTTTTGTGGTACAATAGAAATGAATTATGCTTTGTGTTCTTTACTAACAAAACAGTCATATCTGTATTATGGATGATAAATCAATTATAATCTTTATTTATAAAATTTGAACAAACTATTACAATAGTATTTTATACATCTTTTTTCGGAGATTGTTGCAGAATAACATGATCATTCAATCCAAGGTTTAGCTGAGTGAACAGCATTCAAAATGTAGGCCAATGATCACACACTGAAATGGATCTCACCACCACAACAAACCTAATTAAGTTTGAACATGAACTACGCAGGTTTTCAAACAAGGGAGTGTAGAAATGATTCTTATTTTCTGCCATTGATTGTGCTTTGGCCTTCTCGCGAGCTAGATAAGCTAGAACCTGAGGAGCTTGTCTTATGACCTGTGGTAGCATTTCTCTAGTCTAGTTCATCAAACAACCTATTTGTATAAACATAAGGTTTGGCAGAGGATAGCTCCATCTGGCCCGGGGCTCGTATTTATCTGTGATTGTGTTGTATTAGTTTCAGCGCCAGAAGAATACTGGGGCACAGGCCTTGAAGCCTGTACTGAAGGATAAGTAGCAGCAGCACCATTGACGGGCAGAGAACTGAAACATAGTTGATTCAAATGGATTGGCATTGGCATTGCTATCGACAGCAGCATAGTTGATACATTTTGATCAGACGTTGTAGGAGTTAAGAGTGCAGGGTGGCGACGAGTTTGACAAGGTAATGCTCAAAAGGCTGATTATGTCTTTGTTCTTTGGTGAAAGTGTCAACTGGAGTTGGAGGATCAGGGAGTGCTAGAAGGAGGTGATGATGCCTCCATGCTTCCTGCTATGGAGGAAACTGTAACATCAGTTGCGTTTGGACAGTCCAAATGATTACTGGTTGCAACGGAGTTGCTGCTAGAATTTGGTGGATTGACTTTGGAGTTCCTGCACAAGCACAGACAAGATTTTAACCAGTCCTTTTTTACCCCCTAAATATGGTAGATTAGCTACCTGTTACCAACCTGCGAGTTGAGCAAAATCATTATCATCATCTTCTTCTTCCTCATCATAATGGCTAGCAGGTTGAGGCACAATTGGAGTTCTTGGAAGGGATTCAGAGACTTCAGGTTTTGTAGGTTGAGGTGCCACAGCTTCCCTTTCGATCAACTCAGATGCACCAGCTTGCAGAGGTGAACCTGAGGCATTTGCATCGTGCTTTGCAAGTACATTTTGCAAGTCATCATTCAATTCAAGGCCTTGACCTAACAACTTCTCATCCCTGTGAATGTGGCCAAGTACAATTTAGTTAGTCTGGGGATAAAATTCTGCTAGATGCAATCAGCCAAAGGAAGTCAACATATGAAAAAGGGAAAAAGGATCAAGTTCCACAATAGAAGATGATATGAGAAGTGAGACCTTTTCTAACTCAAGATTTTGGGTTTCGTAGTTACAATCAAATGCCCCATAACTTGAGAGTTCAAATCTAGAATGAAGCAGCCTTTATTAAGATTATGAATTGTTTAGTTACGGTCAATGGGTCTCTTCTTCATAAAACCTTGTGCCATTCACTTGCCACTCATACAATTCCGTCCATGGTACTACAAGTTTAGTTTGTTAGACCATGAGAGGGAATGTTTAAATTCAAATATGCTTTTGTGCAAGTGGTTCCTAGTAAATTCAAAGTCAGAAAGCTCAAGAACTAGTCAAAGATTAAACCAAATGATGCTCAGCAGAATAAAGACCTAGAAAAGTTTGGCATTGACCAGCATATGTATACTTAATATAGTTGTGAAGTTAGATTGGCGAACAGTATTAAAATTACCTGATCAAATTAATTGATTCCTTTAGCTTCTTTTGGTGGGAATGGCATCAAGAGAGATTTTGGGTTTAGTAGTTTTGCTCAACTGTTTGAACTGCCTGCTACTGTATCCTGCCTAGAGCCATCAAGAGAGAAGAATTTTTTTTATTAATCTTTGAATGAATGAAACAATGGTGGGTTCATGTCCCCTACAATAATCTGATCTCCTAAAACTTGGTATAAATTTACTAAGTTAGCTAGAACTAGTAAAAAAACAATACAATTTTTACAAGCCTAAAAAGTGAGGCAATGCACCAGCTTATTTTGTTGATCCAGTTAATTTAAAAAATATTAGTAATTTTAATTATAATCATAATCTACATCAGGTGTCTTTGTTGATCCAGTTTCTCTGATTGTAGCCTGTAGCCTGTAGCCGGCAGAGAGCAAATGTACCTGGTTCTGAAATCTAGTTCCTACACCATCTCCAACTTGTGCAAATATCTATGCAATTCGAGAGGATAAGCACAAGATACTTTTCGTTTCAGATGAGCAAATAAATTAGTCTGATCCGAATCTTTATCCTGAATCAGTGTATTTTCCAAGGGCTTCAAATTGCAGAGACATTTTTTCCCAACTCAACAAAACTGTACCCAGGTGCCTTGGACAATCCTCTTTTTCTAGCTATAGTCCATAAAAATGCAGCTTCGCTCCACTTACCCGCCTGAGCATATACATTTGACATTAGAGCATATGTACCTGAATTATGGGGCTCTAGTTCTAGGAGCTCAGCTCCAACAGCCTCTCCTATTTCAGAATTCTTATGGTTCTTACAGGCTGCAAGCAAAGAACACATTCCAGCAGGCTTGTCTCTCATTGGAGTGTGCTTCAACAAAGCCAATGCTTCTTCAAGTTGACCAGCTCGACCAAGTAAATCGATCATACAATTGTAGTGTTCTTCCTGTGGAGAAACCGAATGATCTTTCATGGAATGGAAGATATGCCAAGCCTCTTCAACCAGGCCAGAATGGCTACATGCTGAAAGTACTGAACTGAATGTCAATGCATCAGGCTTCACATTCTTCCTTTGCATTTGGTCAAACAACTTGAGCACTTCTTTGCAGTAGCCATGAATGCCATATGCAGCAATCATAGTATTCCACGAACTCAGTCCAGGTTCTGTAAGGATGCTACCAAACACAGATTCTGCAATATCTAACCTCCCACTCTTTGCATATGTAATTATCAGAGAATTTATTGTGGTAATATCTTCTTCCATACAGCTTCTGTATATATACCCGTGAATTTCTTTGACTGACTCTAAATTGCCAAGTTGAGCATATGCCTGAAGTAGAGTCATAATGGTTAGTGAATCAGGCTCGCTACCTGTTCCCTGAATTTGTACAAATAATGCAGCAGCCTCTTCTCCAAGGCCATAATTTACATAACCTTGCATCATTGTTGTCCATGAAATCAAGTCTTTGTGCACCATCAAACCAAAAATTATTCTCGCAGAGTTGATTTGCCCACATCTTACATACATGTGCATAATCATATTGGAAAGATCCAAATCTAACCAAAGGCCATGTCTGACTGCAATACCATGAACACACCTACCATTTCTTTCATCTTCTATATCTGTAAATGCAGACAAAAAGGTCACCATTGTAGCGGTGTTTGGTCTTGTACCTGCTTGGTTCATTTCATTGAAGATGTTAATGGCCTCTTCAAATTTTCCATCTCGAAGATAGCCAGAAATCATCACATTGTAGCAGATTACATCTCTGAAACTGATATTCTCAAATAGTTTTCTGGCTTGTATCATTTTGTTGAACTTTGAGTACAGTTCGACCAGAGAAGTGGTCAAAACTTCATCAAGAAAAATATTTCTTCTCATAATGTAAGCATGGAGGCTTGTGGTGTACTTCTCAAAGTTAAAATTAGAACAAGCTGAAAGAACATTAGCTAATGTGACAGAATCTGGAAAAACATCATCATCTTGTTGCATAAGATTGAAATATTTCAAAGATTCTGAAATTTGACCAGATTGACTAAGACCAGTTATTAGTGCATTCCATGAAGCAACATTTCTTCTCTTCATTTGTCTCAGCGCGCATGCTGCTGCAGCACTAGCACCACATTTTGCATACATATCTACAAGGCTGGTCAAAAACACCTCATCTGAAAATCCCATGCCTCTCCTGAAAGCATAGCAATGGATTGAACGACCCTCTTTAAGTGCTTGTAAATGTGCTGCTGCCAGGAGCAAGCTCACAAGAGTAACCCTATTTGCATCCAGCCCTTCACCGTGCATCTTAATGACCATATCAAAAGCCCTCCATGCATTAAAATCAGTGAATCTGGAATAGCCAGAAACCATTGATGTATAAGCGATAACATCCTTCTCTGATATCTCTTCAAATGCTCGTTCTGCATCCTTGATGGCTCCAGATCCGAAGTACACACCAATGAGAGAAGAACCAACAAACATATTACTATTTAAACCAGTCTTTAAGGCATCAGCATGAATAGATCTTCCAAAACATAAATGCATGAGCTCAATGCAACATTTTAAGACAAAATTAATAGCAACACTATCAATGTTGATTCCTTCAGATTTTAAGCTTAGATACAACAGGAGAGCTTCCTCAAAATGACCTGATCTAAAATAGTTAATGATAGCTGAATTCCAAGGAGAGAACTGTTTACTTGCAATTGTATGGGACATCCGTATAGATTTAGGAAGGCAACCAAAGTTAGAATAACAGTTCCAGAGCTTGGATCCAATTGAAATACTACTTCCAGGTGCACGAGTTAAAATGCTAGCATGAACCTTCCTTAGCAATCTTATATCAGTACATGTTTCCAGGCAACACTCAAACCTCTTCACAGTATAGGTTAAGGGCATTTCCAATCTTCTGCAAGTATTTCCATGCAATCTCCTTGAATGATTCCAACGTGGTGCAAATTGAAGAAAGCTTTTGAGTGGTAACTGGAACCCAGCACAAAAAGGAAGCATCTTTCTCTTGTAAATATAAACTGATTGTTCTATTTCACGCTAAGCATGTCAAGTCTTCTGAAATCGAACACATAACCAATACAAAATGAGTCTGATTTCCTTAACAGGGAAGAGCCAACCACAATAGCACCAGATGATGATGATGATGATCAAAGACAACCACGATAGTACCAGGTCAAATGCGATGAACTCCAAATCATCCTCCAACAAACAACTCTCAGTTCACCCATCACTGATACAAGGAAGACCCACAGATCTGGAGTGAATCGGTTAACGTCAACTAATCCTTTAAGCCACTGATTCTAGTATCTCCTCCAATCGAAAGTAAATGAAGTCTCTACCAACATATCACTGCCTCGATCTAGAGGCGGCGTCGGAGGAAAAGCCTGTCATAAAATTGGCTCACTATGCCGGCAGAAGAGGGTTGCGGAGGCTCTCAGTAATGGGTCGGGCGGTGGCAGTCTCTGTCGACGGCGCTGAATAAGAGCGGGGCAGGCTGGCAGACCACTGGAGGAGGAGATCGCCGGAGTAAATCGCGATCGGGAGAAGAGGAACGAGATCGGGAATAAGAAGGGTCGGCTAGCCTTCCTCATCTAAAGTATTAAATCCTAGATAATCCACTTTAAATTAAATCCCTGAACCGAAGTTGCTACCGAACCGAACCGAGATCCACATTTGGTTCAGCTCCCAAAACTTCCAATAACATTCAACTTCAACTCTAATGGAAAAAAAAACAGAAAACTCTATTTATAAATATTCCTTTTTATTGAAATTATTAAAAATAATAATTTTTTTATTAATTATCATAATAATATTCTAATTAGGGCACCTGCAACAACTGCAACGGTGCATTAATATAGCATTATAACACTCGATTAACGCACCATCTATATTAAAGTCATTGCGACGAGCTCGTTATAGCGATGACGCGATTAACGCGTTCAGATATTCGAACACGTTCATCGCGTCGTGACATGACATCCTCAAGTCCACACTCGATTGGGGGTGCCCCCAATCTTGGGCACCCCCCCCCCCCCCCAAACAACCCCCAATCAATTGGGCAGCCTTCTCAATCGATTTCGGACACCCTTGAACTACGATTGAGGATGTCTTTAATCGATTGAGACAGCCGTAATCGATCAAAAAATCGACAATGGTCACCTAAACGGCTAGTAAACGCTCACAACGACCATAAAAGGGTCACAAACAACTATTTAAAAATATTATTATTATTTATTTTAAATAATAATCATTTAAATTGACAAATGAAATTGAAAATAAAAAATATGTATGTAAAAGAATGAATATGTGAGATAATGTACATGTGACATTTGGATCCCATAAATAATGAGGGTTGAATGTTAAACGAATGTGAAAGACAAAAGATGTTAATATTATTATGTATGTGGTATGTGGGTCACATGTGTTTTTGATGAGGTGATAGGTATTATAATATTAAAAGTGTTAAATAGTTACGGATGCCCTTAAAAAACTTAAGCCATCTCTTAGTATATTATAGTAGGTATGATTTCGCGGGCATGACACGGTTGGTAATGATTCACTTAGGTGATCCCTCACTTCCCGGGTTCGATTCATCCCTGGTAGAGCGCGCAGTATGCTGACAGAAAAAATCGCCACAAGCTGCTGCGTGGTTGGGTCATCGGGTACCGATATCATCAGTGGTGAAGTCGTCACGTGTCTCCGTCCTGCGATTTACCCTCGTTGACCGGTGGGAACTCTCATTGAAGACTGTGGGGTAGGGCCGATCAGCCAAGCGAATTAGTCGAGTGTAACTCTGGATATCCCTTGTAAATAAAAAAAAATAAAGATAGGTGTGAGACCTGTAAATATGAAACCATGTGTTAATATTAAAAATCAAGATAGGTGTATGTTAATAAATTAGACGTGTTAATAAAATAGATATGTGACATGCTTTATAATTTTTTTAAAAGATGACATATAATAAAGCTCAAATCTTATAACAATTATGAATTATGATTTCTAGTTAGAGTACTTATGGTTGCATAATTATTATAAAAATTGGTTTAATAAAAAATAATTAAGATAATAAAAATCAAATGAAGTATTATTTTACTAATTAATAAAAATGCGTACTTTAATTAATAATTATATATATATATTTATTTATTTATTTAAGGGTAATCGGAAGGATATTTCTCTAAATAAATATTTAGTTAATAAAATATTTAATTATAAAATTTAAAATATTCAAAGAGTGAGATATTTAAATAATGATTCAAATAATATTTAAGAGAAATATTCTTTCTTCGGATTCAGCCGAAGGAAAGATCCCTCGACACCTTTCACAAGTCAACCCCTTCCTCGAAGCAACAACCTATTTCATTTTCACTAGACTTCAATATATATTGTCCAAACCTCTCGTTCTCCTCCATTAAAGCAGCGTCTCCTCCCTCCTCCATCTCCATGGTGACATCTCCTCCTCGCCCTCCTTCACCGAGCTCCTCACCGGAACCGAGGAGCCTCCAATTCCTGGTACGAGTCAGGAATTGTTAAATACTGAGTTTTTAGGGTTGAAACGGTAAGTTTCCGAAAATAGGGACCTAGTTGTGAACGTAAATAGCAGGGCTTATTTGTAAAAGGCAAAATAATTATATAAAACCCCTAATAAGCCCTAAACTCACCCGAATCTCTTCTGCCTTTGGTTCTCCCCGACGGTTTTCTCCTCCGTTCCTTTTCCCCGACGCCGACACTCCACGCACGCCGGCGGTTCGCGACGACGTTCCCTCCACCGCGCCGAGTGCCACCGGAGATTCCTCCTTTCTCTTCTCCTTCGCTTGTTCCGGCGCCCACCTAATCGCGTCGTCGCCCTCGCGCAAGCAAGTCGCGCCGCGTTGCAAATTTCTGCTTCGCATGCAATCGGCCGAAGCCCTTTGTCCTCACTTGGTGTCTAGGCTACGACGACCTTCTCCTCAGTTTTCCTTTGGGCGATCCTTCCTTGGGAGATAAAGAGGTAAACCCTAGATCTTGTGGTGATCCTTCCTTTGTCCACAATTTTATTAGGCTTGATTTTGCCGTGAGTTGGGTTTGTTTGGATGGTGTTTGGATCAAGGGTGTTGAGGCTAATTATTTCCTTTGATTAGCAATTGAGTTTTTGGTTAATATTTTATAGGATGTTTGCTCAAAGTCTGTTCTGATTTGGAGTAGCTCGGAAAAATATAATTGACTTTGCTAGTCCTGGATTTTGTTTCAGAAATTGTTGCAGTTTGGGCCTTTAGTAATCTTATTGGGACATAGATGTAGTGTGAAGCTATTTAAGTCACAGTGATGTAGATTTGCTAGTGCAATACATCATTCAGAGAATAGCGTTAAGACAAGAGAACCGTAGTAAAGCATGGAGTTATTTTATTCAATACGTGATCATTTTAATTATGTGAATGGAGTTTTGTTTGTATATAGTTTGCTAATTTGATAAGTTTATAGCTAAACTTGATTCGGACTCGTTGGTTGATCGAGGAAGGTTCTCTTCATTTACGAAATCTTTCAATAAAAGGCAGGTACTTCTCCTTTGTACTCGAGTAGTTCTTTTACCTTAAAGCATGGCTAGTTTATGTCTTATAGGTTGTTTGACCTTGTTCTTTGTCGTTATTTAAACATCGTCGTTGAGACTTATTCTTCGTTGATCTTCGAGTATTCCAAGTTTGTATCCGTACAGTCCTCTATTGATTTTCTGTTCTGTAAAGTGCCGCTTGTATGCGAGCACTTAGATGTTCATTAAACACCATAAGGTTTATTTGGCATTAGAAATACCCTACCTAGTAGTGTAGATGTATAATCGTTGGATTTTTGGTTTCCGGTTGATTGTATTAATGCATGTTTCACTCGTTGGATTTTATTGCATCATGGTTGCTTCGGTTGTTCGTGCATCGTATATCATGCACCATACTTGCACGTTGCATACTAACGACTGTTGGCTTATATTTTGTTAAGTCGTCGTTAGTCATATTGTTGCTCGATTCACTCAACCACATGTTGTCATGGTAGTGGTTAGACTGCGAGTGTTTGTCCTGTCATGCCAGACAGTGACACCCTCACCGTTATTTTAGAGGGATGAGCTGTTGGTGGCTCACCCTCACCGTTGTTTATAGAGGGATATTGCAGTTGTATAGCTCCCCCTATGTATAGGGGTTGGAGTGTAGACTCCCCAGCATCCTGTCCACTCAACCACGTCTTATGTGGTATTATTGTTATTGTTGGTTATTGTTGTTGTTGGAGTGGTATAGTTGTCACAGCCCTACCCACTCGGTCACACAGATGGGATGTGTTGACGGCTTGACTGGCGTCAGGGGTGACACATGTCATTGCATCATATGCATACGTATTTCTTTTATGCATTTACTTGTGTTTGATGCACTTATATGAGCTATGATTGTTGCATATGTTTGACATGCATGTCTATCTTGATATTATTGTTGTTGAGTTGTTCTATACCTGCTTAGTCGTTATTCGGATTTTATACCATGTCGTATTATATTGGTTATGCATGATTAAGTAAATCTGATATTTCTTATGGACTGTACCTTTTGATTCTCTACTTCGTTATCTTATTTATGCCATGCTTATTGTCTACTCATATACCCGCAGAGTCCTCCCGGACTCACCACCCCTGCTTCACTTTTTGTTGTTTCAGATAGCAGGTAGTGGTATTGCTTGGAGCCAGGAGATGATCCAGTTGCCAGTCCCTCAGTCTTTTAGTTTCACCGGGTGATTTTGGTTTGGGGTTGTTTCAGAGTTAGTTCTCCGTAGTTTCCTTGTTTTCCGTATTTTATATTATTTCTGGTATGGTCTTGATAAAATAAAAATTGTAGTCATGTCTTATTGGTCGGGTTTATTCGTTGTGGAGTTTCTTATTAAGTTGTGTTTCCTTTTATGTCTAAGGTGGCTGAGCCACCCATTAAATTATTTTAAACTGCGTGGTTGTGTGTCTTTTATATATTGTTGTGATGCTAGTCGCATGTGGCTAAGCTATATATGTGAGATAGTATGTATTATTGCCTCATAGTGTCCGCCGTACAGGGGAGATGCTGTCCGATTTTCAAGGAAGCATGTGCCTCTAGGGGCGTGACAGGAATCGGCGGGTGGCGCAGCCAAGTTCAATTCTGCAACTCCTCCCTCCCTCTCCATCATTTCTTCCCCTCCTCCTCCTCCTCCGCCTCCTTCCTTCTTCTCCTTCCTCGTCGGACTTTGCCTTACAGAGTATTACAGACTCGCACGTCCTCCTCTCCTCTTCCTCAGTAAGTCAATAAACTAATCTCTCCGCTCACTACAAGAAAAACATAAATAATCGAAGGAATTTTCGACGAAATATTATTCCGTGGAACGGAAATTTCCAAGGCCAGAGCTGGTCGTGCCCAGCCAGAGCTAGTCGCGGCCGTGTCTAGCCAGGGCCAGAGCTGGCCGCGCCCGCGTCCGGCCAGAGCTTGCCGCGCGCACCCTGGCTAGGGTATGCGGGCGTGCGTCGAAAGCTATCATTTACGAGTCCTAGTTCATTATTAATGTAATATGTTATTTTAGAATTTTATTAATTTAGCATGTTATTTTATAATAAGTTCTAAAACAACATGCTAAATTAACAAAATAATTAAATCATATAATAACTAAAAATACTTCATTATTAAAGACTAAAATAACAAGTAATTGCTAAATTAACAAAATTCTAACATAAAAAATATAAGAACGAATTATACCTGAAGATTAGATGCAAGTCGGAGAGAGCAGCAAAAGCAATAACCTAAGAAAAAATAAATTATAGTTAAAAAGTTGATGCAAGCGGGGAGACAACTCATTAGCACGGGAAGATCAACTCATTCAAAAGTTGATGAGCTAGGGTTGGAACCCTAATTGAGCAGCATACCTTGAATTTCATTGTTGAATCTTAACCGCGCCAATTAACTTGAACTAGGACTCGTAAACGATAGCTTCCGACGCACGCCCGCATACCCTAGTTAGGGTGCGCGACCAGCTCTGGCCCTGGCCGGACACGGCCGCGGCCCGCTCTTGGCGGGAGCGGCCAGCGCTGCCAGATCTGGCCAGCCGTACCCACGCGTGGCCAGATTTGGTCGCGGCGACGATCCTGCCGGCTGGCCGGAGAAAGGAGAAAAAAATACGAAACTTATCGGAGAACGAGCATAGCGCGAGCGAGGGAGGAGACCGGAGGTGGTGACGGCGCGAAGCAACTGATGGAGAACGGGTGAGAATAATAGACAAATAAATAATGACATATCTAGAAAACAAATAAATGCAATAAATCCAAAGTCCCACAGAAACAAATAAATATCAGTCCACTAGCGAAATAAATAATGACATATCTAGAAAATACGAAACAAGTCTAATCGAAAATACTAGACACTAAGGGGCGACAGATGGATCCTCTCCTGACGGCCTGAGACGTAGCTATCTATTACCTGAAACAAAAAAGAAAATAAACGGTGATGAGTCCGGGCTCGAACTCTGTGTGTATAGCGAATAGATAAATGCATGGTATAAACAAGATAAATCAAAGCAGAAAAAATAAGATATGTAATCTTCGAAATGTAGAGCATAAATTAAATGCGAAAACATACTTGCATAGTATAATCGAAAATCCCCATGACACAATAATAATCCACTCGTACTACTGAGCAGAAACAAATCAGATAATAAATGCAAATCAACAAATATATATGCATGTCAATCATATGCAACAATAATAACTCAAATAAATACAAGACATATTATATGCATATGATCCAATGACATGTGTCACTTCTGCACATCAATCTACAACCATCACACATATCTGCATGGCCGACCGGGAAAGGGCTATGACAATTGTACGCACTCTAACATCCATCTCATATAAGTGGACAAAAGGATAAGATGTTGGGATAACAACTTCAATCCCGAACCCCAATAAAAGGGAGAGCACAACCGCTCTATATCAAAGACCCAGGGAAACACAACCGCTCTAATACCCAAGAACAAAGAGAAACAACCTCTGACTTCAAGAAGGGAAGCACAACCGGTCTTGTACCCAACGGGAGAGCAAAATTACTCTACCTATCCCTCATAAATGACAGAGGTGGTGTCACTGTCGACTACTACTCCAACAACTACCACTACCCATGAGTGGTTGAGAATAGCACGATGGGATGATCGCTCGCACTCTGACAACTACCACTATCCTGACTGGTTGAGTGGGCAAACCACTATATGACTGACGGCGGGCTTAACCATAAGAAAATCGATAACCGTCAGCATGCAACATGGTGCATGATACCAATGTGCATAAACACAACCAGGTCTCATCATGGAATCAATAAGAAACGCATGCACCTAAATTAGAACCATAACAAACAAACATGCAACTAATCTATTGGGTAGGATATATCTAATGTCAACCAAATCCTAAATAGGTCACATGACATTTTTAAAGTACACACATACTAACGGTACTTTTCGGATCAGAAAATAAGATTCTATACTGTATTACTGAAAATTCAGATTTTTAACTCAAAGATCATGCAAAGAAAAGTATCAAGCAGAAAAATAAGCACAATAAAACTAAGATAAATAAACTTACTCAGATAATATGTTAACCATGCATTTAAGACTATATTTGGTTAGGGATATATAATCTAGTTTGTAATATAATTAGCATATAATGTAATCCAGATTACATGTTGTTGGCCTTGTAATCCAGATTACAACGCTTTTACTAGCTTTTGTAATACAAATTACATTACCACAGTTTTAAAACTGTACTAAACAAAGTAATCAATCTTGTAATGTAATAATGATTACATTACAAGACTAATTACACCTTACCAAACGTAACATAATGATAAGTGGAGCTAAGGAATCAAACAAGAAGTACCCGCCTCGTAATATAGTGTGTATCCGAAAGAACCTCCACGATCAAACACACGCAAACGATCATGTCATATATTAAGGACACAGTTTAACTATTTATAAAATTAAATAAATAATTAGCTAAACTACACATAATCAAAATTAAGATAAATGCTAATTACAACATCTGTTTAAATAAATCTCAAACAATGGTTGGTTTCCTCTAACTCAATCATTAAGGTTAGGTTAATTAGGTTAAATCCCAAATTAAACCCAAATAACTAGGGGTGTAAATGAGTCGAGCCGCTCGTGAGCCGCTCGCGAGCCGCTCGGTCAAAACTCGACTCGAGCTCGGAGTTGACCGAGCTCGAGCCGAGCTCGAGCTGGCTCGTTTACAATTCGAGCCGAGCCCGAGCCAATTCAAAGCTTGCTCGATGGCTCGTCGAGCCATATCGAGCCAAGCCTGGGATCTATCCAAGATCCCAGGCTTGATGACATTGTTTTCCATAAATAAATAAGAACTTGATGAGGTATTTGTGGTTAGAAGGTTTCGGTGGAGGTTCTCATGTAGCAGAGGTTGCAAGTTCGAATCATGACCTTACCCCATTTTTATTAGATTTTTCGGCTCGAATTTGGCTCGAGCTCGGCTCGAGCTCGACTCGAGCCGAGCTCGAGCTCGATTTTACTAGCTCGATCGAGCTCGAGCTCGAGCCGAGCTCCTTTGGTTTTCTCGAGCTCGAGCTCGAGCCGACCTTTGGCTCGGCTCGGCTCGACTCGTTTGCAGCCCTACAAATAACTATCTTGATATAAAATTAATTCTCATACCTCAACTAATTGTAAGAAACTACTGAGTCACAATTAAAATTAACTTTTTGTTATGTAGGAAGCTTAAAGTTGCAAACTCAAAGATATGTACGTAGATTGAGTCTACCACAACCTTGCATCTGCAATATATAATGAGGGAAGGTAAATATATCAAATAGGAATACTGTTGGGATCTTGGCGTTAAGTTAGAGGGGGAGTGAATAGATTCTTTTCAATTTTGTCCACAAAAGTGTTAGCGAAAGCACAAGAACAAAATCAATAAACAATAAAAACAATGCTAACCCCCTGATTTATTTGATATCCACCTCCGAGAAGTGAATAATCCAAGGATCCACATCATGCACACAAGCTTCACTATGAACCTCTCCTTCAAGTTGCAGAACCCTTCACAAGATGCTATCTTCCTCTTTACAAAGTAGAAATTAAAGTGAGAGGAAGAGAATAAGACTTTGAGTACTTAGAACAGGATTCTACACTTCAGAACTGCAACCCTATTCTGCCCTAAAGTCTCCCCTTAAATAGAGGAGAGAGTTGTTCCTTGAACAGCCCAACCTGCGACACCAGTCGACTACCCTCAGGGGTAGTCGACTGATGCCTTAGCCAACGGTTAGCTAACGACTATATTTTCAAACAGATCAGTCGACTAGTGCCTGGACCAGTCGACTGATCTTTTTGTGAGTTTCAGTTCTGCGCTAGCAGTCGACTGATCCTTCCCGCATTCGATTGCCCAACTTACATTTCCACTCAAACTCACTTCAAAGTCCATCCTTCGCGTATGCCTTGAAGTCCACTCCCTTGGCTCGCCCCTTGAAGTTCTCTTCCCTCGGCTTTCGTCCCTCGGATGCGCACATAAGCCCACGGCTTGACTCCATGTCATCCTTCGTGTATGCCCTTGAAGTCCACATCCCCGGCTTGCCCTTGGAGTCCTCTTCCTTCGGCTCTCGTCCCTCGGATGCATACTCCATGTGTGATTCACCAAGTCTTGCATAACTCAAACACACATATCAAACCAACATGACTTAAACCTCTCAATTCTCCCCCTTTAACACCATCAAAAGGATTGCTCTAAGCAATAATAACCATTGAGATCAAATAGGGATACCTTTCTTGTCTGAAAATCCCAGAAATCAGAAACCAGAAGGACCAGTCGACTGAGATAGTTATCAGTCGACTGGTGCCTTCTTACTGTCAATTTACAGAAAGTTCAGTCGACTGCCCCTAGGGGGCAACCGACTGATACATTTCAGTCTGAATATTACAGCTTCTGAGCCAAAATTCAGAAATGCATTATAAATTTCACAAAATTCAAAAAATCATGAAATTTTGCAAACATGTTTCTTATGATGTATTCTAACAGAGAAAAATATACTTTCATGAAAAATCTAAACATGTTTGTCTTTTTGACTAAAATTCAAAACTTTTGAAAACCTCCAATTTTGTATCAAATTTCATCCTAGTTTTGAAATCATGTGTTTTGCAAACTTATATCATAACAAATAAAACAGAAAAATATTTTTAAATTATTTGAAATGTTCAACTATGATCTATGGACAAGATGCCTATTAATTAAACATTTGTTTCTCCCATAGTTGGTCTATTTTCAATAATGTGATACTTCCAATAGCCCATCAATATGCCACAAGCATAAGTGAGTTATTCGTATCATCCTAACATCTCATGCATTACCTTAATTTTGCATCACTCTAAGGTCAAATTTACACTTCTACAAATCACATACCAAGTCCTCTCCTTAAAGATGTGAACTCCGCTTCGGATAGAGCCTTGGTAATATGTCGGCAAGGTTGGATTTTGATTCAACATAATGTAATTCAATGTTATCCCTTGCCACATGATCCCTAATGAAGTGATGCTTCACTTCAATGTGTTTTGTTCTAGAGTGATGAACCGGATTTTTGGTCAAATTAATAGTGCTCACATTATCACATAAGACTTTGACCTTGGAGTAATGAAGCTCATAATCCTCTAAGGTATGCATGATCCAAAGTAATTGAGCTACACAACCACCTATTGCTACATATTCGGCCTCGGTTGTTGATAAGACAACACATGGTTGCTTTCTACTACTCCAACTAACTAGGGATGATCCAAGAAATTGATACCCACCACTAGTACTTTTTCTATCCAATTGGCAACCCGCATAATTGGAGTCGGTATACCCAAATAAATCAATGTTTAGAGTTCTAGGGTACCAAAGACCAATATTAAGAGTGCCATTAATATACCTTAAAATTCTTTTTACTACTACTAAGTGAGACTATTTGGCACAAGATTGATACCTTGTACACATGTCTACCGCAAATAGTATATCCAGTCTACTAGCGGTAAGATACAATAAACTACCAATCATGCTCCTATATTATTTTGGATCAACTACCTTCCCCTCATGATCACTATCCATCTTGACATTTGTTCCAATAGGGATAGATGCCACTTTAGCATTTTCCAATCTAAATTTCTTGATAATTTCCCTAGCATACTTTGTTTGATAGACATGAGTTTCTTCATTTGTTTGCTTGACTTGCAAACCTAAAAAGAAAGTCAACACCCCAACAAGACTCATTTCAAATTCATTTTCCATGTGCTTGATAATTTCATGAAGGAACTTATTATTTGTTGACCCAAAAATGATGTCATCAATATAAACTTGGGCTACAAAAATGTCTTTATCCTTAGACTTAAGAAATAGAGTTGGATCAATTGTTCGTCTTCTAAACCCCTTGGAAACTAAGAAAGATGAAAGTCTTTCATACCAAGCCCGAGGAGCTTGTTTCAACATATATAAGGCTTTCCTTAAATTATAAACATGATTAGGGTAGTCTATGTGTTCAAAACCGGGTGGTTGTTCTACATACACTTCTTCCTTAATAACTCCATTAAGAAATGTTGATTTCACATCCATTTGATGAAGTTTAAACCTCATGTGAGCGGCATATCCTAATAAGATCGGAATGGACTCTAATCGAGCTACGGGAGCATAAGTTTCATCATAGTCAAGACCCTCAACTTGATTGAAACCTCTAGCTACTAATCTAGCCTTGTTCTAGTAATTCTTCCTTGATCATCCAATTTGTTCCTAAAGACTCATCCTGTTGTGACAATTGTACTATCATTGGGTCTTGGAACTAACTCCCATACTTCACTTTTTTCAAATTGGTTCAACTCTTATTGTATTGCTAGAATCCAATCCGCATCACCTAAGGCTTTATTAATTGACTTTGGCTCAAGTTGTGAAATTAAGGCAATTTGACTAGCATGTTCTCTAAAATAGGATCTAGTCCTTACTCCTTATGTAACATCTCCAACTACTTGATTGATAGGATGATCTTGATGTTGCCTTAAAGTCCTAGAGGTTATGGGCTCATTTTCTTCATGATTATCATTGTCTCTCTCATCCTCCGATGCACTCCTTCCTTACCCTTGATCAATGCCCCCTAAATGTAAGTCTTGAATCACTTGGGGAATGTTTTGATTTTCTCCAATATCCTAGTCAATGGAGGATTTCCTAGGTACGTACTAGTAGACTCATCAAAATCAACATTAGATGACTCCTCAATTACACCCTATATCCTCTACTAGTAGATGAGTACCCAACTAAAATCCCCTCATTCGCCTTAGACTCAAATTTCCTTAGATCATCTTTAGTATTTAAAATATAGACCTTGCAACCAAATACTCTAAAATAGTGAATTTGAGGAATTTTCCCATTCCACAATTCAAAAGGTGTCTTTCATAAAAATCTATAAATTAAAACTCGATTTTA
Organism: Boesenbergia rotunda; assembly: GCA_024364735.1. NCBI lineage: Eukaryota > Viridiplantae > Streptophyta > Magnoliopsida > Zingiberales > Zingiberaceae > Boesenbergia > Boesenbergia rotunda. The sequence continues at coordinate 144,011 of JAGFNQ010000256.1, read as the reverse complement.
GATGTAACAAGCGGTATTTATCGCTTCCGCCCAAAAATAGCTAGGTAAAAAATAAGCATTAAGCATGGTCCTAACCGCTTCTTGCAAAGCCCTATTCCTTCTTTCTACAACCTCATTTTGTTGTGGTGTTCTTGGACATGAAAATTCATGTTTGTACCCATTTCCTAAACAAAAGCTAGAGAAGTTTGAATTTTCAAACTCTCCACCATGATCACTTCTAATTCGGTTGATTTTAAGATGATTCTCATTTTCAACCCTACTAAACCCTATAAATATTTCTAGAGCTTCATCCTTATGTCTCATGAAATACACCCAAGTATATCTAGAAAAATTATCAACAATTACTAAGCAATATTTATTTCCTACTAATGAAGGAGTACTATGACAATCAAATAAATCCAAATGCAACAATTCCAATGGTAGAGAAGTACTAGTTAAAGTTTTACCTTGTGTGATGACTTGGATTGCTTACCCTTTTGACATGCATCACACATCTTGTTCTTGGCATATTTGATCATTGGTAGTCCTTTTACCAACTCCATCTTGGTCACTTTTGCTATGTTCTTTATGTTGATGTGTCCAAGCCTTCTATGTCATAGTCATCCTTCTTCTTCTTTTGATATGAGACACTTAGTAGAAATGTTAGAAGCATAGGAGAGATTAAGATAATAAAGATTTGCTTCCCTACACCCTTCTAACATAACATTTTTCGAACTATTGTGCCTAACCAAACATTTATTTGCATGAAATTCAACTCTATATCCGGCATCACATAATTGACTAACACTAAGCAAGTTAAATTCCATGTCCTTAATTAGAAGCACTTTGATGATTGTAGGTGATACCTCAATTGTGTCTCTACCTATAATCTTGAGCTTTCCACTATTCCCAAAAGACACCGTTCCTTCTTTCAAGTAGCTAATTGTGGAGAACTTGCTCACATTATCGGTCATGTGTCTTGAGCAACCGCTATCCACAATCCACTTGTTTGAATCATTCTTCTCTTCTACCAAAACAACACGAAAAATATAGTCTTTTGGTACCCATACACTTGATTCTCAAACATCATTCAAATACTTCTTAGGAACCCATGCTTGCTTTACATTGCATCTAATGATTTGCTTTCTAGGTGCACCCTTTCTTCCAATGAGAGAAATAAAAGTAACCTCCTTGGTCTTGGGTTTATATTCTATTCCGGCCTTATTGTATACGACTCTTTGACTACTAATAATCATATCAAGGTTCTTTGAGCCAATTTGAAATTTGCTAAGGGTCTTGGTGAGACTCTCTACCTTTTCCCTTAATTCCTTATTTTCTTCTTCTAAAGATGACTCATTTAACCCAAAAGAAGAATCATGCATATTGTCCTTGATTGTCATGGATTCTAATTTTTCCTTTAACGTAAAAATCTCATTCTGCAAACTCTTAATTTTCCTTTTGGCACTAAACAAATCATCATTAGTACTAGAAATAATCTTTACAAGTGTAGTAGGGGTAGATTGTATACCTTACTTACCAAGACGTCCGAATCCAAGGATTGACCTCCCCCTTCACTTGAGCTCCCTTCTTCATCCTCACTTGAGTTCATCTTATCTTCGGATGATGCTATGTTGTCAACTCCTATTAGCGCAAAATAAGACACGTGGTGTTCTTCTTCTTCTAATGATGAAGGATCATCCTATGTTGCCTTTAGACTTGTAGTCTTCTTGTCTTTTTCTTTTGTTTTCTTCTTTTCATCCTTCTTCTTTTCCTCCTTTTCTTCCTTTTTCTTCAAAAGTGGGCACTCATTCCTCATGTGGCTTTCTTCATGGCAATTGTAGCAAATGACCTCTCTTGCCTTACCCTTACTTCTTGAGTTTTTCCTACCATAAGATTTATTAGAAAAATTTTTAAATGCTTTCCTCATCTTTCTTACCATATACGCCTCTTAATCGCTATCCATTGAGGTGCTTGATTCTTCCGAATCGGATGATGATTAAGAAACCTTCTTCTTGTCCTTCTTCTTCTTCTTTTCTTTTTCTACAACAAGAGCTATACTCTTTTCTTTATTAGACACATTAGCTTGTTCATGAAGTTCAATTCACAAAATAAATCATAAAGCTTTACTAAAAAAAGATCCCTAGAGACTTTATAGACATCAACCATTGAGGCCCATAGAGTGGTTCTAGGAAAATATTGAAGCTTATACCTTACGAGATCCCTATTCTCCATTTTCTCACATATCATATGAAGTTCATTGATGATTTCTTTAACTCTACCATGCAATTGACTTACAGTTTCATTTGTCTTCATGGTGAGGGATTGAAGTTGTGCCACCAAGAGATCCTTCTTGGTTCTTCTTGATTCATTTAATCCTTCATTTAGCTCAATGAGCTTTTTTCAAAGCTCTTTTGCAGTTTTGAATGTCCCTACTTTGTTCAATTGCTCCTTTGAAAGACCACATTGTAGAGTTGTTGTGGTTTTTGCATTTACTTGCGTCTTCTTCATAACTTCTTTTGACCAATTTTTGATAGGAAGAGATTCTCCTCTCTCATTCATTGACACTTCAACTCCATCTACAATACTAAACCAATTTTCAATATCATTCATAAGATAATATTCCATTCTACCTTTCTAATATGCAAAGTCGTTGTCATCGAAAAATGGTGGTCGTTCGGTGCTATACCCCTCTTGGAACGCCATCTTGATGTTCTGGTTGACGGTGAGTTCTTCAGAAACGAACCGTGCTCTGATACCACTTGTTGGGATCTTGGCGTTATGCTAGAGGGGGTGAATAGCTTCTTTTCGATTATGTCTACAAAAGTGTTAGCGAAAGCACAAGAACAAAATCGATAAACAATAAAAACAATGCTAACCCCCCGATTTACTTGGTATCCACCTCCGAGAGGTGACTAATCCAAGGATCCACACCACGTACACAAGCTTCACTATGAACCTCTCCTTCAAGGTGGAGAAACCTTCACAAGATGCTCTCTTCCTATTTACAAAGTAGAAATTAAAGTGAGAGAATGAGACTTTGAGCACTTAGAACAGGATTATATACTTCAGAACCGCAACCCTATTCTACTCCAAAATCTCTCCTTAAATAGAGGAGAGAGATGTTCCTTGAACAGCCCAACTCGCGACACCAGTCGGCAGTCGACTGATGCCTTAGCCAACAGTTAGCCAAGGGCAGTCCACCCCCTTTCTCTCTCTCTCTCCCCCACTGATTTCAATGCATGCATACATAAATATGAGTTGTGATAGAGAGCATGAAATTATAACGTGAAACTCAATGTAACGTGAATGACAATGTAACGTGAATGACGTGGCATTTTTTATGTACACGTTCGATTGCCACTTGGACGCCGACAGCAGCCTCCGGCCGCCGCCCCGAACAAAACTATAACCTGGGAGGTACGGTGAACCCGTCGACGATCGTTGTAATTGGGGTGTCATGTCATTCACGTTGAGTTTTACGTTAAAAAATTTACGTTGTCTATCATTTTGCATAAATATTATGAATATTTATACATGCAAGCATTGAAATCATTTTCAATGCATGCATGCATAAATATTCATAAATCTAATATGAACTATATGCACAAAGTGAAATTTAGAATCGATTCTTCCCAAAATAGTTTAACACCTCTGAAGATGTCGAAATATGCAATGGAGGGCACTCTTAAACTCATTGCAGATTCAGAACTCCACAAAATATAAAAATGGATTTATTCGAACATGTCTAGGTAGAAACTCACTGATAGACGTAGAGAGCTTCGATTTTATCTGTTTCAATTTCTATGGATTTTTGAGGTCATAAGGAGTTTAAATATGCTATCTATTGTTTATTTTGGCTTCTTTGGAGGTGTTAAATTAAGGAAAAATCAATAAAAAAATCTACGTTGGGCCTGATATACATATCAGGCCCAACAAGACAGCCGAAATAAACAATAGATAACATATTTAAACTCCTTATAACCTTGGAAATCCATAGGAATTTAATCGGATACAATCGAAACTCTCTAGATCCATCAATGAATTTCAACCTAGACATGTCCGATTGGATCCATTTCACATCATGTGAAGTTCAAAGACTATATTAAGTCCAACGATATCCTCCATTGCGTATTTCAACTTTTCCAAAAATGTTAAATTATCTATGAAGAATCAATTCTAAATTTTACTTTGGACATATAATTCATATTAGGCATAAATATTTATATATGCATGCATTGAGAAAGAGAACGAAATAGAAGAGAGAAAAGAATATTAAAAAAATCAAATGACAGGAGAATTAACATAAAAAATATATAATTTTACATATTTTTTTATAAATTTCAAAATAATACACACATTTTAATAAATTTAAAAATCTACCTACGTCTTTGATAAATTACCGACTGCAATATACTAATGAGTCATTAACTAAAATTGGCACCACTATTGCTGGAAATAATTCACCTAGAATCTAGCCATATCTAGTCACTGGATGTTATCTGAGTGTAGACCACAGTCCAAGAGGGTTCAGATATCTTTACTTCAGCAGACCCGAGTGTAGACCAGAGTCCAAGAGGGTTCAAGGTTTCTGAATTGAAAGATCGAAAGGCCAATCCAGTCTTTGATAGTGACTCAAAACAAGGAACACAAGATTATGCTGGTAGTATATTTCAAGTATTCTGATCGAGTTAATCATATTACCCCCATCACATAAAATTAAGCTTACAATTTATTACAAGAAAGAACAAAAAAATGCTTTTCTTATAAGGCACCACTCTGACGAGTAGAGCACCCCAGATTTATCAAGAAATCACCATGACTCTGGGGATACCAGCCAAGGATCGCAATATCAACATGAGAGACGGTAACGGAGAGGCGGAGTTCCCACTCAAGGAACACTGGGCTTAAGACTGTAAAAAGCTAGCATACTTGGCCCCAAGGAAAAGCCTTTGGATGCATAGAAGGGCATTCTTCGTCACCTCAGCATTTTCATGATTCATGAGCTTCATCACCCTGTCCTTGGCCTTCAGGTCGGACACGATGATTCTTCCAGCAGGATGATACTTGATAAACTGAGAAAGATCATAGCATGCAACAGCAAGAGCCCTAGGATCGGTGGAAGTGTCAAGGATGGTGATCAGAACACGCAGAATCTGCACAAAACATTCTGGAGTGAGTTAAATGCAGACCAGCATTTCCCCCATCTTCGTGTCCATTAATAAAGATGGTGTAATTTCAAAACTTATTTAGAAATTAATCTAATTATTAAGCACATCACCTGACAATAACACATGGCCTAATTCAGATTGATGAAACCATTTTTCGTACATTGTTATTTGTGGGGGAAAAAAACAAACTAGAAACACCTGATTGAGATTAGTGAAGTAACAGGCACTACGTGGTAGGAGACTTGGAACATAAACCCGTGCCCCCTTTTTAATTCACAAGTACTATCAGAACATGTAGAAGCCAGCAATACCAAATCAAAACAACATAACCAAGTAGCTACAGCCTACATTTTCCTCTGCAACTGTGACAAGCATTCTTCACAATGAAAGAATAATATTACTTAATCCACATAAGATATGGGTGCATAATCAAACCAATTATGAGATTTTTCTTGAAAGCACATAAACAATAAAAAATACCTGGAAATCATTTTCTTCAAAATTTGTAATATTCTCTTTCCAGAACCCTGGATCCTTGTGCACAGGATACCAGTCGAGATGACCCAAAAGAACTTCCTGCTTGTACTTGTCAAAGGAACTCAAATTTTTTAGGTGAACTTGAAGTCCATCTTCCAGTTGATTCAGTGCATCCAATAAATCCTAGATGGAAAAAGTGCATGTTTAAAAGAAGCAAATATAAAAACACACGACTAAATATGCACAAAAATAAAATAGCACGAGACTAAAGAGCGATGACATGGTGAATTTAATATCTTGTTCTGCATGAAATTGCTTTAAATGATAGCTCGGTGCACGAAACTCTTGTCAATCCGGGATCTCAGGGAAATATCGGACCACATTAACCTTACCTACATTGCAAGAGACTATTTCCACGACTCGAACCTGTGACCATTAGGTCACATAATAGCAACTTTACCATTATGTCAAGGCTCCCCTTCAAATTGCTTTAGTAAAATGTAAATATGTGATAACTAGTTTGAAAAGAAAGCCTTGACTTCAAATAGGTCATTTCTATTTTCAAACTATGCAAAGGAAAAAAAACCAAAGTTCGTGGCAGCAAATATGGAGGTCAATGATGACAACAGCATTCTGTCATAAGTTGACAAGTGCAGAGCCATTTTCACAAAAAAAAAAAAAAAAAAAAAACTGTTAGCACAATGATAGGACCAATATCATTTCATTACCCATATATTTCTCTTAGAATGATTATCATACAAATGCCCATAGTGATATCACTGTGTCTATGACAAGACTTTATTCATTTACAACACAAGGTTCTATATATCCAGAGTAGCCTTTCAATCTTAATAATCAGTATTTATCTCACAATCTGGAGTAATTATACCAATGAATAGTTTGGTTCATGTTAAACCTAAATCCAAGATATTTTCTTACGTATACCTTCTGGAGTTTAGGACAGTAAAGATTAAAGTGTTTAAACAATATTAGAATATTAGACTCATGTATATAATTTCTAACTGATTATGATTTTAAAACCAATACACATCAGAAAGCATGAAGAGAGATGAGATATAACCTCATCACTCCATGCCTGAGCTTTTAGAGACTGAACAATCTGTGGCAATCCAACATCAATCATCTGTGCTCCACATGCTGCCTTGGGTAGCAAATTGCGCATCGTCAAAACAATAACCCTCACAACCTGCAAAATACACACTTTGAGATTCATCATATCCCAACTATATTTAGAAAAATGAAGGCAGTCACAAAATCAAACCTTTTCTTTTGTTGAACCTTTTACAACATCAACTAGCCTTGGCATAGCCCTAGTAGTGACCAAGTAGTCAATTGCTCCATCATAGTATGTCAAGAGCCAAATGCAAAGGCAAGTTTCATAAAGAAGCTGAAAAAAAAAAATATCAGATACAGTGTTCACCAAAAGCAGTATCAAGGTTTAGTGTGCCATTCTGAAGCATGTATATGTCCATTTAACTATAACAATGTTATTATTACCAGCATTATTAATAACATGTGCACTGGGTGTTAAGATTCAAGTTTGCCTAAAGATCTTGACCAAATAAAGCACCTCATTCTAAATGACAGTACAAATGCATAGAACAAAATACAATCTCAAACAAAGATCAAGTCCAGATCAGAAATGCTTAATCACATAACAAGGAGGGCGTGTGAAGTAAAGGGTGGGAATATTCACAAATTTAGTAGTATTGGTCAGAGTAGCCAGCCCAAAAGTCTATTAATATTTACATATTTCTTTGATTAATTGACAAAATAATTTGAATTCTTGACAAACTATCAGAGAGTAAAGCATAATGACATAAGATGAAAAATTTACAGGGCAATGAATATGGAGTTGAGTCCTTAGACAAGCTTGAGAAATTTATTAGTTATCCAAAATATCCAATAAAACATATATTAAGGTAGATGTCCAAGGTATTTGGATTCAACTACATGGACCTAATCCTTCATTTAATTTAAATAATGTGTAGCTATTAAATTTGAGAGTAACTCAATAATTTGTACCTAATCCTTCATTTAATTTAAATAATGTGTAGCTATTAAATTTTGAGAGTAACTCAATAATTTGTATACGCTTGTGCTGCCCAATTAAAAAAACATTATTTAAATAAATATCTATTGGAGAGCAGAGCCCAAAATAAAAGGGTATTAAATTGTTGGCCAATGGCCACTGCATATAGAATTGAGCTCCTTACAGAAGCTCATATGGCGATGGCGCAAATGAAATTGAGCTCCTTAAAGCTTGACAAATCTAAGTGTTGGGCAACTTTACAATTGCCCATTTGAATTTTGGTAAGAATACTTTCAAATCTACCAAAACCCAGATTAAAATTTTCTATGCAAAATGGTTTCTGAAATACACCCACCAAAAATAAAAGGCTAGGGGAATCTAGCCCTTTTGCAACAGAGAGAATAATGAGTTAAAATTTCCCAAATTGAGACACAATCATGGTTGTTTCCCAAACAAAGGGTGCATTTGGTTTAAGTTATCATAGATGATCTTGGTAATCGCATAACAAAGGTTATGAGGAATAACACATAATCTAATGTTGTTTGGTTCAATCTTAAGTAATGCAAAAAAAAAAACTTGTTTGTTTGAAGGTTTTAATGTAAAACTTAGTTTAACAAAATAAAATATATATAATATTATTATTATTAGTGGTGATATATATAAATAACCAACTTCAAATAATATTTTATTTTAGATTTTTTTTGGGATAATGTTATTAGGCTTTAAACCAAATCAATTTAGTTTATCTCAACTATAGCAACGAATTCATTGATTGAATTAAACAAAGATTTAATAAAAAAACTAAGTTAAAAAAATACATTCGTCCCTGTCCCTCACGCACTCGATCGTGCGCCTGCCACTGCCTCAGCCGTCACCGCCCTTGCTCACGCTCAACGATTGGCAATATCGCTGATCGTGCTCGACGGTCGGTGAGCTGCTTGCCACCTCCGGCCCCCGGCGAGCCTTTTGCATGAAGGAGCGAGAGTCAGCACATCCTCACTGCTCGACGTTTGATGAGCCTCTTGCTACCTTTGACGAGTCTTCTGCACAAAGGAACGACAGCAACGCCGAGTCGGCACTGCCCTCGCTGCTCACCGACTAGCCACGGCTGGATTCCCGTTAATCCCGGAATCAAGGAAAACCTCACTTGGGAATCACACGCCCCGTTTACTGACGTGTCAGACATGCATCATTACTCGAGAATCGCTCATTACCTAAACCAAATAAGATTTTTGAAGATAAACTTGGATAGATAACCAAATTATCAACAATAACATTGAACCAAATGCACCCTAAGAGAATTCACAGATTTGCTTGTGCTCATCCCGGGCCAAATTGCAACAAGCATGTGAATCCATCTAAATAAAACTCATAAATCTCAAGTAATATATAATAATTCAATATGAGTAAGACACCTGCAGTATCTGATCAGGTTCTTTGCTTCTTAAATCAACTAAATTGCAATATGTGATATGTAGAAGATTTTGTGAGCTTTTTTCTTCATTAATCAATCAATTCCTAGTTACTTTTCCATTGTTTAACATTTCCACCACATCACATCAGAATGAGTAGAAATGATAAATGGGCATACTTGTAACAATATGAATGTTTCTTGACCTAGCTTCTCCATTAGTAGTAGACTCAATGATGCCTATCAAATTCAACAAAGGTTACTAGCCGCATTATGTACCCCAGGACAATCCGAATGTGGATATGCAAACTTATGGCATTGACAGCTTTTTTTAAGGTTTTAAACTCCAAAATGATGGATAAGGATCAGCCTACCAACCAAGGATTAAAATTTCGACTCGTGCAGATGTTTCGGTCCCAGACCGGAACGATACGATTTCGGTATCATGTCGTGCCGATATGGTTTCGATATTTTTATTTATATATAATAATTATTAGATAAATATACATTTATTATGTATAATTTAAAAATAAATTATATATTGATTTGATAAAAGTTTTTAATTATTGAACAACTTAATATTGTTAAGAAAACAATTAAATATAACTTTCTTTAAAGAAAATTGATCTATCAATAACTCGAATTAAAATTGATGCATTACAATATGTTACCTTACTAATACCAAAAGGAGTGACGTGAATCAGATAAAAACATTGGTTCTTGTAGCATTCTGCTTAGATCAATTTCATGATTCTCTAACGTCCAAATTAAATAAGCATCCTATGATATGCAATATTCATATTGATTTCTCCACATGTCCATCAGCGTATCTCAATTCATCACTGGAAGTTGGACTTGAACTGGCACCATTGAAATCGAAACAGGTACAGGATAAGGATAAACATATGCCTCTGAACTTTGGTATAATGGATCACCATATGATGCATCAGAGTTATAATAAGAAGGCTGAGAGTATAATGAACTTCGACCAGAATCAATCTCAGCAAAACTATGTCACATATCTCGATAATTGTAAGCTTTCTATTGTTTGTCATCCTTATTTCGATGTTGATATTGAATAGTTCTAGCTCCATGATCATCATCTTGAGTTGCATATGTGTAATCTGTCTCACATGTCTATGGCTCCGGTGCTAGAGTAGGGGGAACATAATTTTTACCACCAGATGCCACTATCATCACTTGCATATTATAATGAACGTAGACCATCTTCTCCAATCGACGATAAGAAAGACGATTTCATACTTTTGTATGAATGAGGGAGAAAGTTGACCAATTTCTTTCACAACCATTTGAAGTTGTTATCTGTGAGAGAATTCGTACTGTAATCTTTTTCAAATTTAGAGCTGATCCTCCATATTGTAACCACCACTCAGCTGTAAGATAAATAAAAATAAAAATAAAATAATATTTATATTTGCTGACAATAATTAATAATCATTTTTACTATATTTACTTGTATCCATTTTATATCTGCATGACACTGCAATAGGATCACTAAAAGAACCATATGCCTCTCGAAATAATCGGCTTTCATTAATAGCCTCAACAATTGATTCCTATTTGTTTGTAGTCTTAATATTACATGTCTAAGGGCTTATAATAAATCATCATTTATGCCAAGATTATAACGGTATTGATATGTCGGATTGAGATAATAACCTACAATAATTAAACATATATAAATATACAATTATTAATAACAATATTAGAAATTCTTTATTAAAAAATATGTACCTGCTAAATAAATATATTTTCCCATTTGATCGTCCCATCTTGTAATCAATGTAATTTTGATATTTGGTTGGTGATTGAAGACGTCTCTTAATTTCCTCTTTTGCTTCATGAATTAGGCAGTAAACGTTGCCCATTTGTGGCTTCCTGTCTATATCGACTTTACGTAGAACAACGCACAAATGTTATATTGCTAGAAAAATATCTGCAATATAGTCCCAAAATCTAACAGATAAAATAATTTTTTACACCTCCTTACCTTCGGCTGTGTTAGAATATCGAGAGGCTTCCCAATTCTCAAAAGAGAACATGGCTATCAATCCAACCTTTTTTTGATTCAACAATTTTAACAGGAGAAAGTGAGTGGCAAACCTAGTCACTCCTGGTCATAAAATCTCACTATTAATAAATTTCCTCATTAATCCATGAACCCAATAATGATTATAGAGGAATTTTGTTAAAGATTGACCTTTTCTCACTACTTTCTTCACTATATCAAGTTTACCAATATCTCCCATCATCAAATTGATACAGTGTGTTGTGCATGGTGTCCAAAATAATGTTTGATATTTTTGCTCCAATAACTCTCCAGCCCTCTTAAAGTTGGCACCATTATCTGTAATTACCTACACTATATAACCTACACCTATCTCTTGAACTACACTATCCATCAAATGATATATGTAAGGTGCATCATGAAAATCTGTAATTGCATCAATAGATTTATGAAATATCATCTTTCTATTGCAGTATAGTAGAAAGTTGATAATGCTCATCCGTATAGGTCCTGTCCAGCCATCACACATCAACGTAACCCCATATAAGCTCCATTGCTTTTTGCATGATAGGATCCAAGTTTTGATCTCTTCCACTTGTTTATCTAAATATGAACCAGCAATTTCATATGCAGTCGGAGGTTGAATACCAGGACCAGATTTTTGAATGTTGGACATCATGCTATGGTAGTATGTGTTGTTTACTGCATTAGGAGGAATATGATTAAAATGAAAAAATTTTGCAATACTTTTATCGATTGATTTCTTCTTCTCTTTTGTGTACGCATCATCAATCCTAGTCTGTTTGCTATCTTGGTATAGAAATGTCAATGGATCAATATCAGCAATATCAACTGCACGTCTTCGTCCCATAGAAGGAAAAAAACGACCAATACCACTTTGTGTTGAAGTAATACGAGCACTTGCACTCCTTCCTAATGTCGTTGCAGTAGTTGAGTCACTTCTACTAGTACCAGTTGAGTCACTTCTATGTCGAATATTTTGCTCATAGTCATATTGAGTTCGAGAGACACTGAGAGCTGCTAAAAAATCTTTATCGTTTAAAACATCACCACGACCTTCAAATTCATCATAACTTGAAGGTCAAAAAGCATTAAAGTATAAACGACAATGTGATTTTGTTGATAGTCGAATCTCTAGAGAGTCAATTTATGATTAATTTGAAAGTCGTGGTGAAGTTCCAAACGAAGAAGATTTTTTAGCAGACTCAGTGCCTCTCGAACTCAATATAAATATGAGCAAAATATTCGACATAGAAGTGACTCGGTACTAGTAAAAGTGACTCTAACTACTGCAACGACATTAGGAAGGAGTGCAAATGTTCATATTACTTCAACACAAAGAGGTATTGGTCGTTTTTTGCCTTCTATGGGACAAAGACGTGCAGATGATATTGCTGATATTGATCCACTGGCATTTCCAGACCAAGCTAGCAAACACACAAAGATTGATGATGCATACACAAAAGAGAAGAATAAATCAATCGGTAAAAGTATTACAAATTTTTTTCATTTTAACCATATTCCTCCTAATGCAGTAAACAACACAAACTACCGTAGCATGGTGTCCAATATCCAAAAATCTGGTCCTGGGCATATGAAATTGATGGTTCATATTTAGATGAACAAGTGGAGGAGATCAAAACTTAGATCCTATCATGCAAAAAGCAATGGAGCTTATATGGGGTTACGTTGATATGTGATGGCTGGATAGGACCTACACGGATGGCAGGACAGGTCCAACACGGATTTTCAGCTAGACAATAGTTGATTTTTAATTGTATTACCTTTCTTATTTTCAACGCTCTCCTCCCTCGCCTCCAGGCCTACCTCCTCAAGCACAACTTGTTCGACGGGATGCCCCAGTGAAACCTCGTCGCCATGAACACCATGCTCTCCTGCCTCGCTCGCTCCGGAGAACTCTCCTCCCGCGCCCACCTCAATGGCGTGCCCGAGAAGGATATCGCCACTTCTTCCACCATGATTGGCGCCTACGTGGACAGGGGCTGACCGTCGTAGGCCTTGTCAAGCTTGATAGCCTCATGCCTTGTCACGGTCAACCCGTTATAAGAAGAGGAGATTCGTCACGCAAACCCGTTCTCAAAGTTCAATTCAGCGTAAGAAGAGGAGAATCGTCATGCGCGTCACAATCAAAATGTTCAATTCGGCGTCTCGCGCGTCACAACCAACTCGTTCCATAACAATTAAATGTCACAGTCAACCCGTTATAAGAGGAGATTCGTCACGCAAACCCATTCTCAAAGTTCAATTCGGCGTAAGAAGAGGAGAATTGTCACGCGCGTCACAATCAACCCGTTCAATTCGGCGTCTCGTACGTCACAACCAACCCGTTCCATAACAATTAGATCTCAACTAGGAGGGAAAGAATCAAAGACACAGGTAGGCGACGGGAGCCAATACGATCCGCGGGAGACGTGGATATGTAGATAAATTGTTCACCAGTGGGAAACTTAGCACCGGCAGCCGAATGCACGTGACATACGTATATATATTTATACCCACCTCTATGTAGACACTATCCAGAGGAAGGCATCACAACGAGCTGTAAAAGAAGATGATGATAAGCATGGGGAACCTGATCAAAGTGGCTGAGGCGATGCTGCCCTTGTACATGGCGCTGGGGCTCGGCTACGTCTCCTTGCGGTGGTGGCGCCTTATCTTGCTGGAGCAGTGCAAAGTGATCTACCGCCTTGTCTACTCCATCACTCTGCCACTATTCACGCTTCAATTTACGTTGCACATGAACCCCTTTGCCATGAACTACCGCATGATCGCCGCCGACGCTATCTCGAAAGTACTGGTGGCTGCCTTGCTGGCGGCGTGGACGAGCTGCAGGTGGTGGCTATGCCCCAGGGACCAGGAAAGGCCGAGTTATTGCTGGGCCATCACCAGCTTCTCGCTGACCAAATTCACCAACTCGCTGGTGGTGGGGGTTCCGCTGGTGACGGCGATGTTCGGGCCGTGGGCGAAAGATGTGGTGGTGCAGCTGTCAGTGGTGCAGGCCATCGTGTGGCTAACGTTGCTGCAATTTGTGTTCGAGATTAGGAAGGCCAGCTGTGGCCTGTTCTCCGGACTACTAGGGTCGACGTGGAAGGCGGCACCGGAGAGGGGGCGGAGCTGGCGGCAACTAGGTCGTCGTACTACTCGTTGATCAAGGTGGTGTGATCAGTTTCGCGAAGAACCCATATTCATACGCCTGCATAATCGACATCATGTGGGCGTTCCTGTCAAACAAGTACAAATACTTTTTTTTACTACTATTAATCTTTGATTAAAAATAATTATTTTACATAATAAATTCATTTTAATTTTTTAGAATAGTAAAAAAGACTTAAAATTGTAAAAAAAATTATTTTGACTAATCAGGTGGCATTTCGAGATTCCATAGATCATTGAGAATTCTATTCTGATCATGTCCAAA
>JAGFNQ010000256.1:75062-127321 GCA_024364735.1 Boesenbergia rotunda | reverse complement strand
AAACTTGTTGTTCAAGCAATCTAACTCGTCTAACAGATTAGCCACGGAATAGACGATGAATGGATCGCCGGTTTTTGTGTTTATCATCGGGTTCATGTTAATAACAGCATACTATTAATAAAGCAAGAACAAAAGGGAACCAAACAAGAAGTATATCTCTTGTTTACCTCGTCATCTTCTATTGTATGACCCAATCTCTTCTTAGACGTCGTGTGGGCGACGATCTTCCAAGAAATGAAGCCACCAAAACTAAAGCAAAGTCTCCTTCTTCTTCTTTGCGCCGAAACCCTAGTGGGTTGTTTGGTTGCCACCGGCCAAAAGGAGAGGAAGAACTCCCTTCCTTTGCTTGCGCCGACTCCAAAAGATGAAGAGGAAGAGGATGAAGATGATGAAGAAGAGAAACAAATCTCTCCTTCACACCAAACTCAAACTGAAAGCCTCCTTCCTCTTCTCTTCCTTGCAGTCGGCCAAAGAAAGGAAGAAACCTTTCTTTCTCAACCACCGGCCCTCCTCCCTCCTTCTTGGTGTCGCACACCCTTAGGGAAGAGGAGAAGAAGGAGATGAAGAGAAGTAATATAATTTCTCTTCCCTTCCCTAGCTGTTGTCGTGAGTCCTTCCTTCCCTACCCGCCGGCACCACCCAAGACCTAGGAGAGAGAAAGAGAGAGAGGAAAAACTAGGGTTGTGTTGGATGGGGATGCCTTGGTCTCATGACACATGAGGTATTTATAGGCTATAATAGGGACCATGAGGAGGAGTTAGGTCTTGGCCACCTAATGGATCAAAGTTCAATCCATTAATGATGATCCAATCCACTAAAGGATCATCATTGAACTACCTCACTAACCCCTATAAATAAATATGGGTTCCACCTATTATATGCACAAATTCTCCCTGTGTTTAAGATCTCGAATTCCATTAATTAATTAAATTACTGGCAATTTAATTAATTAATATCTAACTCCATGAGTAGTACCACTCAACCTTATCATCATGTCGGACCAAGTCCACCTGCAGGATTTATCATGATGAGCTTTAAGAGCTCCTCAAGGGGACATCATCAACCTGACGCATCAGGATACGGTTTCCTTCTATAATTAACGACACACCATGTAAATAATATTACCTCCCAATTTATCGAGCCTATCGATTTAACAAATAAACAGATATTAATTACATGTGTCCGTTATTATATCGGGATTAAGAGTATGTACATCATAATATCTGAGGTCTGATTCAATTATATAGTCAATATAAATTAAATCACCTCTATATCAGTCCTGCTTAATACACACAAAGTGTACTAGTGTAATTCTATGGTCAAGATAAACTAATACCAAATTACACTACAACCATGCCAATGGTTTGTCCAAAACCTTCTAGGTTGTGAGCCTCTACTTATACTTTACAAGGGACTGATAACATGATCTTCTGTGTGACACCACACGCCATGTTATCTACAATGTAAAGTATTAGACAATAACATGTATATATCAAATATAAAATGCAAACAATGATCATGTGATTCTCATTCCAAAATATAGATATCCATACAAAAGCTAGACCTTTAGTATACATCCTGACAATCCCTAGAGTGGACCAGACGCCGGTGGAACCTCCCATAGGTTTCTTTACCTTCTTTCTGGGATAAGTAGAGTCAGGGCTTCGTTTCCCCATTCCTCCTTTCTTTATGAATGTGACCTCCTATTTTGGTATCCCTCTCCACCAGATGGCTCCCAATGGCATTGCTCAGATGGGCGGAGCATACACTATCTTTAAACTCTTCAACATCCCTCTGACTCCTTACTTTTCCACTCCTTCTTCGTTCTGATTGGCTCGCGAGGGTGTTTAGCTTTATAGCGCGCCCAAGCCATAGGTTCTTAGGAGGGTTCTCTTCTTCTCACAAAGGGTGGAAGGAGAAGTTTTTCTTCATCTGATTGCCCTATAGTCCTTTCAGCTCCCATCGCTGAACGGAGGATTTGCTTGCTCCCCCTATACTAGGGAATTTTTACATGATCCCGCCTACTAGCGAGCTAGGAGCATTCTCTCCGACATGGAGTTCAGCAGCCCGAGCCTAGTACAGAGCGAGGAGCTCATGTACCGAGCAGGCCTCAGCCCTAAAGCGGCCCGCATCAACCCCAGGCTTGGTAAGTTTCCTTTTCCATCAATGCCTGTTAATTCTAATTGATATTCTGTTGTTCGTCTGTTGCAGAGGACATCATACTCTTCAAGGCGATGCATCGGTTCATCAAGTGGAATGAAGCCAACAAGGGGGCCCTGGATCCCCCTCCAATCTCTCTCGCCTCGCCCTCTACTTCAGCCGAGTCCTCGGAGGGGACTACCGAATCCTCTAGTGAGTATGTCATGCCAGAGCAGGCAGAGGCTCTTGCTGCGCCTCAAACATCTGCCGATCAAGGGACTCCGAGTGTATCTACCAGTCCGGGGACTAGCGTCCCTTTGGGGACTGATCCACCTCTTGCTGTTGTCCATACGGGGGAGGCCGCAGAGATGTCATTGCCTCCCGCCGACCCACAAATGCCCAAACTCTCTGGGCGGCATAAGAGGAAAATACCGGAAGGCCTATTCCCGAGATAGAAAAGGATGCATCCCCTTAGCCCAAGCATGCTCCATTTCATCCTTGAGGAAGGCATTCCTACCTCCGATGATGAGGATGTCGTCCCGCTGTCTCCACCTTCCCAACCAATTGCCTCTATGGAGACAGGCGGTCCGGCCCTTGGTTCCTCCCTGGTCGATCCTTCTGAGGCCCCGAGAGGCAAGCAAGCATTGCCTACCAACCCTCAGATGCAGCTCAACCGCCTACGCAAAAGGCTTGATGCGGTCTCCGAGGCTGCCATACAGTCTTTCCCCCCGGTGTAATTTAAGGAGGTCCCTGCCGAGGGCATTTCCCCCGAGGGGGCCTCCAGTTCGGAGGAGGATGATTCTGGCCCCTCTATAGTGCCACTTGGGGCTCCCGCTGTCCAACCACTCCCCCTGTGTAGAGACCTCTTATCCTCTGTGAGCTGGGTTGACCCCCCGAGAAGTCAAGGAGTCTCAGGAGGTGAAGTCGTGCGGGTCTCCGTCGGGCCTCTCACTACCCTCCATGAGTCTCTTTTAAAGGTAAGTGTTCCCTGTTCCATAGGTTACTTCCTCTCCTATTTTATAACTCTTTTGTACTATAATAGACTACTCAAGACTGCTTGACAGCCAGGCACGACTTGTACGCCTGGTCGGAGATTGAGGCCTTGACCCGCTGAACACTAAGAGCAGAGGTCGCAACCAACTATGAGCGTAGAGCGGGACTCATGCAAGCGGGGGTCAGCAGAGCTCTCCGAGCGAAGGTGGAGCATCAGCTGGACACCCTGCTATCAATGGAGTCTACCCTATAGAGTTCCCTGTGCCAAGAATGTTTAACGTCCGAGAGGGTTGTGGCGTTTACAGCTGACCTGCTCCGGGTGACTCAAGAGCGGGACCGGCTTCAAGCGAGAGAGGAAAAACTGTCGAGGGATGTCCAACTCCTAGAGACTTCGGCCTGGAAGCTGAATGAGTGCATCAAGGACCAAGCGCACCAGTTAGCCCAGAAGGAAGATGCCCTCATGGTGGCAGTTGATCGTGTGACCGACCTTGAGAAGGACGCGGCCCAGGCATGATCGAAGGCTCTGGCTATTTCAAAAAGACTCAGAGAAGCCCTGGAAGACCAGGACAAAACGTCTTCTGAGGTGGCTCGACTAAAGATTGCTCAGGAGGCAGCCATGGCCGAAATACACGATCTTCGAGCGGCCGAGGACTCCCGTCTCAAGGAGGTCGAGGCGGAATTCAAGGCCATGTTCTTGGAGTCAGACGAATTTGACGACATCCAGGCCGACCAAGTAAAGAAGCGTTTAAAGCAGGGCTTCCATGGGGCCATCGACCAACTAAGGAAGGCCCAACTCCTGCCGCCGAACGCCGACTTGAGCTTTATGAGTATTGGTCGTGTCTGCGGGGAATTTCCGCTAGAAGACAAGGAGTTGTAGGAAATAGAGGGCTATTTTCCCCTCCGGACCTTACCTTTTTCCCATTCATGTTTACTATCTTCTCTACCTGTACTCATTTTGATTCGTAATGAAAACCCCTTTTTTGTCTTACTGCCCTGAGTATCTTTTTGTTTGGCTTTTTGTATTATTTGTCCTTGACATGAGGACCAAGGGGATTGGAGAGCTAGTGTTTTTCCCCGACACCAGGAGCCAGTTCGCAGATTAACATTCATGAAAAATAAACGTTCCTTCCCGGCCCATGCGGCAAGGGAGCCAAGGAGCCAATGCTCGTCCCCAACAGCCTCTTAGGTTGGTTTCTGGAACCCATAACCCCTCGTGATGTCAGGTGTCTCTGGGGCCGAGACAACCTAAGGGATTTTTGGGTTTGACCTTTGGTGTGGGTCTTCCCAAAGTAACCCCGAAGGTTTGACTGCCAGTCCTGACACTATTCATCTATGAGATCCGTACTGGTTCTCTTCTCTACTGAGTGTTTGGTGCATTCGCGAAATTCGAACAGTCGTCTCAGGGCCCCAGGCGGTTCCTTGAAGTGATCCATAAATATTTGTGAATTCCGAGGTGTCGCAGAGACCTGCCAATCGACGGTAACAAGAAAGAGGCGACTCTTCAGGATTGGCGTCCATTATTTTCCCCGTGTTGTGCCCTCATTAAATGCAAAAGGGCGGCTATCCCTATAAAGGTAGAAGGTCAAACCGCTCTTCCTCCTCCATCTTTCCTTCCTCCTCTTGTTGGAACCCTTGAGCAAGGAAGGAAAAAGAGGTTGCAGTCTGAGGGCGAGGTCTGAGAGGGAAGAGGTTCGCTCCCCAGATGGGCGCGAAGCCACTTCATCACAGGCGAAGCCAGGTGCTCTCAGAACTACCTGTGAAGCTTATAGCGCGTCGGTACATCCTCCACCATTCTCCCTTCCGACAGGGATTGCCCGCATCATCGAAGAGCATAGCAGAGATGATGTCACCCATTTCACTGGAGAACACAATAGAAATGGAACCACATGTTTCATCGGAGAGTTCAGAAGAGACATTACATGTTTCGCCGGGGAGCATAGCAGAGATGATGTCATCTCTTTCACACGAGAGGATAGCAAACTTCCCAGGGTTTTATATCAGAGAGTGTCTCCTGCTGGTGGCTCCCCGACCCATTTCAAATGCTCTCCACCTCTCCTCGAGTTTTGGGCATCATCCGGTCATCCACCTCAAGCGTTAGTCAGACATGGAGTAGGTTGTCATCTGAGGGGAGTTGTAGCCACTGCTTTCCTTTCCTCCCTTTGTATTTTGCAATTCATCTTGGTTTCTAAAGGTGAGTTGAATGTAAGAAGTAGTTGCTTCTATTTGCTTTTTTTTCCTGTGAGTGGTTATAAGAATGGAGGACCAAGAAGTCCCAGCCGCGGCCGAAGCTTCAGGGGCCAAGACCATAATAAAGATGGCTCCCAGCTCACCCGCCACCGGAAGATGGTTTTGAGTTAAGCGACTAGGCGGGGATGATGAGGCAATAGAGGAGAGCTTGGGCAAATGAGTGATCTCCTCTACCAGGTTCACAGATTGTATCCCCTATTTTTTTTGTATTTCCTTGAAATGTCATTGTCAATGTATTCCATGTAGAAATGAAGGGAGACAATTGTTACCTTTGACATGTAAGCGCTTCGAGCAATAATCAGATATCATGCTTGTTTCCTTTGTCTGAGGGCGTTGTTTCATATCTGGTTGGCTATGTGTTAACTTTCTTCTCCTACATTCCCCCTAGCCTCCCATAGTTCATGGTCATAGGTTGTAAGGTCTACTTGGCTCTGGGTCAAGCATCCGCAGTACCCAGACCCAACCTACTTACCTCGAGCATCCGCAGCACCGCGAGGTAGTAGGATTTGAGATCTTGGTTGGGCATCCGCAACACCCAGACCAAGCCTACTTACCTCGGGCATCCACATCACCGCGAGGTAGTAGGGTTTGAGATCTTGGTCGGGCATCCGCAGCACCCAGACCAAGCCTACTTACCTCGGGCATCCGCAGCACCGCGAGGTAGTAGGGTTTTAGATCTGAGTCGAGCATCCACAGCACTCAGACCAAGCCTACTTACCTCAGGCATTCGCAGCACCACGAGGTAGTAGGGTTTTTGTTCTTGGTCAGGAATTTGCAGCACCCAGACCAAGCCTATATACCTCGGGCATCCGCAGCACCACGAGACAGTAGGGTTTTTGTTTCTTGGTCGGGCATCCGCAGCACCGCGACCAAGCCTACATACCTCGGGCATCTGCAGCACCGCGAGATAGTAGGGCTTTTGTTTCTTGGTCGGGCATTCGCATCACTCAGACCAAGCCTACATACCTTGGGCATCCGCAGTACCGCGAGGCAGTAGGATTTTGTTTCTTGGTCGGCCATCTGCAGCACCGCGACCAAGCCTACCTACCTCGGGCATCCGCAGCACTGCGAGGTAGTAGGGTTTTGTTTCTTGGTCGGGCATCCGCAGCACCCAGACCAAGCCTACATACATCGGGCATCCATAGCACCGCGAGGTAGTAGGGTTTTTGTTTCTTGGTCGGGCATCCGCAGCACCCAGACCAAGCCTACATACCTCGGGCATCCGCAGCATCACGAGGCAGTAGCATTTTTGTTTCTTGGTCAGGCATCCGCAGCACCATAACCAAGCCTATATACCTTGGGCATCCACATCACCGCGAGATAGTAGGGTTTTTGTTTCTTGGTCAGGCATCCACAACACCCAAACCAAGCCTACATACCTCGGGCATCCGCAGCACCGCGAGATAGTAGGGGTTTTGTTTCATGGTCGGGCATCCGCAGCACCCAGACCAAGCCTATATACCTCGGGCATCCACAGTACCGGGAGGCAGTAGGGTTTTTGTTTCTTGGTCGGGCATCTGCAGCACCACGACCAAGCCTACATACCTTGGGCATCCGCAGCACCGCGAGGCAGTAGGGTTTTAGGCAGATGTACTGGGACTTTTGTGATGATACGTCTCATTTATTTCAGGAATTCACTGCAAGGCAGCAAGAATACACAGGCAAGTATATAGCATGTCTCACAAATCTTACCAGGGGTGACAGGGTTGGACATAGTTGGCTTGCCCTGACCTCTTCGACATTTTGTCCCTATCCTCTTGCGGACGGTAGCCTACTCGAATTAGCCTTCTTGTGCCTTCGGGGTTTTCTGGGACTCTGATCTGACTTCTCCACTGTAGCACCGCCGAGACACCAACTAGTCCCCTTTAACTTCCGCCACTTGGTCGCCTACCGAAAATTTTATCTTCTGGTGGTAGACAGAGATCACCGCCTAGAAGACACTGAGCGTCGGGTGACCCAAGATGACATTGTAGGATGAGGGAGCCTCCACGACCAAGAATGGCGTCCTCTTACTCCTCTCTAGCATGTCGCTGCCTAATGACAGTGATAGGGTAATTTGCCCTATAGGCTATACTCGGTACCCGGTGAAGCCGAATAGCGGGGTCGAAACCGGAAGCAGTTTATCCTCTTCGATCTGCATCTGGTCCAGAGCAGCCTTGTATAAGATGTTCACGAAACTTCCTGTATCCACGAAGATACGCTTGATCTCATAATTGGCGATGCGGGTAAGGATCACCAGGGCGTCTTCGTGGGGAGCTTCTACCTCTTCCGAGAGTTCGGGGCCAAAAGAGATCGTAGGGCCACGATCCTAGCTCTGACTCGTCCCAATTGCGTAGTTCTCCAGCCACCGGGTGTTAACCTTCCTTGCCCGATGGGAATCTCCCCGGTTGACCCTCCGGAGATCACCCCCACGTGTCCCGAGGGCAGGCCACATGCAGGGGCCTTGCCCTTCCTGGGGTCTCTTTTCAATGAGGGAGACCTGCGGGGTGCATCTCCCCGACTCCTCCTCCTTGAACGTGATCAAGACCTATGTCCGGTCTTGTTCTCTCCCGACTGTCGTTGTCGGGGAGAAAGGCTTTGCCGAGGAGACCTCCAGCGATACCCCATCTTCTTCCACTTTCTCTGAGGTTTGGTGTCTGTTTCCTCACTTAATTTTTTCTTCAGGGCATGACACTCTTCGGTGGAGTGTGTCGTACTGCCATTGAAGTCGTAGTACTTCATCAGTGGCTTTGGTTGTTTAGTGTCCACTGTCTTGATTAGCTTTCGCTTACCAACCCACTGATCCTTCCCCAGGCGGAGATCCTTTCCTCGGGCTAGAGTTGTAGGTTCCCTCCTTTTTGACCGTATAATGGCTTGAGGAGGGACTCTGGCTGGTTCCTTACGACGGGCGTGTTGCACTTCTTTCATGTTGACGTGCTTGACAGAACGCCCTAGCAAGTCATCAAAACTGGTGGGTGGCTTCTTCACCAGAGATTGGAAGAAATCCCCCTCCGAGAGCCCCTGGGTGCACGCACTGACGAGGATATCCGACGTCGCAATTGGCACATTCTGTGCCACCCAGTTGAACCTCTGGATGTACTCCTTAAGCAGTTCCTTCGACTTTTGCTTGAGAGCAAATAAGTTTAATGCCGTCTTCTGATAATGACGACTGCTGGCAAAATGGTGGAGGAAGGTGGTTCTAAACTCCATGAAGGAGTTGATAGAACCCGGGGGCAGCCTCTGGAACCATCGTTGGGTTGCGCCATATTTGGTGTTCAAGAACACGCGGCACTTCACACCGTCGGTGTATTGGTGCAGTAGTGCCGCATTTTTGAACTTACAGACATGATCCTCAGGATATGTCTTCCCGTCATAATCAGCAATCCCAGGCCCGCGGAACTGCTTCGGCATGGGGCCTTCTACAATCTTCGATGAGAAAGGGGTAGAAGGAGCCTTTGGGGAGGCCTTAGGTTTTTCCCTCTTCTTCCCTGGTCCATCTTCCTGCCTCAGCGCACTGGAGGCTACTGAGTTGGCCTTCTCCACATCTCCGGGAGAGTCCTGCCGGTAGTCCGGGACTGCTCCGACGTGTCACCCCGGTGGTGAGACAGATCTTCATGGTTGGGGGTGCGAGATGGAGATTCTGGGGATCTCCTCCTGCATAGAAGCGACTCGCCGTGAGACGGCCTGCTCGATTTGGTGATGTTCGAGTGCCCTTTGATGGCATTGACCACTAAGCGATCTAGTTCCTCTTTCGTCAGGATGATGGATTGTCCCACCGGCTTTGTTATCAGTGCTCCTTCTAGTACTTTATTGGTTTCCCATAGACGGCGCTAAACTTGTTCAGGAAGGAATCGACGTCGACGTCCTGTCACCAGAGTCCAATCCACCAGGATGACGATGAGAGAAGAAAAGCTCCTGTCCTGCGAGATTAACACGAGTGTTAATGGGAACACGCCGGAGGTTATCCGGCGGAGCCCACTCCGACGCTCAAGTCGGTGCCTCAGTATAAGAGATGACCGAAAGCAAGGAGAATGTGTAAGTTAGAGAGTGCGTAACCCCTTTATCGAAGGGGTTGGAGTACCTTTTATACCTGATACGGCAGTCACACGTGTCTCCACGATCTTTGTCACGTCCCCCCTAATTGTCGGTTACTGGATAACCCTTGTAACTGCCCACGCAACCATTAAATCCGGACCATTATGGTAATTATGGGTCATGATTATCCCATAATAATTGGTGATGATTATCCGCAGATCCAAAGAAAGGGGGACCGTTACTTGAGGTCGAGTGCTCCTTGGGCTCCGCTACCCCGAGGTGATCTCGGGGTCTTTTAGCCCGGGGTGGAGGGGGTCCTGGGTGTTTACCTTCCCAAGGTGGCCTCGGGGGCATGACCTCCCGAGGTGATCTCGTGCGTGTCTTCCCGGGTCGGTCTCCAGAGTATGCTTGCTCGTGGCATTCTTGGGAAACCACCTTCCGGAGGGGGCCTTGGGCGCCATGTAAAGAGAGTCGTCCAGACTCGGTAGATCTTGCCATATAGCTTCTTCAATCCACGTGTCAGCCATGGAGTGCTCAGCCCCATCATCAATCATTGACCATGGTAGTTTTGCAACCCTTATCCTTGACCGCGCAAACCTCCATACTAGCACATCAAGAGTTATCCTTGACCTTGGCTTGTGCCACATCATCTACCCAAGAGTTATCCTTTGCCATATCAGCCTCTTGTGACTTATCTTATCTACATCAACTGTCACATCAACACTCACATACCTATGCCACCTTAGCATTCGGGCGATTGAACATCACCATTTAGTCGACTGAATGATTCAATCACCTAGGTATAATAGGAGGTTGACTGATGTGTGTAGATTACATTTCTTTTTATGCACTGTTTGACACACATTTACTTGTGTTTCTTCAGTATAATTTATATTATCACACCCTATTTTATCGTTAGGAAAGAAAAGCAAAACAGGGTTGTGTGTGTTTTGGCACGATCTGTATCAAGTTGGCATAGTTGTGTCTCAAGAGACACGACCGTGTCTCCCAAGAGCCAATTGAAGCTTTGCCCAAACAGTCACATGCCCCCGTGCCCCTAAGGCATGGCAGTGCCTCACTCCTGCTAGACCCAGGTCATAGTCGTGCTTGAGAGGCACAACCACACTTCATCTCTAGACTTTCCATGGGCAAGTCGCATAGGATCGTTAGACATGAGAGGGGGGGATGGCTCTCATTCATTTTAAATCTTTCTTTTCTTTTCAAAAATAGATCAAAGTGATAGTAGCAGAATAAAAAAAGTTAAGAGACAAGTTATTTTTACTTTGTTCGAAGCCTTTGTCAACTCCTATTCTAAAGCCTGTGATCCTCGATTGCTTCTCTAGGCAATTCATTAAATTCCTTTCTTCGAAAACTTTTCGAAGAAAGCAAATGCATACAATGGTAGAGAGATAGTAACAACCTACTATCCCCTATAAAATGAATATAGATGCACAAAATAAAAGCTTACAAAAATACAAGGATGAAGATTATCGCGTACATTGTTGGAGAGCTTCTATTTGTAATAGTAGCGAGTTTTGCATGATCGGAGTGTATGGAACCGCATTTTACAGTAGAAGTTGTCTAATCTCTGATCTTAAGGTGCCCTTTTACAGGCGTCATTCAGTCAACTAATAAGTGATTCTGTCGACTGATCTATTTGGTCGACTGATATTCTGATGCGTTGACTGGACCCCCGCACATGCCTTGTTTATGTTGCTTGGCTGACATTGCTTTTAATTTATTTGTCGACTGATTCTAATGATCAGTTGATAGAATCATAATTCCTTTCTCAACTTTGCGCTTATCAAATGTGGATTCGTTGACAAATCCTGATGATTCGTCAATTGATCTGTCTGTGTTTCTTCATAGCAGTGCAACTTTGGTTGTATCAATCGACTGATCTATTTTATTAGTCTACTGAACCATTAGTCAACTCAATTTGACTAATTTGCATCAAAAATTAGTACAATGCAAATAGTATAAAAATTAACCCTGCGAAGTAGAGTTAACACAATAATGATGCATGAGTAAAGACAATAGACCTGTCTTGATCTCAACTTAGAAACCTTCATGCTTTCTCTAGTTGGATTAATGCCTAAGGCTTGTCCCTTCAGGACATAACCTCACTGCACTCTCTCCAAGAACTTACCTTTACTCACCTGTCAAATATCAAGTCCTTCAGATCTATTTGGACTTTACTTGCTCAACATCGAATTTGCCTTCTAGGGCTTCCTCTACACATTGGGTCCTCTAGACCTATCGAGTCCGCCTTCCATATGTCAGGTCCTCTTAACCCATCTAATCTTTCTGCCTGGTTCTATGATCTAGTGAGATTTTGCTTAGCCACAACTAGAACTTTTCAAGATAATCCTCTTATATACCTGTTAGATCCATTAAATAACAACACAATTTAACTTTAACCTTTGCTAACATCAAAACATATGTTCGATTACGATGTCCCTTGCACCAACAGGTCATGCCTAAGAGGCATGACCATGCCATTTTTAGCCATGGTCATGCGGTGTGAAAATAGGGGTTAATGCCCCTCGCTTATAAGAGGGGGTTTTCTCCTCCTTTTGAGAGGAGGAAGGATTTTTTCCTTTAGGGAAACCCACAAGGTGCACATCCACTCTAGATTCTAGTGATTTTTTCCTTTTGAGAGGAGGAAGGATTCTATCATCCCGTCCATCACTATAGCAATGATTGGATCCTTGATGAGCGTAGGATAAATACATTTTTATTCATCTATTAAGGCTCATTCACTTGCTTTTCTCGGTTTTATTCTATGTTATTGCCCCTATTTTGTATGAATTTGCTATTTTCCCTTCTTTTTGTTTGGATATTTGCTCCTTGCTTGTTTTCATTGACAAGACACGATTTGGAGTAAAAATGGAGCAAAATTGAAGCAAAACGTGGTCGACAGACTAGCCGTGGCTCTGAAGGTAGGACCCCTATAGCTTCGATGGTTAGGCCGTGCCCCCTAGCACAACCCATGTGCTTCTTCAGCCAGAGTCGTGCCCCTTGGCACAACTATGCAGGCCGCCATGGCAGGGTCGTACCCCAAGGCATGGCCCGTGCTTCATCTTCAAGCCTTAGTCGTGTCATCTAGGCATGGCCATGTTGAGACCGTGCCACCCCGGGTGATTGTGGCACAGTTGCGCCATGCCACACAACACGACCTCAAGTTCAGGTCGTGTGCCTTCACCGTAAAAAGCACGGTTGGGCCATTCCATCAGGCACGACCTGTGCCTTAGCCATGTCCACCTCGCTAAGAAGGGCATAGCAAGGTCGTGCCATCCGACACGACCCTTGCCTTGGTCATGCTCTGGTTCCCTATAGAAGGCATGGTCGAGCCATGCTAGGAGTCACGGCTTGTGCCGCTGGCCATGCACGCCCCTATAAAAGGGGGCCTTCTCCATTAAGAAAGGATCTTTGGCTTTGGGAGCCCTGCCCCTTGGCTTGGAGAAAGGATTTCCCCTCTAGGGGAAACCCTAGAGCCTTCATCCTCGGCGATCTATCCACCTCTAGTGCAAGGACACGCTTCAAAAAGACCGACGACACCTCGATAAGCATCGCCCTTCCTTTTCTCCCTAGGTTTTGGATTATAGATGTTATTTTATCGTTTTCTTATTGTATCTCCTTAGCAATGAAGTAGTTCTCCCTATCTAGGACGTAGGACGTAGTTACAACATGATGATGTTGTATGAGCTATGTATTGATATAATTTCCTTATCAAATGAAATGTCCATGCTTTGTTTTATATGTATTGTGCCTACTATGCATTTATGGAAATGTGTGAATGGCGAATGCATGTAATTGTAAGGGTCTGGACAAGGATATCCTTTCAACCAGACATCTCGAGTATTGCCTCGAAATAGAGGTCAATCCCTTACAAGAGGTTAGTTAACATGACTTAATAACTTTCTCTCTATCCCGTGTTGGAAGTGTCTAGTGTAACCCAGAGATGGATGACCAGGGCAACCTATGACCAGACTCTCTAGGTTACCTATTCTATTTCATGACATTGGATGTCAAAGGGGGAAGTACTCCGGTGCGCTTCTATAGGACTAACACCGATACATAATTAGAATCTCTCTACAAGGATATGGACATAGAGATTAGGATATAAACAATACATTGGGCATCAACTAACACTGTAGAGAAATCAAAATCCTAGATTCCACTCATTTGACCCTTTCTCCAAAGATCTTCTCTCTTCTTCTTCATCTCTCTCTCTCCTTCTCTTCTAGCAAGCTTTGTCACAACTAACCCTGCGATATCTAGATAGCTTGCTATACGAAATCGACTAGTATTTAATCAACAATCCTTGTGGATCGATATTTTATTATTTGACAAAATTTTCGTGTACTTATAGATTGCACATCAAGTTTTTGGTGTCGTTGTTGGAGACTGTTCGCATTAACATTAGTTGATAAACAAATTAGCTTGTCTATACACATTTTTCTTTTTTTTTATTTATAGTCTACTTTTCTATTTCTCTTTTTTTTTTCATTTTAGCATTTCGTTACTTGTTTTTAATTTCTACATTTTGTTTATAGATTTTCCTTATACGATCCCATGAGCCATAACATGACTAAGGGGTCTTTGAGCAATGTCTACACACCCATATCTTTCGAATTTTTGCATCTCAATGTGCAACCTCAAATTGAGGATGATGATTCAAATGTTGATCAGTATGAGTACTTATGTAGAAGCATGACCCATCTAGCTGCTGTGTGTCATCTATTCCAAAGAGCTGCTAACAATCTTATAGAATTTCAGAGTTTATTTCAACCTCAATAAAGTTCTAAGCAGCATGAGTACTTTGAACCACAGTAGCTTATTCCTAATCCACCTTAGTACTATAATTAGGATTGGATGAATTGTCAATATTTTGACTAGAGAAGCATGTAAGGTGTTAAGCAATCCTTTCAGAAATTTCAAAGTCCATCAAAATTCCAGAATGATTCTTCACTTGATGGGCTCAATCAATCTCAACATGTTGAGCCTACTTTCTGGGAAGAACTCCAAGATGAAGAAACTCTTACTCCCAGTCAGATGAAGACCACAATGCAAGATTATGAAGAACTCTTAGTGCAACAGAGAGCTTGGTTGCTATAGACGTTATATGGAACTAAAAGATATACTAATTCTAACTCATACATCTCTCCATGACTTCTATGTTGCCTTGCATGACCTGGATGTAGTTTATGGTACTCAGGATAAGAACATAACCCTTGGTGCATTGCCATCCACACTAGCCGATGTTCTTATTAAAGCCCCCGAAGATGATGAAAATAGTTCATATATATTGGCTTATGAAGCCACGATGGGGCAGATAGTGATGTGAATAGTTGGGGGGATGGTATTGAAATAAATGAACTCTTTGACGTATTTGATGAAGTTGATTTTGTGGATGTAAGTGTAGGGACTCATGAATTGGATTACGCATCCCAAGGATCATCTTCTTTGCTTACTCAGCCAACTAGAGAAATTATAGCTGAAATGGTTGAGGATACATGTGTAGGGTCTTGTGTAATAGAGGCAAAGACCCAAGAATCACCAGTTTCAAAGACACCACCATCAGAACTAGAGTTAGAGCCACTATGAGAATATGAGAGAATCACATCTAGTTGTTTAGAAGTTTCAGGTAACTCTCAACAATGCAATGTCAGTATTTCTAGAGATCTTTTAGAAAATTTCATAGAGGTATTAATAGTTGATTTTGTAGGATGTGAAGCATTTTCTAATTCATGCATAGTTAAACTTGATATAGCTCTTGTATTTTCTTATCTTACATGTGTTTGGGAGTTGTGCCTTTTTGTTGGGTGTACAGATTTTTATAAAGTCTACAATTAGATCATGCATCTGAACTGCCTCAAACCTCTAGAGTGTACATACAAGGAGGTAATAAAGAAGAGAGCTTTACTCCATCCTCTGCTGAAAACTCTCTCCCAACCTTGGAACATTGGAAAGAAAGTCTGAAAGTATATCACTCTAGCCAGGTCAAGATTTCGAAGAGTGTTCCAAGGTGGTTGAGCTAATGACCTAAAATAAGCACTTCTTGGGAGGTAACTCAAGCTTTTTTACTTGCTTTCACTTTAGTTTTTAGTTTTCACCTAGTTTTGTAACCCAATCCCACTACTTAATTTTTCTTGTCTATTTATCTCATATAGAATTCAAGGCCAAGAAGGAGTGTGGATATAAGGTAGGGAAGGATGACTTGTGATGATTGAAAGATTTGACAAATACCACAAGGTAACACCCTTCACTTTTAAACCTCCTCTATTTAGTATATTATTTTCATTGGGACAATGAAAAAATTTAAGTTTGGGGGATGCATGTATATACAGGTTATGAACTAGTTTTAGATGTGTTTTTATTGCATAAATAAATTTTTCATAGTTGTATCATCATCATATTGTGATTGCTTGTTCTTAAGTGAAAATGCTAGTACGTTTACTCTTCACTTGTGTTGTTTGGTTTAGTGTTAGTATGTTTGACGGATAATTTTTCTCTATCCTTAGTAGCACGAAGTGAGTAATGTTGGATCGTAGAAACTCGATAGAGGGGGGGGGGGTGAATATCGAGATCAAATTTTTCGGAAAACTAGAGAATATACGTAGCGGAAAATAATAGAATAAATGCGAACACAAGTTGGTTTTACTTGGTTCGGAGTCGCGGTCGGCTCCTACTCCAAGGCTCACAGTTCTTGACCGTTTACTTTGGGCAATTCTATAGTCGTAAAAAGAATTTTACAAACTAAGTACAGAAATAGAACTTAAAATTAAACTTGCAATACTTTTCGTTACCGACGCCCGAGGTGGATTGAATTTCGGAGCAGAGGATCATCGTCAGCGCTGGAATCTTGAAGTCGGAGTTTGTCGGAGCATCGCGCTTGAAAGAAAGTGCTTGGAGTGTTGAGAGCTATTATTGTTCGAAGCCTTGGGGGTGAACCCCCTTTTATAGCACCCATGGGGGCGCCTGTGTCGATGGGGACGCCTACACGTGGCCTTTCCTACGCGATCTCTTATCCGCAGACTCGGTCAGTACTTATCCATCTTCACAGGGGCGCCTGAGCTGATGGGGGCGCCTGAGCTGAGTATGTCCAGAGGCTTCGTGGCAGTTTTGCTTCGCTTGCTTTGGTTTAGCCTTCAACTGGGGCGCCCGTATCCATACGGGCGCCTAGCCCCAGTGAGGCGCCTCACTCCGTTGAGGCACCTCAGCTGCAGAAAACCAATCCTTCGAGCCCTGCAATCAAGGTTAGTTCCAACACAAAAGGAAGCAAACATGTTAGCCATTATTTACAGCCTACGCTGTCTTGGTTCTGACTTTGGGTCTCCCAAATGGAACCCTAGGTCAAACCGACGCCTAATGTTCCCTCTACGGGGAACGCGTCCACACCTACTCCTCTCGGTAGAATTTACCTTTTTGCCAACTAGTTCCTCCGGTTGGACTTTTGCCCAACTTTACTCACCAGGTCTTCGTGCCCAGTCCGTGACCAGGACTTAGTGTCTAGCTTTACTCACCAGGTCTTCGGTGCCCAGTCCTCGACCATGTCTTAGTGACCAGCTTTACTCAACATGTCTTCGGTGCCCAGCCCTCGGCCAAGTCTTAGTGCCCAGTCCACGACCAGGACTTATTGCCCAACCTTATGTCAGGACTTAGTTGCCTAGCCCATGACCAGGACTTAGTGCCCAATTCTTAGAATCAGGACTTCGTGCCTAGTGTTCCTAGGACTTTTCCTGCACACTTGAGTAACATCGTTAGAGCACCAATAATACTTAACTTTGAACCCTTTGTCAATATCAAAACAAGGTTTGATATGGTGCTTCCGGCACCAACAATCTCCCCCTTTTTGATTTATGGCAACACAATTCAAAGTTAAGTAAACATTATAACCTTTAAGAAAAGAAGGTAAAAGCCAATAAATCGAAAAGTAGATAAAAGCCAATAAATTTTAGTAGTTTTGAGCAGAGTAAAGTTTATAACCAATGTAGTTTTGAACTGTAAAAAAAATAAATTTTATTTCTCATCCTTCCCCTGCAATCCTGAATGATTGTGTTATAAAACACTTAACTTTGACTTTTCCTCCCCCTTTGACATATATCAAAAATAATATTCATGGGTGAACAAAATATCTAATAGGGAGTTTTGAGTTTTTGTAAAACTTCTAAGTTTTTGACAAAGTGTTTTTCAAAAATAGAGTAAAAGCATTTGCATCAAAAAAAAACTTTTTACACTTAGATAATTTTTCATTTTGAAAAGTTTTGCAAGCCTAAATTTTGTTAAAAAAACTTTTACTTACAAGGCTTTGCAAAAAGAATTCTACTAAAAAAATTTACTTAGCAAGATTTTGAAGCCAAAGTTCCCTTAAAAAAGTTTCAACTTTGAGAATTAGGAAAAAAATTTGTTTACTAAAAAAATTTTGCACACTTAGAAGAATTTGTTTGGAAACACTTTATGCATTTTAAACAACAAAATCTTTAAGAAATTTCTAGACAGGTTTTTCACCAAAAAAAACATTACTTAGACACATTTGCCAAAATTTTCAAAAAATTTTTGCTCAGACAAATTTTGTTTACTAAGGAAAATTTTACTTAGGAAAAAAACATACACTTAAAAAATATTTTGAAACACTTAGAAATACTTAGAAATTTTTGCTTTACTTTTTGAAAAAGAGATAAAAAATTTATATATTTTTAAAAAAAATTTCCTTTCTCTCTCCCTTAATGTGAAACTCTTCTCCTTATGTTTTAAACCATTTCCAATTGCAAAACTGAAACATTGCACAAAGCTCCCTCATGATTTGAAATTTTTCCCTTGAAGCTTTTCGAAAGAATACTTGAAAAGAGTTCTAAGTATAAACATACTCATAAGTTCAATTTGAAATGATACTTTGAAACAAAATTTTCTGGGTATCACAAAGGAGATTTTAAGTTAGAAAAACCTTAAGTTAAAGTGAAAAAATTTTGAGAGCTTCTAAGATAAACTTTCTTTAAAAAGGGGAAAATGTTTATGGAAGAATTTAATTTTCACTTTTTCTACTCTCCCCCTTGGCCATATATCAATAAAGAACTTTTGAAAAATATATTATGAAAGAAGATTTAAAATTGTGTATCAGAGCTTATGGGTTTTGAAAACATAAATATTTCAGCGAAAGATAATCCTTAGTAAAATAATGTCAAGAGTTATGATAATTTTTAAGTAACAAAATTTTGACAGAATGAAGAATTGATGCTCAAAAATAGAATTGGAGTCAAGTGTATATTCTTATTGAGCCCATGCATGATAAGCAACAAAAATATTTAATCAGTAAGTTTACTTGTTTTGAATATTTTGAAAAATGCACATACTTTAGAAAAAAATGCAAGTACTTTTGAACAATATTATGCATTTTTTTGAAAAAATATTAGTACTATTGAGAAATATTATACATTTTTGAAAAATACCAGTATTTTTGAAATATTATCTTTAAAATATAATATTTTGCTTGACTTGGTTTCTTTTCCAGTCTGACACAATCCTAGGAAGTCTTGTTAATTACAAAGGCATTTCCCTAAGTGTCCTGGAAATTCTTCAAACTCAAGAAAATATTATTTCAAAAGGTATTTCAAAAATAATTTTATAAGCCACAAAACATTTAAAATATTAATATTTTGAAAGACAAATTACTTATGTTTTCGACAAAATTTTGAAAATATAATGTATGAAAACATATTATTTTGAAATGTTTAATAACTCTTTTAATTTGACCTCCCCCTAAATTTGACCCAGTCTTAGGAAGCTTGTTGACCACAAGTACTCTTCCTCTGAGTCTTTAGGATTTGGTACAAGTTATAAGAATTATCTACCAATTCCAAAAACTAATTGTCAGGCAACGTTTTCGAAAAAAATATTTTTCTTAAAAATATTTTTCTTTTGACATAAACTCCCCCTAAATTTGACACATCCTGACACATTCTAGGAGTTATTGTAGTCATAAAGACGATTTTCTCTGTGTCTTTAGGGTTTATTAAAATCAAAAGAATAGTTTTGAATAACAGATAATTTTAGAAAATTCAATTTGAAACTTCCTGTCAGAGGGACTCGACCCAGATTTTGGCTTTCGCCAAGTTACGAGATAAATATGAAATTAACTTTGAAAGATCGTATTCTGAATAGCCTCTTATCGTTATTTGGTCGTTTTCCAAGATTGTGAGCCTTCCGTTGTCTGGCTTCGATTCCGACCCGGTGTCGATGTCTTCCGAAGTGGTTATGGCGAGCAGATTTGATTGCGGGACCTCTTGTTCTTCTTCGGAGGAAGATTCATCCCACGTGGCTTGAAGAGCTTTCTTCCTTCATGTCTTCTTTGCCTCCTTCAGATTGGGGCACTCTGATTTGTAATGTCCCTTCTTGTTGCATTTGTAGCAGGTGACATTTGTTTTGCCTTTTGAAGTTGAAGGTTCAACTGGATCTTCCTTTCTTCGGCTTGCTTTCTTTCTGTTTGTCTTGTGCTTCAGCTCCTTGTAGTAGTCCCGAGCTAGTCGAACCAACTTGGGTCAATCCCCTTCACTGTCTTATGAGTCTGTGTCTGAGTCAGACTCGGGTGTTGGTTGAGGTTTCTTCTTGAGGACTTTTCCATGGGATTTACCTGCAATAAACGCAATACTTTTCTCGACCAAGGTGGAGTTAGTCTGTTCATGCAATTCTAATTCTAAGAAAAGTTCATCTAATTTAATTTTTGAGAGGTCCCTGGAAACCTTGTAAGCATCTACCATAGATATCCACAGTGTGTTCCTAGGGAACGCGTTTAGGGTATACCTGATTAGGCCACGATTCTCTACCTTGTGACCTATTGTATGCAGCCCATTCATTAGCTCCTGGATTCTGGCATGGAGTTGTGCGGCTGATTCTCCTTCGTTCATTTTGATTGTGTAGAGTCTGTTCAGCAACAGATCTCTTTTGTTGATTCTGGTGTCAGAGGTACCTTCGTGCAGCTCAATCAGCTTGTTCTACAGTTCTTTGGCGCTGTTGAAAGGACCCACCCGATTCAGTTCTTCCTTGGTCAATCCACATTGCAACGTCTGGGTTGCCTTTGCATCAGCCTCGATCTTTTTTTTTAACGAGGCGTCCCATTCAGAATAGTGTTGTGCCACTCCTTCTGCGTTCTTGGGAATCTCCAAGCTAGATTGGATAATTATCCACATGCCCACCTGAGTTTTCAGGTGGACTTCCATCCTGCTTTTCCAGTAGGAGAAGTCTTCTCCACTGAAAAGTGGTGGTCTGGCTGTGCTGAATCCCTCTTGCATGGCCATTAATATTTTCTGAAAAAGAAAAACAAAGAACACTTATTCCAAGACTTAGTCTTGGATTAGTAGTGCGGAAGAAAATTAATAGAACAGAAAATGATCGAGTGGTTTTGCACCAACCTCGATTAACGAGAAAAATTCAAAAAGAAAGATTAAAATAATTTCGTAAATCCAAAAAAACTCTCAAATTGGTGGTTGCACCAAATTTGAGTCACCCGCTCTGATACCACTTATTGGATCGTAGAAACTCGATAGAGGGGGGGGGGGTGAATATCGAGATCAAATTTTTCAGAAAACTAGAGAATATACGCAGCGAAAAATAACAGAACAAACGCGAACACAAGTTGGTTTTACTTGGTTCGGAGTCGCGGTCGGCTCCTACTCCAAGGCTCACGGTTCTTGACCGTTTACTTTGGGCAATTCTATAGTCGTAAAAAGAATTTTACAAACTAAGTACAGAAATAGAACTGAAAATTAAACTTGCAACATTTTTCGTTACCGACGCCCGAGGTGGATTGAATTTCGGAGCAGAGGATCATCGTCAGCGCTGGAATCTTGAATTCGGAGTTTGTTAGAGCGTCGTGCTTGAACGAAAGTGCTTGGAGCGTTGAGAGTTATTGTTGTTCGAAGCCTTGGGGGTGAACCCCCTTTTATAGCACCCATGGGGGCGCCTGTGTCGATAGGGGCGCCTACATGTGGCCTTTCCTGCGCGATCTCTTATCCGCAGGCTCGGTCAATGCTTATCCATCTTCACAGGGGCGCCTGAGCTGATGGGGGCGCCCGTATGGTCTCGGGCGCCTGAGCTGAGTATGTCCAGAGGCTTCGTGGCAGTTTTGCTTCGCTTGCTTTAGTTTAGCCTTCAACTGGGGCGCCCATATCTATACGGGCGCCTAGCCCCAGTGAGGCTCCTCACTCCGTTGAGGCGCCTCAGCTACAGAAAACCAGTCCTTCGATCCCTGTAACTAAGGTTAGTTCCAATACAAAAGAAAGCAAATATGTTAGCCATTATTTACAGTCTAAGCTGTCTTAGTTCTGACTTTGGGTCTCCCAAATGGAACCCTAGGTCGAATCGACGCCTAATGTTCCCTCTACGGGGAATGCGTCCTCACCTACTCCTCTCGGGAGAATTTACCCTTTTGCCAACTGGCTCCTCCGGTTGGACTTTTGCCCAGCTTTACTCACCAGGTCTTCGTGCNACTTAACTTTGAACCCTTGCCAATTTCAAAATAAGGTTCGATATGGTGCTTCCGACACCATCAAGTAATGCCTTATTAAAATGTCTAATTAATGTCCTAGTTTTAGGATCTTCCTTCACTTTGGCTAGTTTGGATAATAGATAACTCAATAAATAGTCATGATTCATAGAACTAATTAGTACTTGTGTTTCCTTGGTGATCTCTTAGACTATATCTTGGTTACTAGATGAGGCTCAGGTCATTAAAGCTCGTTTGAAAAAATCATAATTCCTCACATTTGCATTTGTATATATTTGCATATGTGTTAGTGCTAGACTTTTAAAGCACCAAAATAAAAGAAAAAAAAATTATTTGAATAAGGGATATAAAATACAATTTCGTGAGTGAAAACTAGTAGCTTACCCCTCTGAGACCCAGTTAGGTCCTCCTCCCTTTTTACCCTAGGATTTGGGTTGTAGATGCTATTTTTATCATCTTCTTGTTGTATGTCCTTAGCAATGGAGTAGTTCTCCCTATCTAGGATATAGGAGGTAGTTATAGTGTGATGATGTTATAAGAACTATGTATTGATGCAATTTCCTTATCAAATGAAATGTTCTTGCTTTGTTTTATATGTATTTTGCCTACTCTATATTTGTGGAAATGTGTGAATAGTGAATACATGTAATTGTGAGGGTTTGGCCGCCACGTAGAAGGAGTATTCGAGATCGTATGCTCGGGGAGTCCTTCGTGACAAGGGTATCCGTTCAATCAAACGTCTCGGACATTATCTCAAAATGGAGGTAAATTCCTTACAAGAGGTTAGCTAACACAACTTAATGGGTTTCTCCCTATCCCATGTTAGGAAGTGTCTAGTGTAACCTAGAGACGGATATTGGCACAACCCATGACCAGACTCTCTAAGTTACTTATTCTACTTAATGGCATTGGATGCCAAAGGGGGAAGTACTCTGGTGCACTTTTACAGGGCTAACACCGGCACATAGTTAGGATTTGTATAAGAACATAGACCTGGATATTAGAATATGAACAATACATAGAGCATCAATTAGCATTGTAGTGAAATCGAAATCCTAGATTCCACCCATTCGACCCTTTCTTCGAAAATCTTCTCTCTTCTTCCTGTCCACTTCTTCCTCTCTCTCTCTCCTCTTCTCTTCTAGCAAACTCTATCACAACCAACCCTGCGGCATCTAGATCTTGCCTTACGAAATTGACTAGTGCTTAATCAACAATCCATGTGGATCGATATTTTATTACTTGATGACGTTTTAGTGCACTTGTGGTTTGCACATCATTCCTGAAGACTCTGATTTTAACTCGGCTAGGCTTTCTTCTCTCTTCTCCTAAATTTAAGTTCTAGCTGCTTTCTTTCGTGTCTTTTGGTTATATTTCCTTTTTTAAGGAGTAGATCTTTGAACTCTAGTATGTAAAGAGTAATTGTAATGTGAAATTGATGTATACACTATAGATTTGCCAATTTCCTATTTCAATGACATGTTTATACCTTGTTCTTATTTGATTAAATATGTGTGCGATGATTTATTGCTTCTATATGTTGTTTGATTGAATGGATATAAAAGATTGGTCACCTTATAGAAGGGATGTTCTAGATTGTATAACTAAGGGGCCCTTAGTGACATTGGGCATCCCTTTAACCGAACTTTCTAGAGTATTACCTTAAAATAGAGATCAATTCTCTATAAGGGATATCTAATTAATGCATAATGAATTTTTTCCAATTCTACGTGAGGAAGTTATTTATGTAATTTAGATTGTATGGCCGGGGGGCTCTCATATGACAAGGCATATTCCTTTAACCTGACTGTTTACGTTACCTCGTCTACTTAATAACATTGAAATCCAACGGGAGAAACACTTGATGAGTAGGTTTTATATAGAGTTTTTGTTTGAACTTAACGCATCTTTTGATCCACTTTGCATGCATTTAGTTTCCTTATATCTCTTTTTTACTTGATTATGATAATTTTCCACTCCCAAATATTGCTCTCATGTATTTTTAATGATAGGCGGTGAATTGGAGCGAAAAAGGAGGTCGAAGATCAAGTTGAAGGAGCTTCACACTTGCCATGGGTGCCCATGTTAGCCTGCATGGGTCGTGTTCCGATCAACCATCCAAACTAAAGGGCCCATGTCAGCTGGCAAGAGTCATGCTTCATTCGGTAACCTTGCCTCGAGTGCCCGTGCCAGCTGGTATCGACCACGTTCCTTGTGGTGCATCAGATTCAAAGTGCCAATGCCCATCGACACAAGCTATGCTCAAGCCGCCGAAGCGAACACGGAGGCCCATGTTGTTGGGCATGACCCATATTCCTCCCCACTCTGAAGCCACCGCGCTCGACATGGGCACTCTTGCTGGTAGGCATAATCCATGTCGAGCATCCTTTTTCAACATCTATTTAAGGGGATCATGCCATTGGGATCATGAATCTCAATTTAGGGTCATCCAAGAGCCCCAAGGTAGCTTCAGGAGGCATTCCAAAGGTGTTCCAAATCCATCTACACTTTAAGGAGAGATCGGGAGTGGGTAAGAGGAAGATCATCGAGTGAGCCTAAACTTTTTTCTCTAATTTTCTGAACTTGTATTTGAATTCTTGTGATCTCATCATGTTTGGTGATTGTAACCCCATGTCTATGGGGCAAACTTTAGATTCCAGGATTAGAGAGTAACCTTATGTGATGTAAATACTATTTCATTGATCTATACATGTTTGATCTACTTATTTCTAGGATGCATTGAATTATGATCTGAATCTACCGTGTTAACTTGATAAACATGAAGTGCATAGAGTTTTCATCATGTTTTCATGCTAGTTTTGGGCTATTTTGCATTCATAGATTCTATTATATCATACCTTTTGTTCGTTTTTATGTTTTACTACTTTTAGATATTGCTCTTATGTATTTTAATTGATAGGGGCACAAATTGGAGTGAAATCGGAGTTGAAGATCAAAGTGGGAAGCTCCACACTCGGACACGGGTGCCTGTGCCTAGTGGCATGGGTCTTGCCCCATTCGGTTGTCTCCACATGATGGTCTGTGCCCAGCGGCACGAGTCGTGCTCCAGTCACAACATGCAACATGGGCACCCATGCCCAACTTCATGGGTCGTGTCATGCCACATCCGAAGCCACTATGCGTCGGCACGAGTGCCAGTGCCCAACAACATGAATGTTAGGCATCTGATTTTTGCACTATAAAAGGAGATTCACCCTTTAGG
This sequence comes from Boesenbergia rotunda, assembly GCA_024364735.1. Classification (NCBI taxonomy): domain Eukaryota; kingdom Viridiplantae; phylum Streptophyta; class Magnoliopsida; order Zingiberales; family Zingiberaceae; genus Boesenbergia; species Boesenbergia rotunda. The sequence continues at coordinate 102,200 of JAGFNQ010000256.1, read as the reverse complement.
GTTAAAGATCTCGATTTGAGATCACCTAAGGACCCCAAGGAGGCTAGAGGAGGAGTCCCTGGGTATTTTAGATCCATGACTAGCAAAGGAGTAATTATGGTGAAAGAAACCCTGATGAGTGAAGCTGGGTCTTAGCAAGGGAGGTTAGGTGAAGGAAATGCTAGTGAGTGAAGCTAGGTGAAGTAAATCCTGGTGAGTGAAGCTGGGTCATAGTGAGTAAAGCTAGGTGGACTAAGTCCTGGTGAGTGAAGTTGGGCACGAAGTCTTGGTCCTGGGGACTGAGCTCAAATCCTGGTCGGGGATCGGGCAACGGAGTCTTTGCTGAGCGAGGATAGCGAACAGAAGTAGAGACGGGTCAAAGTCAGACATCTCGAGATCCGAATTCTCAGAGGCCGAGCAAAAGTCCAGTCGGAGGTCCCGGTTGGCAAAGGTTTTACTCGAGCAGGGATTGCAAATAGAAATAGAGACGGGTCGAGGTCGGAAGTCTCGAGATTCGAGTTCTCGGAGGCTGAGCGAAAGTCCAACCGGAGGTTCCGGTTGGCAAAAGTAACTTCTCCAAGTATTGAGTAGGTGAGGATGCGTTTCCTAGGAAAGGGAACATTAGGCGTTGGTTCGACCTAGGGTTTCAGGGGAAATCCAAAGTCAGAACCAATCATTAAGGCTAAGATTACTTGTATGTTTGACTTGTGTTTGTTGCCTTGCAGATACCTGGAGTTGGAGGCAAGATAGGAGGGCAAACGCAGGGGAAATAAGACTTGGGAGACAGCTCCTGGGCACCTGACTTGAATCAGGCACCCAAGAGAGGCTGGGCGCCCAAGTTGGGGCAGCCCACTCCCAGGTGCCTGAGGGCTCCCAGGTGCCCAAGAAGGCAATTTTATCAGCCCTGCGATTTCGGTGCAAAGGATGAACTTTGAGCGCGACATGGCAGGCACCCAAGGTCTTAGAGGCGCCCGTGAAGCATCTATATAAAGGGGTTCGACCCCTCATTGTAGAACATCAATTTTCACATCAGCTAAAGCAGTCCGTGGAAACAAAAGTGCTCAAGGCAAAGCTCTGCGATCAAGGAGGCTCTAGGAAGAAGTGCATGACACTTCGGACTTCCGGTTTGGCCGGATTTTCACCGCTTTGTTTAGATTGTTGTTTATTTACGAGTCAATTCTATTTACTATCTTTTTGCTTGTAAATTCGAACTGTAAGACAGGTTTTTCCACCTCTTAAAAGTCCGAAAAGGAGACCATTAGTGGACTCACGATTGAGCGCTTATGCCTTGGACGTACTGACCTTGGGGGGTTGGAAACCAAGTAAAACCCATGTGTCATTTGTGTGTCGTCTTTCTTTTACTCTATTATTTTCCACTGCGTACTAACTCTGATAGAAAGACGTTAAACGAAGATTTCCGACGAATTTTTTCAAGTCGATATTCACCCCTCCCCTCCTCTATCGACCGGCACCGATCCTACAGTATCGTTAATTTGTCATGAACTACAACATGAATGAAATTGTCAAACCATTTAAGATGCTTAGCATGTTGAGAACTGTTGAACCAAATCTTAAGAAGACTAAGCCTAGTACCGTACTGATGGTATAAAAGGGCAAAGACAAATGGAAGCCTAGAGGCAAGGGTAAGACCCAAGCCAAAGGCAAGGCCAAGTCTACTACATTGAACCCCAAAGGTGGGGTGGCTAAGGAAAGGACCTGCTTCCACTATGGTGAGACTGGACATTGGAAGTGAAATTACAAACTTTACCTAGAGGAAGTAAAGAAGAAAAGAAGTGAGACTTCTTCCTCAAGTATTTTTGTTATAGAAGTCAATCTATCTATTTCTTCTTCATGGGTATTAGACACTGATTGTACATCTCACATTTATACTAATGTGTAGGGTCTCAGAAGGACTAGATCGTTGATAAAGGGCAAAGTGGACCTATGAGTAGGCAATGACACAAGAGTTGCTTCTATAACTGTAAGAGCATATTCCTTACCTTTGCCCACTGGACTTATCTTAAAACTAGAGGAATGCTATTTTGTACCTGCATTAACTAAGAACATAATCTCTGTTTCTTGTTTAGACAAGAAAGGTTTTTCATTTATAATAAAGGGCAAATATTATTCTATATCATTAAATAATATGTTCTATTGTAGTGCACCACTTATGAATGAACACTATGTTCTAGACTTAGAAAACTCAATCTATAACATAAATACAAAACTGTTCAAACCGAATGATTTGAACCAAGCATATCTCTAGCGTTGCCGCATAAGTCACATAAATGAGAGTCGCATATCATAGCTCCATAATGATGGACTTATATACTCATTTGATTTTGAATCATATGAGGTATGCAAATCTTTTCTTCTAGGAATGATGACCAAGACTCCTTTTAGTAGACACGGTGAAAGAGCACGGACTTATTAGGACTCATACATACTGATGTATATGGCCCTTTTAATGTAGCAGCTAGAGGAGACTATCAGTACTTCATTACTTTTACTGATAATGTCAGTAGATACGACTATGTGTATCTCATGAAATATAAGTCGGAGTCCTTTAAAAAGTTTAAAGAATTCAAGAGTGAAGTACAAAACTAACTTAGCAAGAGTATTAAGATGCTTCGATCAGATTGAGATAGTGAATACCTTAGCCAAGAGTTTCATGACCATCTAGCTGAGTGTGAGATCATATCCCAACTCACTCCACCTGAAACACTACAGTGGAATGATGTATTCGAGAGGAGAAATCATACTCAATTAGATATGATATGATCTATGATGAGTCAGACAGATCTTCCTACTTCCTTTTGGGATTTTGCTCTAGAGATGACTCTTTTCACACTTAACCGAATTCCATCAAAAGTCGTCATAAAGACACCATATACTATATGGACTAGGAAGAGTCTCACAACAAGCCAGATGGAAGCAAAAGTTTAGATTCGCAATTCGAAGACTGGAGAATGATGCACCTAGCAGTTCGATCATTTGAAGTAGTGTAATGTTTTAATATGGTTGATTGCATGGTTTGACTTTGACTGGGCAGTTTGATCCTTCGAAGACTGAAGAAGGCTGATGGTTTGACTTGATCACACAATACTCAAGGAAGCAAAGGATTAAGATAGTTTTCTTTTTGGTTAGGCTTCATGAAACCTGTCACTTTTTGTATGGTTGGTATTCATGATGTCGGATACTTGGTTTGGTTGGTACACAAGAGGGTACATACATGTTATATTCCTAGATATCTATTTGGATCTGACAATTCGTTAGAAACAATTAGATAGCTATAGGACACATTGTAGGTTGTACCGTTTTACTTGATGATATATTTACCTTTCATCAAAAAAAAAAATAGGAAGAGTCTCACAATGTATTTTATGAAGATTTGGGAATTTGAGACTTACATTTGACGTCAAGTCTCAGATAAGCTAGGCCCCAAATCAGATAAGTATCATTTTGTAGGATAACCCAAAGAAATAAAGGGATATTACTTCTAAAATCCCACACAAGGCAAAGTGTTTATTGCTAGAAATGATATTTTTCTAGAAAGAGTTTATTTCTAGAAGAATCCGTGGGAGTAAAATTCATCTTGAAGAAATTCAAGATGTAGAAATTAGCACTGAGGCCTGATGACTTGCCCAATAACGAGTGTCACGAATGAGACTCAAATTTAAAAATTTATAAGTTGAAAACCCTTAGCTCACAAAATTAAATGTAGTATAGGGGCCTCAAGATGTATTTTTCCAAGGACTAGTTAAGAGTGTTTAATCCAAGCTTGAATGTGTCGTTTATTGTTTTGGGTTTTCTAATAAAATGGGGGTTTGTTTTGCAATAAGGAATGAAAATTTAGTTTGAAACAGAATAGAATGAACTCAACTAAAGCATGGAACGAATTAGGAAATTGCAAGAACTACACTTAACCTATTTGACAACTAAGCAATTAAATTCAAACGATGGAATTGAAATTTAATAACTACTTGCAGGGAATTAATTGCAGAAAACTAATTGCAAGGAATTAATTGCAAGATAATAAAAACCAAAACATTACTTGACTTGATGTGTAGAGGCAACAATCTAAAACAACTTGAAGAAATAAGAGCTTAAAACCAAAATTATCCTAAATTTGAACATCAAATCAGTTCATTGTCAAGACTTCCCTTTGCTGTCACACAAAAGTCCAGCTATGAACCCCCTAGCTCGAAAACCAACGAAGAAAAATTCCCTTGCTCAGTTTGCTGCGAATTGATCTGTACTGCCCTCCTGATCGGTCACGGGACCGATCAGGTCTTCTTCTGATCGGATTGGGGACCGATCAGAAGAGTCTCTATCCGATCGCAGCGATCGGTCAGTAGCTGAAAACTATCCCCGATCTCTTCCTTCTCGATTGTCTAGATGGCGATCGAGCTCAGGAACAATCAAAACACTTTCGAGAACCCCTCTAAAGCTTCGACAGCTCCGGACGACAGAAACCAACGATCAACAAGTATCAATTGGCAGGAACAGCAGCTCCGGCGAAACCCTCACCTTAGCTCCTTCAGCTGCGAGATTTGGATTAGCAAACTAAACAAAAATTATACCTCGATAATTCAAAACCTTGAGAAGAAACGAATTTGATGTTGGCCGCGCGCAATCAGAGAAGAAAACAACAAAGAAATCGATGAAGAAACTGAAGAACTCGAAACGGGGAAGAAACTATGCGATCTGGCGACGACTTCGAGCTGGGAGAGGGAATTCTGATTTTAATCAATTCCATTTGAAAATGAACGGCTGTGATCCTCTTCGTGTCATCCAACGGTCAGATCAACTCGGATCGGAATCAAACTTCCCAGATCTCCATCAGTGGTCAGGATCTGCTCCTCCTTAGCTTGGCTCAATCAGATCTGCAACGGATGGCTCAGATCGCACTGCCTCTTGAATGGATGGTTTAGACTCCTCTTAAGCTTGATCCAACGGTCAGATGACTTCTGATTTGGCCCAAACTTCCAGATCTTGATCTATGGTCTTGATTAAGTCTATCTTGAGCTCGAATTGACCAGAAGCTGATGGATGGCTCAGATCTCACCGTTTCTTGATTAGACGACCCACATTCTTCCAATGCTTGATCATCTTGATTAAGGTCAAGTCCTAACTCAAGTTTGATCCAATCTGGTCTCGGTCCATGATCATTTGAAGCCTACAAAATTAGATTCAAATTTTAGTGCCAAAATATCTCAAATATAGAAAGATTTTCATCCAAAGCTAAAAATAGCAATAACTTATGAAACCTAGTGTATATGCAAGATTAAGCATATGAAAAAGAATCAAAACATGGATTTGAGAGCCTAAAATGATTAACAAAATGGTAATTATCAACTCCCCCACACTTGCTCTTGGGTGTCTCGCACAAGCTAACTAATCATGTACCCCCTAGATTATCCTCAATCATAGTTAGAAGCAATTGAAAGGAAATTACCTAGGGTTGTCAATTCTCAAAAATCTAAACTCAATGGATTAGAATCTTGTCCTTAGTCAACAACTTAGTATACTTCATCCTTCATGACTAATTGAGATGAATTAAACTCACAAAGTCTCTCAAGGGAAATTTTAGTGATTCTCTTCCTAAGTTCTACATTTTTGTTGAAAATGGAGCTCACTCAAACACAATCATGGTTCTTGCACTACCATAAGCTTGCTTATGCTCTATTCTCTACCACCATTCTTAACTTGGATCCACACCTACAAAAGGCTTATTAGAGCATGTTAAGAAATATGAAATGATAGAAATGAAATAGAAGTTTAGTAGATGGAAAGGTAAAGAAAGTGGAAGACTTGAATACTCAAGAATGTAACCTAATGTACTTTGCCCTCTCTTTTTGAATTATCCTGCAGATATCAGAACCAAGGTGAGTAAGGATCAGCTAATTCGGATGAGAAACCTCAACAAACAGTACTGAATTCAGTCTGCCATTCGGTGCCAATTCTGCTGATTGGTCAAGAGACCGATCAGGCTTCCCTAATTGTTCTGGATTATCGGACTGGAATGCTTCTGATCGGACTGACTCTCCTCTGATCGGACTGGCTACTTTTGATCGGTCCGAGTGACCGATCAGACACCTCCCTGATCGGTCTGGAGACCGATCAGGGTCTGATCAGTAGCTAAAAACTGTAGAATTCTGAAACTGTCTTCTGCCAAGGTTTTACTTCTTTTCAATCAATAACACCATCAGCTAGCATCTTGTTCTCCTCTTCCAATTCAGTAAACTAACCCAACACTTGGCTTCCACTTAACACTCTTTTATTTTATTTTTTTTCCTTCTGTTTTTCAACTGCTGTTCTATTTTTTTTTCTGCAACCAAGTTTTTCTTCCTGATCTTTTTTTCTAATTTTTTTTCTTTCTCACTGCCCATTGTTTCTGAGATTGTCTAATAAATCCAAGATTCAGTTTAAATCTTATGATACATCCAAAATTCATCAAAACCCAGTGAATTAAGTTGACTTGTCAATACCATTACACAAATCTTGCTCTGTTAAACCTTCTACTCTAATATTTGGCAAGGAACTTTGAACTAGCAACCATAGGTCTTGTAACATGCAACTGTCTATCCTCTGTCTATCCATGCCATTTGCTCATGCCATCAGTATGTGGTATGCTGCTATCTTTAGCCTTGGCACCAATTCAATGGATTATGGATTCTTTTTTTTTCACTTAGACTTTAGAGGGAAGTTCCAAATTCCAACTGAAACCACTCAATAGCAGTGACCAATAGCCAACATTCCCAGCTTCTTTTAACCTAATTGCAACTGTCGAAATCCATACATTGCACAAAAATTAGACTTGGCATAATTTACTTGTAGGTTGCCAAAGCTTTGCATTGTCCTCAATTTGATAGAATGTTTAATCCTCCCTCACACTTAGCTTTTTGACCATCTCGGGCAAAGTAACATCAAGAAACAATCCAAAGCAACCAAGTCCATGGAAAATATGGTTATGAACAGAAAAATAGGGGAAGGAAAATAGAATATAAAGTAGATCAACAAGCAATATTGCAAAAATTGATATGAGAAAGGAAACAAAGTGATTCACCTCTATAAATGTGGTCCAATCATAGAAATATAGTTTTGAAATAACCTAAGCAAGTTCTAGAGTACAATCACATGTGTGTATCTCAAAAATAAGGTCAATCCTCACTAGGTAAAAAGAATTTATCTCAAGTCATCAATCTAGAGTCCATAACTAAGTAGTACTCAAGCATCCAAGAATTTTCATCCATTGGCCCAAATCCTAAGTTTTAACAACCAAATTTAACTCACTTTCAAAGGACTGTAAAATGATATAGAGAAAATCTAGAAAGATACATTTATTCCAACTCATGCATGAAACAAAATCCCACAAGGGATAAAATGATATCTACAATGACTCTCTATTTATTCTACATTACCTAAGCATTTATTAGCAAGAACTCACTTTTAAAAGAAAAATTACGGCGAGAAAACATAAAAATGATATTTACAATGAAATAAGAGTGTAAGAAGGAACAACTCCCCTTCAAGTTGGGTAAAGAGCACAGAGCATCCATCTAGGTAGTGGGGTAGTTTGGTTGGTCGAGAGAGCTATCCTCAAGTGATCAATATCATATTGCATTGCTCTCTCCCTTATCAACTTCGCAATAGTATGTCCCGATGGTCGGAGACGATTAAGGTGCAAAATCCATTCTTGGGGTGAATTGCCACAAGTAAAAGTAAACTCAACTCCTCCCACTATATGCTCTTTGGAAGTCCTTCCGGGAGGTTGGAGGCTATTTAGTAGCACCCACTCAAAAAGCTTACGGCTCCCTGCAAAACCACGAAAAGGAAATACCTCCCGCACGCATGCAGGGTAAGGAAGAAATGAAATACACATAATCTCTACATAGAATGTATCAAGAAATGCGTCACATCCAATAAAGTCAACCTTAGATACCTCTATGAGTTTTTTTAAAAAATTAGAAGAAATACTTACCTTGTCATGCTGAAAAATATTTGAAGGTTCTACAAGAGTGGTTGTAACTATGGTCTCCTCCTGGTCAAGTAAATGCTTCACCTCAGGCTCAGGTTCTGGTGGATATACAACTAAAAGAGGTGATTATTAGGTCCTTGCTCCTACCATGCAAGTCCCTACACTTTCAAACATATCCTCTGACTCTTCTATATGTCAATCAATATAGGTGATCCCTGGGGCTCAGTGCAATCCCCTACACCTATAGAATCATTTCCAACTGTGAGTGAATCAGATACAACCTTCAACTCAGCCTCCTCTATAGCAAATGTCTCCTCAGCCTCATCTGAGCTAGAATTTCCTCTCTGAATATCAAGTGAAACTTTATCAGCAATTAAATCTGCATCAACAACCTCATCTAAATTATCCATGCTCAAAATAGAATGATCCTCTCTGGGTGTTGTGGGATGGGTAAAGGGACTCTCAATTCTTCCTCTTGAGCTGAAATTTTTGGAAATGAGTCTTGAGTAGAAACTTCAATAGGTTTAGCTGCTGTAGGTGCCCTAATTTTACTGATTTCTTCTTCTTCCTTCTCCAAAATTGCGAGATCAATAGAAGAAAGACTTAGACTTGAACTATGGTTACAATCAACTGATTTAAAATCCATTTCGAGGCTGTTCTGAGTTGGAAAATAAGCTGCTGGAATTTCTTCAGAAAAATCAGCCCTTTGAGAATTTAAACTTGAAACCACTTCCCCACTCCTCAAATTATCGGACAATCATTCCCCTTAGGATTAGGAGTAGCTTGTGAAGGTAATTGACTTGATCCCTGGGCTTGTATTTGATTCATTCCACTAGCTAATTTTCCAATGTGTCTCTCAATGTTGTGAAGAGAGGAATCATTCTTCTGTTGCCCTTGCTGTATTAAAATTTACTGTTGCTGTATGATTTGTTGCATAATCTCCTCAATCATTTGTTGTTGTTGATCGAACCCGCTAGAACTCTCAAAATCTCCTTGATTAGCATGGAACTCTTGTTGGCCTTGAAATGAAGCATTAGGTTGCTCAAAATCATGAGTAGGCTGTGAATTCTGAAAATAAAGTTGTTGGGGCTGATTAAATGAATAATTGGGTTGTTGTAATTACTGAAAATTTGGTTGATAACAAGATGGATGTTGCTGGAAATTATTGCTCTGAAATTTCTGATTTTGAGATTGAAATTGTTGATTGAAAGGCTGAAATTGTTGGCCTTGAAAATTCTGATTGTATTGCTGAAAAGATTGCTGTGAAGGTAGAAAAGATTGTTGGAAAGTCTGTATCTGTTGAAATCCTTGCTGAAATTGTTGAAGATGGGACTGAAATTGTTGATTACTTTGATGAAAATTCGAATAAGGCAGTTGGAATGGTTGAAAAGGCTGATTATCTTGCTGAAAATTCTAGAATTGAGAATAGGGTTGCTGAAAATTCTGAAAATGCTGCTGAAAATTCTGAAAATACTGATGTTCTGCTATGGGACCGCTTGAATGAGTAGGAATATTTCCAATAACTTCTTGAACTCTTCCTTGATTTTTTCTAGCTCTGAATGTTCTTTCAATCTCTGGATCAAACTCAACAAGATCACCACCTGCAGTCCTGGTCATAAACCAAACAAAGATGGCAGCAAATGTATATAGAAAGATAAAACAAATGAAATAGAATCAAAGAATATGAAGATAAGCACAAGCTTAAATTAAACAAACTCAACTAGTGTATTCCCCGGCAACGACGCCAAAAATTTGATGACTTGCCGAATAACGAGTGTCATGAATGAGCATCAAATTTAAAAATTTATAAGTTGAAAACCCTTAGCTCACAAAATTAAATGTAGTATAGGGGCCTCAAGTCGTATTTTTCCAAGAACTAGTTAAGAGTGTTTAATCTAAGCTTGAATGTGTCGTTTATTATTTTGGGTTTTCTAATAAAATGGGGGGTTGTTTTGCAATAAGGAATGAAAACTCAGTTTGAAACAGAATAGAATGAACTCCACTAAAGCATGGAACAAATTAGGAAATTGCAAGAACTACACTTAACCTATTTGACAACTAAGCAATTAAATTCAAACGATGGAATTGAAATTTAAGAACTAAATGCAGGGAATTAATTGGAGAAAACTAATTGCAGGGAATTAATTGCAAGATAATAAAAACTAGATCAAAACATTACTTAAGAACTTGACTTGAAGTGTAGAGGGAACAATCTAAAATAACTTGAAGAAATAAGAGCTTAAAACCAAAATTATCCTAAATTTGAACATCAAATCAGTTCATTGTCAAGACTTCTCTTTGCCGTCATACAAAAGTCCAGCTACGAACCCCCTAGCTCGAAAACCAATGAAGAAAAACTCCCTTGCTCAGTTTGCTGCAAATTAATCTGTACTGCCATTCCTGATCGATCACGGGACCGATCAGGTCTTCTTCTGATCGGATTGGGGACCGATCAGAAGAGTCTCTGTCCGATCGCAGCGATCGGTCAGTAGCTGAAAACTATCCCTGATCTCTTCCTTCTCGATTGTCTGGATGGCGATCGAGCTCAGGAACAATCAAAATGCTTTCGAGAACCCCTCTAAAGCTTCGACAACTCCGGACGACGGAAACCAGCGATCAACAAGGATCTATCGGCAGTAACAACAGCTCCGGCGAAACCCTCACCTTAGCTCCTTCAGCTGCGAGATTTGGATTAGCAAACTAAACAGAAAATATACCTCGATGATTCAAAACCTTGAGAAGAAATGAATTTGATGTTGGCGCGCGCGCGCGATCGGAGAAGAAAACAGCAAAGAAATCGATGAAGAAACTAAAGAACTCGAAACAGGGAAGAAACTATGCGATCTGGCGACGACTCCGAGCTAGGAGAGGGAATTCTGATTTTAATCAATTCCATTTGAAAATGAACGACTGTGATCCTCTTCGTGTCATCCAACGGTCAGATCAACTCGGATCGGAATCAAACTTCCCAGATCTCCATCAGTGGTCGGGATCTGCTCCTCCTTAGCTTGGATCAATCAGATCTGCAACAGATGGCTTAGATCTCACTGCCTCTTGAATGGATGGTTTAGACTCCTCTTAAGCTTGATCCAACGGTCAGATGGCTTCTGATTTAGCCCAAACTTCCATATCTTGATCTATGGTCTTGATTAAGTCTATCTTAAGCTCGGATTGACCAGAAGCTGATGGATAGCTCAGATCTCACCGTTTCTTGATTAGACGACCCACATTCTTCTAATGCTTGATCATCTTGATTAAGGCCAAGTCCTAACTCAAGTCTGATCCAATCTGGTCTGGTTCCATGATCATTTGAAGCCTACAAAATTAGATTCAAATTTTAGTGACAAAATATCTCAAATATAGAAAGATTTTCATCCAAAGCCAAAAATAACAATAACTCATGAAACCTAGTGTATATGCAAGATTAAGCATATGAAAAGGAATCAAAACATGGATTTGCGAGCCTAAAATGATTAACAAAATGGTAATTATCAAGGCCTTGATGGAACTTGAATATACACCATAAAGTGTTGTGGATCATGAGTTTGTTGCACAAGAAGTTGTGCAGTAATAACTTATTCAAGTAAACCAACCTCTTCGCAAATATGATAGGATATGTCGTTAGCCTGAGAGATACTCATTTCTTTTGTTTGGCCACGATGATGTTATACTTGTTGCGTTGAACAAGCCTACATCCTATCAAGAAGCTGTGATGAGCCCAAATTCTGAGAAATGGCTAGAGGCCATAAGATCCGAAATGATATCCATGTACACTAACCAAGTATGGACTTTGATTGATTCACCTAAGGAGATCAAACTCATTGGGTGTAAGTGGGTCTTTAAGAGAAAGACTGACATAGATAGTCTTATGCATTCCTATAAAGGGCAATTGGTAGCTAAAGGCTTCAAGCAGATTCATGATATAGACTATGATGAAACATTTTCACTAGTTGCGATGTTTAAGTCTATTCAGATCATGCTTGCTATTGTAGCTTAACATGATTATGAGATCTAGTAGATGGATGTCAATTCTATATTCTTGAATTGGAATCTACTCGAGGATATGTATATGACACAACCTGAGGGTTTTGTAGATCTAAAGAATGATGAAAAGGCATGTAAGTTGCAAAGGTCCATTTATGGGCTTAGCAATCTTCTCGAAGCCAAAATCTTCGATTCAATGATGCAATCAAAGAGTTTTGTTTCATCAAATATGAAGATGAACCTTGTGTCTACAAGAGGATTAGTGGGAGCATAATTATCTTCCTAATCTTGTATGTAGATAACATACTTCTCATTGGAAATGATATCCCTTCATTATAGTCTGTGAAGACATGACTAGGGAATTATTTCTCAATGAAGAACTTAGGTAAAACAACCTACATTCTAGGCATCAAGATCTATAGAGATAGATCTAAAAGATTACTTGGCCTAAGTCAGAGTACATACATTAACAAAGTATTACATCATTTTGTCATGCAGAATTCTAAGAAGGGATTTCTGTCGATGTCACATGGTGTGAGTTTTTCGAAGACTCAATGTCCCTCTTCTAAGGAGGAGAGAGACCACATGGATCAAATCCCTTATGCATCTGTTATAGGGTCTATCATGTATATCATGCTATGTACTCACCCAAATGTCTCGTATGCATTGAGCATGATGAGCATATACCAGTTAGATCCAGGTGAATGCACTGGACAACTACTAAGAATATTCCTAAGTACTTACAAAGGACGAAAGAATATTTCTTGATATTTGGAGGCGATGAGGAGTTAGCTGTAAAGGGTTACAGTGATGTAAGCTTCCAAACTGACAGTGATGATTCCAGATCACAGTCAAGGTATGTATTTTGCTTGAATGGTGATGTTATGAGCTGGAAGAGTTCAAAATAGGATACAGTCGTAGATTCTACAACAGGAGTCGAGTATATTGCTTCGTTTGATGCAGCAAAGGAGGCTGTTTGGATCCAGAAGTTTATTACAAACCTTGGTGTGGCTCCTAGCATAGTAGACCCAATAGACCTCTATTGTGATAACAATGGGGCTATTGCACAGGCTGAGGAACCTCGCTCTCATCAGTGGTCCAAGCACATACTATGACACTTCCATCTCATTCGAGAGATCATCGATAGAGAAGATGTGAGGATATGTAGAGTACAAATGGACGCTAACATCACGAATTCTTTGACCAAGGCTTTAGCACAGAGAAAGCATGATGGTCACACTAGGTCACTGGGTATTCGATATTTTAGTGATTGACACTAAAGTAGGAGATTGTTAGTTTTAGCCCTAGAGCTAATTATGAGATGATTGTCTAGTACATATTTTATATCATATTCAATTTAATAAAGGTAAAATTTTGATTATTATATTTATTTCATGCTTGTGCCTGTTGAATAAATATAATAATACCCTAGAATAGTAGGTTCTAATCTACAACACATCAACTGGTTGAATTGATTGTGAGAGGTTGTAGAGAACACTACTCTTAACTAATCCTAATCAAGCATTAATATACAAGGGCATTATTAATGCATTGAGACTAGCATGTAGGTCAATTGATAATTTAATCTCACAAGTCATGGATATGGGATATCACGTTGACACATGGGTATATATTAGATAATGTGTATTGAATTGACCTGCCATGACAAAGTTTCATGGATCGTTATATGAGTGTCATAAACTTTCTTATGAGACTATCAGTATGAGTAGTCCTTAGACCTGAAGTCACTATAATTCACTACATAAGGAGTTGTGTGCTTTGGTATCGTCAAACATCACCAGTAATCGGGAGGACTATAAAGTCGATCACTGGATATGCAATGAATTATGCGGAGGGAAGTGAGTGATGTAGATGGGATCTATCTCTCCCATATGACGGAGTGATATCTATGGGCCCCTTGATCAAGCAGAACTACCAAATGCATGGTCATACTCAAATGAGTCAATATGAGATATTGAGCATATTTGCTTGAGTGAGTCTACTTGGGGATCAAGAAATACAAAGATTGATATCGAGGATGACACGGTCTATGTCTTATTGATTAATCTAGATATTGAGGATAGAAGGGCAAAGTCATACAAGATAATAGTCACGGAGGTCAAGTCGAATCTTGACTTTCTCATCACTTAGGTAGCAATGATGCATTGTTTGATGTCGCTCATTGCTTATGTGTCTAAAATAGTTTAAACACATTGTCAACGTTATGAGAATCTATTGGGTTATACACAAAGGACATGACGCTTCAGAGATTGATTGAATGATTTTAGTTTGACTAAAATGTAATCCGAATTGGATTAATTGAGTTGGACCCAAATCAATCCAATTGGATTATGAAATTAGGTCTAATCCGAGTTAGATTCATTAATATTAGACTCAACCAATTAGATGGGATAATAATTTATTAAAATGTGAAACATGTGCTTATTGTGTTTATTGGCTTTAATGTGATGGGAAGCTCAAGGTACTAAATCCCTTATAAAGTGTTATTTTTCTTTCCTTATTTCTCTTCCTCTCCCACTTGGTTGAGACTATCTTTTGAGGGTGTTTGGTTTTTGTGCTTTGTGAATTACACCTAGTTGCTAGCATAACTAAGGTAGTTCTTCTCTGAAGCCGAGATCGTGTCCATGTGGATACTATTAGAGGTACGGACTCTTGAACATGCAAGATATCTGACGAACCGAAGACAAGCGGGATAAGCGAAGGGCACACACACTAAAGGTATAACCCTTAGTTAGATAGATCGAACTTCGTATGAGTTTTTTCATTCGCATGGATTGCTCGAAGGGATCTCAAATTTGTTCTATATTTTTAAGTGTTTTTTGCACTGAGATCCCTATAGTCCTTAATCCCTAGAATGTCCATAGTGTAACGATCAAGAAATGTGTGCAAAGTAGTTTACGGCTAATGATGCACATAGATTGTGTATGTTTTTAGACACTATTTGAAGTACATTCACATGCATTTCTTATTTATGATTCATGTTCTCGCACCCCATTCTATCATTTATCAGCATGATTACTCTTGTTTTGTTCGGAGATCTACTCTTTCGATACTTTCCTTGACATGACGTGATTTGGAGATAATTTAGAGTGAAAGCACACTTGGAAGGCAAAATCTTAAGCTCACACGGTCGTACCATGTCTTAGAGGCATAACCATGTCTCTCAAAAAACACCTCTCCAGAAGCTCACACGGTGGTGCCTAGAGGCACAGTCGTGTCATCCAGTGCACCATAGTCACTCATTTAGAGGGTTTACACAGCTATGTCGTGCCCAGAGGTATGGTTGTGTCTCATCCAATGAACTACACACGGGTGAGTCGTGCCTTTGAGGTACTATCATGCCTTATCTGGACAAATTAAAATTGAAAGGTCGTGCCTTTGAGGCATGACTATGCCTCACTTCTACAAAGTCAGCACGCCACAGCCCTGCCAATTAGGCACGATCGTGTGACATAGTGAGGCAAGGGTTGTGTCCCCTACCTATAAAGGGAGAATTCTCCCCATTTTCAAGGGGAGGTGGGTTCTTCCCCAAGGGAAGGCCCAAGAGGTCAAGCTCCACCATCATTCCCAGGGGCGGATTTACATGGGGACCCGGGAGGGCCATGACCCCCCCAAATTTTTAATAATATTATTTTTATATAGAAATTTTTATTTTTTTAGTATAGCAATTTTTATTTTCTTAGTATATATATAATTTAACTCCTTTATGAGTCTATATTTGTAGTGGGTTTAATGGTAAGTTCACTTTTTGTTTTAGCATACATCTAGGGTTCAAATCCCTTGAATGATTAAATTTAAAAAAAATATTTTTTTATTTTTCGAATTTTAACTCAATATACATTATCTTTAAAAGATTAGAGAATATATTATTATAATAATTATTTTCTTGATTATTATTATTATAATTATTTACGTTGGCTCCCTCGAACTTATAATCCTAGATCCGCCACTAATCATTCCGGCCATAAATTGATGATTCAAAGCTGCTCTACATCTCGTGTCTACTTCCAAAGCAAAGAATTGGATATAGAAGACTCGGATTTATCTCGTGGCTAAGTTTTCTTCTACCTTCTCTTTAGATCGGGTTGAATGCTTTCCTATTTATTGTCTTCTAGATTGATTCTTATATCTATGAGTAGATCTCCGCACTCTAAGGTATAGGAAGTATTTGTAATGTGATTATTGATGTAAACACTATGGATTTGTTCTCTTTCTATTCCTATGACATGATTATGCCTTGGTCATGTTTGATTAAATGTTTGTATGGAATGTATTTTCTTATGTGTGATTTGATTGAACGGTTGTATTGATTGGTCGTCACGTATAGGGAATGTCTAAAATCGTATGACCAGGGGGCTCTTCGTGACAAAGGGTATCCCTTTAATCGGGCATCTCTAGCGTTACCTTGAAATGGAGTTCAATTATGTACAAGAGATTATCTAAATATGCTGAATGGGTTTCTCACAATCCTATGTTAGAAAGTGTTTTTTGTAATCTAGAGACGTATGGCCAAGGGGCTCTCATGTGATAGGGGTATCACTTTAACCGAACTCTCTATGTTACCTTCTCACTTAGTGGCATTGGATAACTATGAGGGAAATACTCCGATGCACCTTTGCAGAGTTTCACATCGGTACATAGTTAGGATCTCAATAAGTGCATAAACATAGAGGGTAGGGCGTTACTAATCCGTAGCACATCCACTAGTATTACAATGAAACCAAAAGTCTAGAGCAACTTTCCCAAACCAACTGTCACCCTTTGACCTCTTGGACCTCTCTCTCTCTCTCTCTCTCTCTCACGTCTCTCTCTGTCTTTCTAGTTCTTGTTACCAAACCAACCTTCGCTAGCCTGGCTAACTTCCTTCATGAACATGATTAGTGTTTAAATCACAGCCCCTGAGAATCGATATTTTTTATTGCTGACAACATCCAGTGCACTTGCAGTTTCCTAACAACTAATAAGAAAATCATATCTAGATTTTTTATCAGTATTACGAAAAATAATGCTGTAAAATTGTCCGTTACCACCGTTGCATGTTTGTCTTGTTGGTGTCTAAGCATGAAAACGAATTGCAAAAGAAATGGTTAAAGAAATGGTTTTAGACTTACAGCGATTCCAACTTCTTGGTTCTTCTTCCTTTTTCTTCTTCTGCTCGCTGTCGTGAGAGCGTCACCGGACTGATCTCAAATCGCCACAAACCAAATCCCTCAGAATTTGAAGCTCCGATTCCTACTTCGTCTCACCATGGATTGCAATTGGACGCCATTTATAGGGAGAAGAAGATGACGGTTTCCTTACCTTCATCAATGGTATTTACTGCTCTTGATTGCCAACGTTTCAACGTTTCACAATCAAGGCTTGTAACGCCTGTAACGCCAACATCTCCCACTCGTCCAATTCTATCCATATAGGTCATCTAGTCACTAAGACTACGTAAGGAAGTCACAAAGACCATATAGGAGCATTCAACTCATACTTCAGGGCGACAGCAATTAATGCTAAGAAAGTTGTTACACTTAACTTAGCTGCTCTATAGAACGAATCCGAGACATCAATAACTTGCCTTTACCCCAGATTAAAATATTTACATCAATATGAACATCTCTAATCCCTCATATGACATCTATGTCAAGAGCATGTTCGACATCTCAAATCAATACTTTTATTCACAATCACATTTTTAAGTACTTAACAAAAAAATGTAACTGGTCGACCAGTGAATAAGTATTACAGATATAAACCAATTTTAATCTTCCTTTTCAGCTAGAATCTATTCATTCTAATCAGTTGCTTTCCTAGTTATACTCCATAGACCGAATCATCCATAGTCAATAGGATACACACTAAAGTAGCAAACACTGATTAAAACTTCAAGTAGACAGTTAAATAGTCACTTAGGGTAAGATTGAGATTAACTGATAATCTCAAGGGTCTCACATAGTAGAGAAGCAGGGATCCTTTCTCCTACTGCCCTTATTGTCGCTATAGCACATGTGGTATGAATCACATGCTACGATGTTTTTCTCTTTACAAAAAGAGTGCATGTTTTTCTCAAATATCTAACATCGTACAGATTTCGATCTAGACATCCCTAACGTCCTAACGTCTAATCCGAATTCAACTTATGAATTCCAATCTGGCTTTAAACAGGTTTAGTAAATGGTGGGTGCATTTACTTCGATCATTACATAAATGATCTCATCTTGATACAAAATCAAGGCGACCTCAACTTATGAGTATGTCTCTCTTTACAACTACATAAGCTGTCTCATAAGTAATGGTCTTACCTCTATTTGTACTCAACAAATAGAGACGATTGTCCATGTGAGTGGACCAATCTCAGCCTACCAACATGCTCATCGGGACTTTTTCAAATGTAACAAATACATTCACACTGAATAGATCATAACATTTCACTTATATAAATGTAACAAATACATTTACAATGCTTTACATTTTGCATAGTCCCAAAGACTTCACATGCTCATAAAATGACTCTTTAGTCAACGGCTTAGTAAAAGAATCTGCAAGCATTGCTCGGGTAGGGATGTACTCAAGAATTATCTTTTTCTTGTCAACAATATCCCTTACAAAATTGTATTTAATTTCTATATGCTTGCCTTTGCTGTGATATTTAGGATCCTTGGAAAAAGCTATAGCAGCTTGATTGTCACAACACACTGTAACAGGGCTCCCACTGTCCTCAACAATCTTCAGATGCTTTAGGAACCTTCTCAACCAGACAGCTTCTTGTACAGCCGCTGCACAAGCCACATACTCAGCCTCCATTGTCGACAGTGCTACACAAGCCTGTTTCTTGCTGTTCCAAGAAATGACACCTCCATTCAACAAAAAAATATAGCCAGATGTGGATTTTCTGTCGTCAAGATCCCCTGCCCAATCTGCATCTGCGTAGCCCTTCAAGCTCAATTTTGATCCTTGGAAGCAGAGACAATAATCTGCCGTTCCTTTGAGATATCTGAATATCCTTTTTACCGCTTTCCAGTGTCTCGATCCTGGGTTTGACTGAAAACGACTAACTAAGCCAATAGCATAGCTTATATCAGGGTGAGTACACAACATAGTGTACATCAAACTACCAATGGCACTAGCATATGGTCTTTTCTTCATCTCGGCTATCTCTTCAGGAGTCTTGGGAGACATACTTTTGCTCAAAACAACACCTTTCGCTGTAGGTGTTTGTTCAACGTTGCAATCAAACATATTGAAGTGTTGTAATATCTTAGTAATATAAGCTTCTTGGGACAAACCCAAAAGTCTTTTTGATCGATCACGAATGATCTGTACTCCTAAGATATATTCGGCTTCTCCCATGTCAATTATGTCAAATTGTGATGAAAGCCAAGACTTGACCTCAATCACAACTTTTAAGTCATTTCCAGCTATTAGCATATCATCAACATATAATGATAAAATTGTTGGATCGAGAAATGCGAGAGAGGGGGGGGGTGAATATCGCAAATCGTTCGGATTTAAAAAGAGCGGGTGCGCAGCGGAAATAAAAGAAAAACAGAACAATAACACAGTCGGTTTACTTGGTTCGGAGCCTGGGTCGACTCCTACTCCAAGGCCCACGGTCGTTGACCGTTTTCTGCGGGCAATTCTATAAGTTCGTAAAAGTTTACAAGAAGGATTATAACAAGAACAGTTTAGTAAACTTTAAATACAGCTCTTCGTTACCGACGTCCGGTGTAGATCGAAGTTTCGGAGCAGCGGGACGTCGTCAGCTTGAGTTGGAAGATTTCTGGAGCGTGTCGCGGAAGCAGAAGAGCGCAGAAGTGTCGAAGCAATTCATTATTGAAGAAGGGGGTCGAGGGCCCTTTATATAGGGCCTGGGGGCGCCCTGGTCGACGGGGGCGCCCCCCACGTGGCAGCAGATCCACAAGAGGCGCGGTCGTCGACTTATCCCTTAATCCTAGGGATAAGGCCTTGACTGGGGTGCCCTGGTCGCTGGGGGCGCCCTGGTTGACCGGTCAAACCTTATCTGCAGCGCTGAGCTCTCCTCGGTAAGGTTTGCGCCACCCTGTGCGCTGGGGGCGCCCGGGACAGCGGGGGCGCCCTGGGCATGTAGCGCAGACGCGCCGGAGTTGTTTTGCAATGGGGGCGCCCGGGACAGCGGGGGCGCCCTGGCTATGTACTGTCGAAGTCTTTCTTGTCTTGTTGTGTTTTGTGTTCACCATGGGGGCGCCCGGGACACTCCGGGCGCCCTGGTCAGCTGTTGCCTCACTCCTTTGAGGCACTCTGAGCTGCAGACACTCGTTCCTTCGGTCCTGCATCCAGGGTTAGTCCAAAACACAATAAAACAATAAAATAATAGGTTATACAACCTCAGCTGTCTTGGTTCTGACTTTGGTCTCCAAAATGGAGCCCTAGGTCGAACCGACGCCTAATGTTCCCTCAAGGGGAACGCGTCCTCACCTACTCCTCTCGGGAGAATTTACCTGGTGCCAACCGGATCCTCCAGTTGGACTTTTGCCCGGCAGTCCTTCGCCAGGTCTTGAGTTACCAAGCTGCCCTTCGCTTGGTGCCTAGCAGCCTTTCGCTAGGTCTTTTCTTCTGGCAGCCCTTCGCCAGTGCCTAGCATTCCTTTGCTAGGGCTTGTCCATTCTGGCAGTCCTTTGCCAGAGCCTAGCAGTCCTTCGCTAGGGCTTTTCTTGTCTGGCAGTCCTTCGCCAGAGCCTAGCATTCCTTCGCTAGGGCTTGTCCTGTACACTCAAGAGACTTGTTAGATAACAATTAACCCTTAACTTTTGAACCCTTTTGCCAATATCAAAACACAAGTTTGACTTGGGTGCAATCTGCACCAACAATCTCCCCCTTTTTGATATATGGCAACTTGGTTCAAAAGGTTAAGGAAAAAAATGCTGAAATTGAAATCCTAAGTTAGATTCCCTCCCCCTGGAAGTAATCTCCCCCTAGGTTTTTCAAGAGTAGGTGTTTTGAGTTTAAATACTTAGAAAATTTTAGAAAAGTTTTTTTTTTTTAAGTATTGGTTGAGTTTTAAAAATGTTCTAAGTTTGAAGAAGTTTTCATATTTAGCAAATTTTGAGTTTAGGAAAACTTTTTAGACTTTTTCAGTTTTTGAAAACTCTTGTTAAAAAAAAACTCAGGCTTTTGAAAATTCATACTTAGAGAGATTCGAGACTTGAAAAACTTTTTAGAAAAAAATTTCAGACTTTAGAAAAAGCTTTTCAGAGAATATTTTAAGCAAAAATAGCAATTCAGAGTTAGAAATTTTGGGAAAACATTTTTGTTCCCTGTTTCCTTTGGAAAAACATTTTTGTTCCCTGTTTCCTTTCCAACTCTCCCCCTTTGACATATATCAAAAAAAATGCACAAAAAGATATTTGCAATAATTAAATAAAGCATTTGCTGTACTGAATCGAGCTACGACCTAAGTCTGGTTAAATCTTTAGGGACCTGTCTAACCCAATTAGCTACTTACTAACTGTTATAAACAGTAGCTTTTGCTAGGGTTAGTCAAGTTAAGTGCATTGTTCAAGTTAGATTGTTTAAACTTGATACTTAACTTGATTGCTGTTTAGTTTGTATTTAGTGCCCCAACAACTGCAGATGCACTGACTTAAAGCATCTTGAGTTAAGGAAAAGACCTAAGCATCTCAACCCTTTCTAGGTTATCACTCAAAGTACCCTAAGGTGCTTGTGAGATGCTGGCTTCTAGATCTATAGGTGCATGCAGTTCTAGGGTTAGAGCCTAGGCTAATTCCATTTCGAAGAAAACCCTAGTTTTGAAGGGGGTAATTTTTGAAATAAAGCTAAGTAAAAAAAGAATTTTTTTTTAAAATTAAAGTAAAACATTTTTAACAAAGAAAATATTTTAAAATCAATTAAAACATTTTCAATTAAAGCAGAAGCAAAAAAAATAATTCTACTCTATTAAGCATAATCCTAACTGCCTTCTCAGTGAGCTAAACTCAGATTCAGGTAGGGGTTTAGTGAATATGTCAGCTAGGTTGGACTTGGAGTCTACATGCTTAAGGACTATTTCACCCCTAGCTACGTGATCTCTTACAAAGTGATGTTTTACTTCTATGTGTTTGGTTCTAGAGTGTTGTATTGGGTTTTTGGTTAAGTTAATTGAACTAATATTGTCAATATTGACTTGGGTCTGATTGTAGTCTAGCTGAAAGTCCTTAAGAGTATGCATCATCCATAGGAGTTGAGCTACACACTCTCCTAAGGCCACATATTCAGCTTCAGTTGTTGATAAAGCAACACAGTGTTGCTTTCTACTGCACCAACTTACTAAGCTGTTTCCTAAAAGTTGACAGCTTCCACTTGTACTTTTTCTATCTAATTTACAACCAGCATAGTCAGAATCAGAGTATCCTGATAACTTAAAGGATGAAGTCCTAGGGTACCATATCCCTACATTTAGGGTGCCCTTAATGTATCTTAAAATTCGTTTTAGGGCTGCTAGGTGAGTCTCCTTAGCACAGGTTTGGTACCTAGCGCACATTCCTACTGAAAAAAGTATATCAGGTCTGCTGGCTGTAAGGTATAGTAGACTTCCTATCATACTTCTATAAAGTTTTAGATCTACTGGTTTGCCATCAGGGTCATTATCTATTTTCACATTTGTGGCCATTGGGGTACTTATACTTTTAGAGTTATCCATTTTAAATTTCTTAATTAGTTCTTTTGCATATTTAGATTGATGTACATAATTTCCATCCTTAGTTTGTTTGATTTGTAACCCTAAGAAAAAGTTGAGTTCCCCAACTAAACTCATTTCAAACTCATTTTCCATTATTGTTACAAATTCTTTTAGAAATTTAGAGTTAGTTGATCCAAATATTATATCATCTACGTAAATTTGGGCAATGAATATATCCTTTTCTAAGATTTTAACAAACAAGGTTGGGTCAATTTGACCTTGTTTGAATTCTTTAGAAATCAGGTAATTGGATAATCTTTCATACCAGGCCCTGGGTGCTTGTTTAAGTCCATAAAGGGCTTTACTAAGTTTGTAGACATGATTGGGTTTTTCTATATCCTCAAATCCTGGGGGTTGTCCTACATAAACTTCTTCCTTAATAAGCCCATTTAAGAAGGCTGACTTTACATCCATTTGGTATAATTTAAATCCTTTATGGGATGCAAAGGCTAGTAACATCCTAATAGACTCAAGTCTAGCTACAGGGGCGTAGGTTTCATCATAGTCCAACCCTTCTACTTGGCTGAATCCCTTAGCTACTAAGAGGGCTTTATTTCGGACTATTTCACCTTGATCGTTTAACTTATTCCTAAATACCCGCTTAGTATCAATTACGGATTTACCCTTAGGTTTAGGTACTAACTCCCAGACTTGGTTTCTCTCAAATTGGGCTAGCTCTTCTTGCATGGCTAAGATCCAGTCAGGATCAGGTAGGGCTTCCTCAATAGTCTTAGGTTCAATCTTTGAAATCATGGCTACTTGACTAAGATTTCTATAGGAAGCTCTAGTTCTGACTCCTAAGGTTGGATCACCTACAATTTGGTCAGTTGGGTGACTTAGTCTGGGTTTCTTGGTTTTTCTAGTACTTGGCTTAGCTTCAGGTCCAGCTGGTCCAACAGGTTCAGTTCTGGGTTCATTGGTTGGTTCAACTGATTCAGAATTTGGTTCAATTGTTAAGTCATTAAAGGGTTCAATTGGAGTTTCAGAGTTATCTTCTTGATCAGTATTCGATGAAGCTAAGTCAGTATTATCAGGTTTTGAGTTAGTTTCTTCATCAAATATTAAGTTGGTTGTTTCTTCAATTTTCTTAGTTATCTTATTATAGACTCTATAAGTTCTACTTGTTGTAGAATACCCTAAGAAGATACCTGGGTTTGACTTGGATTGGAATTTTCCAAGATAGTCTTTGGTATTAAGAATATGGACTTTGCATCCAAAGACTCTAAGATAGTGTAGGTTTGGAAGTCTATGGTAGTAAAGTTCATAGGGTGTTTTATTTAACCTTTTATTAGGTAGAATCCTATTTTGGATATAGCAAGCTATGCTAATTGCTTCTGCCCAGTAGTGGTTAGGTAGGTCAAATTCATTGAGCATAGCCCTAGCAGCTTCCTGTAAGGTTCTATTCTTTCTTTCTACTATGCCATTTTGTTGGGGGGTTCTAGGACACGAAAATTCGAGTTTATATCCATTTATTTTACAGAATTCTTCGAATATCTGATTCTCGAATTCTCCCCCGTGGTCAGACCTAAGTCTTTTGATTTTGATGTCATTTTGATTTTCAATCAATTTACAAAAGTTGTTAAACAGGTTCAGGGTTTCATCTTTGGTCTTTAGAAACCTGACCCAGGTAAACCTAGAGTAGTCATCAATTATCACTAAGCAGTATCGGTTTCCACTTAGTGACTTGGCTCCATGTGAATCAAGTAGGTCAAGGTGTAGGAGCTCAAGTGTGGTTTGGGTTTGATCAGATTGGATCAATTTGTGACTAGACTTGGTTTGTTTGCCTTGATTACAAGATTCACATATTAGGTTTTCAGTTTTGATTTTGGGGATACCTTTGATTAAGCCAAGTTGGGTATTTTTGAAATAGTTCTTAGATTGGTATGACCAACCTCCTATGCCAGAGTTTTGATTGTTCTAACTGTGTTAACATGCATTTGGGTACAAGGGGAAGATTTATAGTATATACATTATTTTTCCTAGTGCCCTTAAGCATGATTTCTGAGTCTTGTACATTTCTAATCAGGCAGTTAGAATTGTTGAAGGTAACTAAATAACCAGAGTCACATAACTGACTTATGCTAAGTAGGTTAAAACTAAAGTCTTCAACCAATAGAACTTTCTTAATAATGAAATTGGTTTTAAGTTCAATATTACCTGACCCAATTACCTTGAGTGTAGCATTATTTCCAAATGCCACTGAGCCCAGGTTTTTGAACTTGAGTTTGGTGAACTTCAATTTGTCTCCAGTCATGTGTCTGGAGCATCCGCTATCTAACATCCATTGGTCCAAATCGTTATGTTCCTACACATAAGGATTTTCGGTGATTTGGATCCAATTTGAGTCAGGGATAGCTTGAATTGAGTTTCACTTCCTAGTCTGTCTCACCCCAGTCTAGGGTTTTCATCACGTTAACCTTAAGATTTTTGTGAGACAGGTTTGAGGGTAAAAATTAATTTTGAAAAGGAATTTTAATTTATTTTGAAAGAGTGATTTTAGTTTTGAAAAACAAATAAGTTTAGAAATTTTGAAAAATAGATTAAGTGATTTTTTGAAAAGAAATAAGTTTAAGAAGTAGAAATTTTTAAAACAGATTAGAATCTATAATTATTTGAAACTTGAGTTAGATTCGAATTTGACAAAGATAATTTGAATTTGAATTTCAGAAGTTAGCTTCCAGGTCTTGGCGAGGCACTAGGCCTTCTTTGGCCGTAGCCTTATGGGATCATCCACCCTTTCCTTGACAAAGCCTTTTAATGAAATTTCATTTTCAAATTAAATTAGGTCATTTTCTGGTCTAACTAGCTTGGGTCTCGGATCGGTAGCTTCGGCTGGTTTCACCAGTCTAAAGAGACCAAGTAGACTTGATCTTATTAGAGTTGGTTTCCCCAACGTACTATCATCTCACCTCCTCCAATACTATGTTTTCAAGTTTCAAGTAATCTAGTCCTTAAATCTAGGTATTCCTTAAATCTAAGCATGGCAATTTACAAAAATTAAATAAACAAACAATCAATCAATTAACAATTATCTAATTATAAAAATTGTTTTGATTTTGGCTCCCCCTGGACTAAAGCCTCTGTATGGGTTAGGCAAGATGTGAATCTTGTCCTTGGGGATCCAAAATTGATTTGAACCAGTTGGTTTAGTCAGGCGCAGTTTTGGCACCCATGCCTGAACCTTAGGTCTTGACTGGTTCAGTACAGCAAAGTAAGATCTTTGCCGAGATTTGGTTCTATAGCCAAGTCCGGATCGGTTTAGAAGGACTTCTGTTTTCCCAGAATCAGATCAAGATTCTTGGAACCAGAAGTGAATCGTTCTAAAGCTGTTCTTAAGTCCTTAACTTGAGTTTTCAGGGAGGAATTCTCTGATTCAAGCTTTTCAACTTGATCAGGGGTTCCTTCCTGAAGTTTCTCAGTTAAGGATTTAGAATCAGCTCCCTCTTTCAGGAGTTTTACTTCCTGTCGGAGGGACTCGATTCGGAGTTTGGCTTTCGCCAAATCTCGGGATAGATAGGAAATAAGCGAATTCAATTGTAATTTCGAAAAAACCCGTTACCCTTATTTCACGTCGTCGGAGAATGTCAGCTTGCCGTCGTCCCGGTCTGAGTCTGAGTCAGTCTCGATTTGATCCGAAGCGGTCAGGGCTAGAAGATTGGACTGGGGTGCTTCTTCTTCTTCTTCTGAGGAAGACTCGTCCCAGGTTGCTTGGAGTGCCTTCTTCTTTCTGGTCTTTTTGGACTCCTTTAGACTTGGACACTCAGTCTTGTAGTGGCCCTTCTTCTTGCATTCGTAGCAGGTTACGTTGGGCTTGTGTTTGTCAGTTGCTGGTTCAGCTGGTTCATCCTTTCTTCGGCTTGTTCTCCGTGTGTTGGTTTGGTTCTTCAACCTTTTGTAGTAACTTCGAGCTAGCCGGACCAGTTCAGATTGATCTTCTTCTTGATCATCTTTTCTGAATCTGAGGTAGACTCGGTTCAACTTGAGTTTTCTTCTTAGTCATTCTTCCTGTTTTCCCTGCAAAGAAAGCTATACTTTTCTCGGCCAAATTGCAGTTAGTTTGTTCATGCAGTTCAAGTTCAGAGAATAACTCATCTAACTTAATTTTTGAAAGATCCCTAGAGACCTTGTATGCATCTACCATAGATGCCCACAAGGTGGTCCTAGGGAATGCGTTTAGGGCATACCTTATAAGATCACGATTTTGAACCTGGTGACCTATTGCGTGAAGACCGTTCATCAATTCCTGGATTCTGGCATGAAGCTGGGCTGCTGTCTCGTTATCTGCCATTTTGATGGTGAAGAGCTTGTTCAGTAGCAGGTCCCGTTTGCTGATCCTTGTATCTGAAGTTCCTTCGTGGAGCTCGATCAGTTTAGCCCATAGCTCCTTTGCACTGTTGGGGCCTACGCGGTTCAGCTCCTCTTTTGTCAGTCCGCATTGAAGAGTCTGATGTTCATTTAGCCCTCCTTTTGT